>JARQOC010000007.1:171391015-171875031 GCA_033576535.1 Allobates femoralis
AACCCACACATCCACTAACCCACACATCCACTAACCCACACACCCACGCATTCACACACCCACAAAACCACTCACTCATTCAATCATTGATTGATTCATTCATTCATACGGTACTTACCTCGGGACGGAGCAGCACTGGAGGACGGGCGTTCCAGCGAGGAGAGGAGGCAGAGCGGCGGCTACACCGGCGGGATCGGACACGAGGATCGAGGAGCGGTGAGACCGAACACGGGGATCGGGGGGGGAGGAGTGGGAGGTCATCGGCATCCGCCCCCGCCCCTGCCACTGTCCCCAGCAGCGCGGCGGCTGAAGCCGCAAACAGACCCGACATCGTGGGGGCCATCCAGAGGAGGGGGAGGCCAGAGGAGGGGGAGGCCAGAGGAGGGGTAGGTCATCGCGGCGGGTTAAGCCGCAATCAGGTCCCGGCATCGGGCGTGGGGGGCAGTGACAGGTGGGGGCCATCTTGAGAAGGGGAAGGCCTGAAGGAGGGGGAGGGCATCCGTCCCCAACGCCAGCAGCGCGGCGGGGGAAGCCGCACACAGGTCCCGGCTGTCACAGAGATCACAGCCGGGATCACAACATTGATTTCTATTGGTAGCTCATGCGTGCAACTGGCATGCAGTCGCAGCATGCCGCGACTGAAACTCGCTTTGCGAGTTCAATGCTTAAAATGCGCACCAGTGTGCCCGACATCATAGAAAATCACTTGTCCTTGTGCAATGCGAGTTTATCTCGCATTGCACTCGTGCGAGGCACTGGGATCATGTCGGATGATGTGCCTTCAGCCTAACTATAGTATGGGCTTTATTCAGCTAGGGAATTTCCTTATTACTGCTAAATTTGTTGGAACTTTACTTGGATTGCATCAATTTTAATCTGTGATTGTTTTACCGATCTGAGAATTACAATAACCCAGTAAGGAACCTAATATGCTGCATCCACCATTTGTTTTGCATTGCTGATACTCCAGGAAAGCGATCATCGGTGTTATAATAAGAAAAGTATTTCCTCTATTGATTGACGAACACAGCAAACTATGTCCAGTAGTACAGCTTGAGAGCCGAGCGTTAATGCCGAAAAGTCTGCAATTAAAGTATCATTACCATGTATGCAAGTTCACCCTCCATTACGTTATTCATAATTGACGAGATCATATTCTTGTTTTCAAACTGCAGGAATTTTATTCTGCTCTGTATGAATGTAATTGTTTTAACCTGATGATTCATTCTGACATAGTCTACCTAGGAACTAATCGTACAAATGATTTGGAGCTTTTCCAATTACACTTGTTCCTTCAAACACTTGCACACATCAGGGTTTTCATATATTCTTGCATCTATGAAGCCCCTTTCACATCAGCGTTTTACTCTGATCGCGGCAGTTGCGGTGAAAAAAAACGCAACTGACGCGGTTAACGCATAACGGCCGCACTTGCGGCAAGTGCAGTTTCGGCACTTGCGGCAGATGCGGCCGCAAGTGCCGAAACCGCAACTGTACCGCACTTGCCGCACCTGCCGCAAGCCCCATAGACATTGCATGGGGCTTGCCGCAAGTGAACCGCAAGTGCGGCCGTTATGCGGTAATCGCGGCAGTTGCGTTTTTTTCACCGCAACTGCCGCGATCAGCGTAAAACGCTGATGTGAAAGGGCCCTAATACAGTCCAATCTAATATATAAAGCTGAATGTGTATGTATGTCCGGGATTGGCATCTACACCGTCGCAACTACAGCCACAAAATTTTGCACAGTCACACATCTGGACCCCGAGAGCGTCATAGGCAATGTTGTGAGGCGAAATGTTAACCCTGCGTGTTCCAGTTCACCAAACAATTTTGCCCCTATCTACATAATGGGGAAAAAGTGACAGTTACCAGTTGACAGTTGTGAATGAGAGGGGCTTAATGACGGCACCAAAGACTAACAGCATATACCAGCATATAGTCACTAAGGTGGGGCCCCAACATGAGATATTCACAACTCACGGGGACATGTATACACACCACACGCACACAAAGAGTAACAGCAAGTGTATAGTCGCTAAGGTGCAGCCCCAACATTGGATAGTCACCATGCACCCAAACACACACACACACCACAAAGAGACACACACAACACAGAGACACCCCCACCCCCCACGGGGACACACACACACCCTATAGCGACATATGCACTCACCCCACAGGGACACACACACACCACAAAGAGACACACACAACACAGAGACACACACACCACACACAGACCCCCCCACAGGGACACACACACATACACACCCTATAGGGACACATGCACTCACCCCACAGGAACACACACACACCCCAGGGACACACACACCACACAGACAGACACAGATGTGCACAAATCGCCTCACACAACTCACCACATACGTGTGCTATCTTCCAAAAATAAACATCTGATTAAAAACAGCCAATGTGCAACACATGTGCCATATAGGGAATTAAGGCAGATGTCAGTCACATGAGCTGTCTATTATGTGTATGTGTGAGGTAACATATACTGCCCAGCCAGGGGGTGGGTTTACTGTTGGCTGGAGATTTATTAGGCTGCCTATAGCAACAAATCACAGCTCAGCTTCTATTTTCCTACAGGTCATTAATATAACATATTCAAATTCTACTTTGTTATAGCTAACATCAGTCATTTATTAACCCGGGCATAGCCAGGTAGTACAGCTAGTAGTGAAATAAAAGTAGAAATTCCTCTGCATACCTTAAAATTAAAGGCATTTCGTTAATTTTGAATTATTATCCTGTAACAGATACTAAGGGTGTATTTCCACTCGCCAATAATCATGAACCAGCGTTCCCTATTTTCTATCTGTCCATTACCTAATGACCGCAAGCTTAAAAATTATCATTCCTGGCAACACATCACCCTGTGTAAATGAGACTTGTGCTGCTGAGAACAATGATATTCTATGTACACAGAAGGGTGGTATTAATGATCATTCTTTGTGAATGGAAAATCAGGCAATTAAGCAACTGCTGATTAGCTTGCACGTAGCCGATCATCCATCTGGCCTGAATTGGTCAGCATCAAAGCACCCTAAATCCATCAATATCCCAACCTCCTTACAGACATGTATATGTGCATGATTATTTAAATAACTAGATGTGTGCCTGATGCTATCGCATTGGGAGGGCGGTAATGTCACGATGGGGCGAGGTTCTGTGGCGCAGAGGATGTGCTGTTTCTCGACCTGTGTGCTGTCTTCTCCCTCTATGCTCTCTCCTTTTGAGCTGTCTCCCCCCTATGCTCTCTCCCCTTGCGCTGTCTTTATCTCCCCTGAGCTGTCTCTCCCCTCATGTGCTCTCTTCTCCCTTTTGTACTCTCCCCCTTTGCGTTCTCTCTCCCCTTGTGCACTGTCTCCCCTGTGCGCTGTCTCTTCCCCTTGTGCTTGCACTCTCCCCTGTGCACTTTCTCTTCCCTCTGTGTGCTTTCCCTTTCCCCTGTCTGCTCTCCTTTCCCCTTGTGTGCTCTCTCATTTCCCTTGTGCGCTCTTCTTCCCCCTGTAGCTGTCTCTCTCCCCTGTGTGCTGTCTCCCCCCCCTGTGCGCTGTCTATCCCCCCATGTGCTGTCCTCTTCCTGTGCGCTGTCTCTTCCCCCTGTGCGCTGTCTCTCCCCCCTGTGCACATTATCTTCCCCCTGTTCACTCTCCCCCGGGTTGACATTCCACATGGCTGTTGTTAGTCAGCATAAGGTCAGCAGTGATGCTCTGTCAACATAGCGGAATAGGAAAAGCTGCACGGTCCACAAGAAGTCAATGGAAGCTGCAGAAGCAGGACGTGAGCACCCTGAATTGGCAAAGATCAGAAGAGATCTGTGTCCGGTCCGTAAATCTTAGCAGGTAATTTACATATTAATGAAAATGTAGATTGCTTAGGAACCATTCATCAGATCACAAATATCAAGGTATAATGTTATTCAGTTTTTATGACCGGCGTGTCCATATAGATGACTTGGGAGGGTTGATCCTACTGACAGATTCCCTTTAATGCCACAGTGTAGTTAGTCCATCTGGAGTAAGCACTTTTATGGGGACCTATAATTATAGAGATTGGAATATCCACAATCTCGTGATTAGAAGAGACCTTTACAGCTTTTTAACTAGAAATTTCCTTGAGCACACCAGAATTATTTTCTGACATTTTACTTCCTTCTTACAATTTAACTTGGCTAAAATGGAGCACGTCCTCTGCCGTCTAGTACATGTAAATAAAGAAGTTCTCTAAACCACATAGGATAGATTTGCCCGTGGCAATATATAACATGACTTAGCTTATTAGTATCCAAGATCCATAATGGTGGGTTTACACACACCAATCATTGTATCCAATCTCTGAACCAATCTCTGGTTGCAGTGAAATCATGGACACATAGTTCCATTTTGTGGCTGTGTACAACATGGAGCAATCTGTCCATGATTTCACTGCAACCAGAGATTGGTTCAGAGATTGGATACAATGATTGGTGTGTGTAAACCCACCATTAGGAAACAGAATTAAACTGAACAAATTTAATTTAGTTGAGATTTTAGCTGACTTAGGCCCCTTTCACATAAGCATTTTTGCCCGGATCCGGTGGATCCAGACAAAAAAGTGCATCTGCCACAAATGCCGCATCAAGCCCCATGCATTGTCTATGGGGCTTGCGGTAAGGTGCGGCAGGTGCTGCATCTGCCGCATTTTGGCGAAAAGGCCAGTGTGAAAGCACCTTTATACAGCACCCACTCAGATATTGAGGCTCATGGGGCAGATGTACAATTTGTCCATCAAGAAACCTTTGTAGGATTGGTGTGGATCTCATTGCTGGACTCTCATTAAAAGCCTCGTTACACCCTCCAATATCGTCTGCGATGTAGGATGCGATGCAATGCCGCGGGTGCACGCTCGCTTCTGACATCGCAGCCTAGCTGTCACATGGCAAGATGTTGCCGGTGACAGTGCTGCGATGTTGGTGGTGTGATCGCTTGCTGGACTGGGATCAACCCAGTGAGCGATTCGCTGCAATGCAGCGAATAGGCGGGATCACCCGTGACATCGCTATTGCGGTGTCACACCGAACGATGCCGCAGGTTGATTAAGTTGAAGTTGACAGGTATTCCTGAATCACAAAGCACCCACTGACCTTGTGGAGACCAGTGGAGGATAACACTGCGGGCACCAGTTAAAGCACTCAAACACAGTGAAACCCAAGGTGCTTTGCTCCCAGCCAAAATCCTGCGCCACACTGATGAGGGGCAACAACCCCGAAACAGCTGTCTGTGGTTGGATACCTAGTCCATGGTAAACCCCTGGCCATATCTTCAAGCTCGCAAGGGCTGGATAGTGACTTAAGGGCTACTAATACCCTGGCTAGGTCCTTCCCTGGTGGGATAACTGGCTGGTGTCCATGTTGTAGACTCTTAACCGAGGCTCCATGGACTTCATCTTCAGGTATTCCTGAATGCAGGAAAATCTGTCAACTCCGACTTGAACAACTATCGTTGTTGAATCGTGCGTTTACACGCAACGACGTAACATCGATGTCGTTTCAACATCGTTCCTGATATCACTTTTGAACGATGTCGGGAACGATGTTGAAAGGTGTAGCGGAGCCTTAACTCATTACTCGGATATCCATTTTTTAAGTATGCATTCTCCACCTACCCATCATAGTCTGTGGACATGTCCGTCTTCTATTGTAGACCAGTCGTACACAAAAAATGTCCATTTTTTATCCAACTCAACTCACCACTGCAAATCAATGTATCCATGAAATATAATGGGTAGCACATGCATGTTGTATTGCAGAGCTGTCCATTTTTATGATTTAATCGGTAAGAGAAGCTTGGAAATAATTTTTCTGTTTGCATATGAGAAAACAGACATCACACTGATAGTAAGAATAGGCACAGATACAAAGTGGATGAAAACTGGATCCAGCACACTGATAAAAAAAAGTCTATTTTTTCTTGTACGTAAAAAAGAACGTCTGAATGCATCTAATGTACCATCACACGTCACAATATCGTGTAGGAATTCGCATAGAAGTCACATATTGGGAGGCGTGGCTGTGACATCAGAACAATGTCGTAAGTGCGTCGTAGTGTGTGACACCGCAATATCAGTGTGAGATATCATGAGATAGCACATCGCAGATTTGTTCTCAAATCAGGCATCTGCGATAATGCCATCTGCTGCATCGTGCGGTGTGACACCGGATAACGATGTGTTCCACAATTTCTCCCATTCAGCGCTGTGAAAACAAGGAATCCTAACAACTGCTATTCACGATCTCACCCCGGAATCGCCACAGTGTTGTAGACGATATCTCAACGTCACACATCTACACTTCGATCACGATCAATCTCCGGCAAGCGCATCCTACTCTATTGTATCCTAGCATATCGCGACGTCAGTACCATAAGGCAGGTGGACTCCAGCCTCGAGCCGTAACAGGAGGTTTCAGATTCTTAGTGTTGCACAGGATAATAAATCCTGCACTGTGATGATTCAACCTCTGTCATACCAAGAATCTGAAACATGCATGTGTGCGCCTCGAGCTGGAGTTCCACCCGCATAAGGTATAGGTGGGGAACTCCAGGCCTGAGGGCTCCCAGCAGGTCAGGTTTTCAGATTTCCTTAGGCTGGTTTCACACTGCAGTTTTTTCCCTGATCAGGTTCCATCCAGTTTGTGTGCCAAAACCAGTAGTGTCTCCAAAACTCAGAACAGGTGTCAATCTTTCAATTATAGTTTTTCTCTGCAAGCTCCTCTCCTGGTTCCTCTCCTGGTTCCTCCCCTGGTTTTGACACACAAACCTGATGGAACCTGATCAGAAAAAAACTGCAGTTGAAACCAGCTTAAGGCTGGCTTCACACTGCAGTTTTTTCACTGATCAGTATCCATCCAGTTTGTGTGCCAAAACCCGGAGAGGAACCAGGAGAGGAGCTTGCAGAGAAAAACTATAATTGAAAGATTGACACCTGTTCTGAGTTTTGGAGACACTCCTGGTTATGGCACACAAACTGGATGGACACTGATCAGTGAAAAACTGCAGTGTGAAACCAGTCTTAGGCTCAGGAATTGGAATCATCACCAGTGCAGGTGATTCAATTATAACTAGTAATGAGCAAGTGTGGTGCCCTGCTCACGCAGGTAGCCACAGACTTCCTCCCCTGCAAAACCTCCTAGTAGGTCAACCCACAAGGGTAACGTCCAAGGATTCTCAGTGGAGGTGGGGCAAGGAACAAGAGGAAGCATTCCAGACAATGAAGGAAGCCCTGACAGGAGAAGAAATCCTTGCTTACCCGGACTACAACCTGGCATTCCTGCTGTACACAGACGCCAACAATGGGACTCGGAGCCGTCCTTTCTCAAAGGCAAGAAGGCAAAGAAAGGGTGATCCCTATGCCAGTAGGAAGCTGCGCCCCACAGAGAGGAACCCAGAGAACTACAGTTCCTTTAAGCTGGAATTCCTGGCCTTAGTCTGGGCCGTCACCAAGAGGTTCAAACACTACCTGGCCTCTAGCAAATTTACAGCCTACATGGATAACAATCCGCTGACCCACCTGGAGACTGCGAAGTTGGGAGCCATGGAGCAGAGATGGATGGCCAGATTGTCACTCCAGTTCACCATCAAGTA
Organism: Allobates femoralis; assembly: GCA_033576535.1. Taxonomy (NCBI): domain Eukaryota; kingdom Metazoa; phylum Chordata; class Amphibia; order Anura; family Aromobatidae; genus Allobates; species Allobates femoralis. The sequence continues at coordinate 171,398,660 of JARQOC010000007.1, forward strand.
CCGGGCTGGGCACCAGAATGGAAACGCGGATGCCTTATCCAGAATGCCACACCTGGCAGAAGAGGGTGTAGATGAAGATGAGCTAGATGAAGTGGAGTTACCTGCCTTCCATCAATTAAGAGTAACCCAGTGCCAGCAAACCTGTCAAGACCCTCCTGCAAGAATGGTGAACCCGTTGCCCCACTTCGGTTGGAAAGAGGTGCAAAACAATGACCCGGCTGTCAGTCTAATAAAACAACTAATAACCTAGGAGTCAGCGAAGCTGCCTGAAAATCCCCAGCCTGAAGTCAAACATCTATGGAGCGAGCGGAGCAAGCTGTTCATATACCAGGGAAGCTTTGTCGGAGGTACATCAAACCAAGGACACACAAGATGGTCTGGCAAATCATTGTGCCAAAATCAGAAATCCAGGTGGTCTTGAATGCCTATCCAACCAGACTGGTCACTTTGGGTGGAAGAAGCTAGAAATGCTACTGAGAAATAGGTTCTTTTGGGTCAGCATGCAGACATCCATTGAAAGATGGTGTAAAAACTGTAAACCCTGCAGCCTGAGAAGAAAGGACTTACAGAGCCAGAAAGCACAGCTCCAGCCCATCGTGACAAAGCAACATCTGGAAATAGTAGCCTTGGACCACGTAAACTGACTCCAAGTAGATCCGGCTACACCTACATGTGACCATGGTAGACCATTACTCGAGATTCTTAATGGTTGCCCCCGTAAAAGACTTGACAGCTGCCACTGCTGCCAAAACATTCCAGAAGTATTCTGCAGACCATTGGGATACCCAGAACAGGTCCTCACAGACAAGGATCAGCCTTCGAAGCGGAGATCTTCCAAGAGTTCTGCCACATGTATGGTGCAAAGATAGACAATCAATCATCCCAGCAACGACTTGAGAAACTGATGCATCATATCGACATCGAAGATCTTCATGGAGGAAGTACATGCGAGAAACTACCTGACTGGTATATGTACAAACATCAGTATTCTAAACGTACACCAGCTTACCTGATGAGAGCCCCTACAGGAAAGTTACCTGTAGACTTGGAACTCGGAGTAGTAGATCCCAAAGCAGAAGACACAATTCCCAATTGCAATGCCAATCGCCTCGAAAAATACAAAATGGTTCAAGCCTGTGTAGAAGACAATCTGGAGAAAGCCCGTGAAAAGCAAGAAAGGGATTATAACAAACATGCTCCAGAACCAATACACCTGGAAGTATTGTGTTAAAGAGGAAAAGAACCAAACGCAAGTTGGATGACCAGTGAGAACAAGAACCCTACGTTCTACTAGATTCCGGTTATGACAACGACAAAGTGTGTGTGTCATCAGCAAGAACGGTGGAAAAAACCTCAAACTGTGTCCAGAAACCACATCAAAAAGTGCCAACTGAATGGGAAAACCAAGATCTCCCAACTCAGTTAAGAACAAAGTCCAGATGAAGAACCAAAGAAGATAATCTCAACCATTTTAGGAGATTTCCCAGAAGATTGGCCTCAACAAGATAGAGCCATCCTAGTGCCTTTAATGAATTTCTACCAACCCCAAGAAGAGATGGTACAAATGAATCAGGAAGAAATACCCGTTGCCAGAGAATCTGAGGATGCTGCAATCGGTAGACCTGCTAGCCCTGTAGTGAGACTAATCCCACGCAGACGCTTACCTGACCTACCTGCACCAAGCCCTTCACTAGAAACATCACCTGAGACAGTGACACCTGTAGTGCGTAGATCACAGAGAAGCACACAAGGTCAACCCCCATCTAGGTATGGAGAGTGGGCACAGTAATGCGAGGTAGAACACACTGAAAAGTAAACATGTAAATAGCAGTTGTAAATAGTGTTCAAAAGGTGAAGAGTAGGCCAAAAGCCAGGTACACAACACCAAAAGAGGGGTGAGTGAAGTTGGCATAAGGAGCTGTATAGGGAGAGTAAAAACTTGGCCAAGAGGTGACCCCAGGGCCAGGAGGCCTACAGCACTTATGACCGTTAGAGGCCCCTATAGTAGCTAGGACTCCTACGCCGAAAACACACATAGCAAATGTTGTTGTGTATTTTGAATTGTTGAGCCTACAGAGACTTTACCTGTCAGGACTTGTTGAACTCTTGAAAGACTTTTCCATTTGAACTTTTCCCGGATTACATTTAAAAGGACCATGTTACAGGACTGGTGTAACAAAAAACTTCTTTTTCTTTTTCAAAGCCTGTGTTGAATGGACTAGCACTGTATGGACTTACCTGTTTTCATTTTTCCAATATTTTTCAGTGGTTTTTGTAAGTTTTTATATTTTGAGACTTTGTAAATATGTTACCTGTTATTATTGTTGAATATTGTTATTCCTTTTGTTAAAAAACAAAACAAAAATTGCTCAGTCCAGGAGTACTGAAATGACCTAGGGGGGTATGTGGCGCCCTGCTCACGCAGGTAGCCACAGACTCCCCTAATGCACAGCTTGGTTTCCACAGCAGGGTACCTACTACATGCAACACCTTCCACCCCGACACAGTAAGAGGAGCTCAACTTGCTGACCTTAGGCAAGATCTCCTATAAATATAAATACTGCTGCTGGAAAAGGAGTTAGTTAGAGTGTGCAGATGCTAGGAGAGCTGCAAAGACGTTCTGGTGGTCGGTGCCGCGGTTAGGCCCAAGCCAGTGACCCGGAGTGGCCCTTCTGATGTCCCACAAGCCTGAGTGGGGACAGAATGCAAGGAGTAGAGCCATAAGGGAGTGAGGAACTAGTGGAAGTTCCCCCAGAGACGTACCAGACATCGGGGATCCACACCTGTAGGATACTTCAGGACTACAGCAAACTCCGTCGCACCGTGGAGGCTTCAGCCACCCGGTCCCCCTGTGACTCCAGAGAGAGGGAGCCAGACACAGCAGTGTTCCACCGCAGTGATCAGAGAGGGTAACCTGTGGACCGCACAGGAGGAGAGAGCAGAGACAGGAAGAGAGAGGAGGCAGGTCTGGCTGCATGCAGGCTGGCCTTCAGCTATTACAGAGGAACAGAGGAGGCCTTATACCCACTTGCTGTGGGGACCCACTGTGCACCTGGTCACCTGTCAGTGCCCTGGACATCTTTAGCTGTGTACCACCAGTAAAAGGTAAAAGAGACTTCTGCAGTGTGTGTGCGTCATTCCTCTCCACTCCCGGTGTCCCTCATAGACTGCTCCATCACTCCCCATCACAACTTACAGCTCCACTCCAAGCTACCCCTTTACACTATGCTGCCCCGGAGGAATCACCCCACCTGTAGGGGGCTTTGCCATCTAAGCCACACTACCATCCACGGACTGTGTCGGCGCTGGTGACCCATCACCAGATACTACAGGTGGCGTCACATTACAAAAACTCTAACCCCTGCAGATACACCCCTTTTTGAAGTGTCACTGAGGCCACGGGATCAAGCGCTGCCACCCGTGACATCCCTAGAACTACCATCGAGCCTGTTTCCCGAGTACCCTAGGGCCTTGGGCTCGACACAAGCAGTAAAATGCTTGGGTGCTCGATGCTCGGTTAGGGCATATCGAGATGCTCGGGTGCTCGACCCGAGCACTGAGCCCAATGTTAACCTAAGGGAAACCCGAGCATTTTTCCGGCGGCACCCCCGGAAGTCACAAATGTATAAGAACACTGCTCAAATGACATGGGAACAGCATGGGGAAGACCACTTTAATGATTTTTGATTCCTAGGTCATTGCTGTGAACAATGTTGTCTGAGTATTACACCACTTTCACAGACTCACAATAAAACGTCCAAAAACTAAACCAAAATGGATTTTCCTGGGGAAAATGTTAAGGGCTCATACTCACTTGTGAAACAGTGTTGGTGTATTATATATTTTTTTAATTATATTAAAGATTTTTTTTAAAAATTGGGAGGCACCTCGATGCCCCATTTAAGAGACGTGGAGGAGGGCCTTATTAAATATTAAAATCCAACAGAAACGAAAAGGGGCACCACTATGACCAGTAATCCTTCTTAGGCAGTGGAATATGCATGTGAGGCGGGAAGCACTAGTGCGACCGGTGGTGCCAGTGTAGCAAAACAAGTCATCATCCAAATGTAAGAAAACAACCTGCAAACGTGAGATAAATGCGCATAGGGTCTTATCCTTTTTATTAAAAGTTATATCGGTGTAAATTAAGAACTGCTCACCTGATTCAGTTGTGTCACCCACAACCAGTATAATCGCCTGTAAGATGGCTTATAAGTTGGCTGCTGCAGGGCCGCACCTTCACGATAAACGTGGAAACAGGAATGCTGTAATTGGAACAAATGCCGAAATGCCCGCGCTGCCAAACAGGAATCACCAGGAAACGAAGAGTTAACTGGGTAGATTTTTTTCTTTATTTCATCCTACGCGTTTCGGAGCCTCTATCCAAGCTCCTTCCTCAGGGAACAACCTCCTGAGGAAGGAGCTCGGATAGAGGCTCCGAAACGCGTAGGATGAAATAAAGAAAAAAATCTGCCCAGTTAACTCTTCGTTTCCTGGTGATTCCTGTTTGGCAGCGCGGGCATTTCGGCATTTGTTCCAATTACAGCAAATGTAAGAAAACGGCACTCACCAGGTCAGCAGGTAACGAGATTCTTATTGCGGGAACATACAAAGTGCAGGGAGGGGGCGCCGAGGTGACAACGGGTCCGTTTCGGGCGAATGCCTTTCTACCGGTCACGGCTTGCTACAGGTGTCTACCCCACTTCCTATATAGGTGGGGCAGAACCGCCCATCAGGCGTCACCACATAGCAACAATCTGTGCAAAGTGTGCAAATATAATAAAAACAACAAAAATTCAGCTCAATGCAACATAAAATGAGGTAAATAACTTCAGTAAGTACCAGATGCTTATAAAATCACTGTAAAGAGCGCTACAGTACTGCTAAGTTTAGCTAGCATACACACTCCTGCCAACTGTAGGCAGATCAGTAAGTCCATCCCACCATCCAACACAAAGGCTTCTGGGGAATCCCTACCCAAGGGCCTCAGTGTACGTGTCACTCAGATTTCTGAGGGCGTGGTAAAGTCTTAGCATGGGAGTGTACTAGAGGGAATATATGTAGCCTGCTGAAGGCATCCCGGGCACCCAACAACGACTTTACCACGCCTGGGACATTCCTTGACGTGGAAGAGTGGCTCAAAAGATTATTTAATCTTTTGCGAAATGTCTTATCACTGTGCAGTATGGAAAAAATATGTGTATTTACACTATTTATTTTTCCAATTTTTCTGACTGTGCTGGCTCCCCCTTTACTTCACACCGCAGTCTGCTATATACCCTGGCAGCCTGTATACAGCTAAATTAATCCTTAGAAGGACTGTTGTTTTGATAGATAGATAGATAGATAGATAGATAGATAGATAGATAGATAGATAGATAGGTAGATAGATAAATATTAGAAGCCTGTACACCAGCCCCAGATGTGCTGACTGGTATACAGCCTCTTGTGGTACACCAAAGTGTGCTATATACCCCTCCTGCCTGTATACAGCTAAATTAATCCTTAGAAGGACTGTTGTTGATGGATAGATATTAGAAGCCTTTACACCAGCCCCAGATGTGCTGACTGGTATACAGCCTCATGTGGTACATCAAAGTATGCTATATATGTGGGGCCCACTGGGACGGGGTACTCGGTACCGGACCGGGGTATCACGGGAGTTATCACGGCGGTCTTGATCCGGACCGTGTCCCGAGCCCACAAGTAAAGGTTGAGGGTTATTTACAGGGGATAAAGTCGTGACGCCACCCGTGGTATGCGGTCAGGGTGACCACCGCTGCTGCAGAGCCTCCAGGGATGATGGATGGCAGCCTGAGATGTAACGGCTCTCCATGGGCAGAGCCTGGTCCCCGGGGCAGTAGTGATGATAACAGTTTGTGTGGGAGAGCGGCTCGAGTGCAAGAATTACACAGACTCACGGTTTTGTAGTTTTCCAAGGCTTTTGCTGTAGATGGTAATTCAGCTGAGTACTGTCCACGGAGTCTGTACAGGGGCCGGGTTGCTCCCACCCTGGCCGGGTCCTTTGGCTCCCTGTTTCTGCGCTTTGTGTGTGGCCCTGCTGTTGCTTTAGCTAAGCTGCTGGCCCTGTCTCCCCTCACGGGTACCAACTTGCTAAGCAACATGAGTCTTGTCCTATGTTCCTGACCCCGCCGTGTTGCTTCGCTGTGGTACAGTGACGATGTGTAATCTTCACTTTGCCCGTGTTCACTGTGCTGTTTGTGTCAGGCACAATTCCGGATCCGGCATCCGTTCTGTGCGCTCCTCTAGGGTGAGTTTCAGCGTAACTCGATCTCCCAGGTGTGTTCCTCTGCTTCTCCTGTCTCCTTTCCTCAGACCCTGGCTTGGCCTGGAACTGGACAGCGGACTGTGGGGTGAGCCTAACACAGCTCTTTTACACCCAGGTCCTTCTTCCTCAGTCCTCCTAGGAACTGAACTGCCCACTTCCTCTCCACAAGAGAATATATAGGAAATCAGTTTTAGCTCCCCCTTCTGGCCTGAAGGCGCTAGTGTAGTGTTGTAGGTTGTGTGGGGAGTTAACCCTTTGTGGTGTTTCTGTGGCACATGAACCCTGGGGTGCCACATATACCCCTCCTGTTTGTAGTCAGCTAAATTAATCCTTAGAAGAACAGTTGTATAGATAGATAGATAGATAGATAGATAGATAGATAGATAGATAGATAGATAGATAGATAGATAGATAACAAGAAAAAAACTGCACAGCACTCACAGACTAGTGTGAACTGGTGCAAGCAAAGACGCAGGGTCAAACAATTTGAAAAAAATTCTTGCAGCACACAGCTACTATCAATGATGTACAAATGCTATAAGCTATATGTATATGAGGAAAAAGTCACTTTGTCGCAGTTGATGAGCAAGCAGACATTGGCCAATGTTTGTACTAAGAACTTCAGAAATAAAAAATTTGAATTTTTGAGTTTTTTTTAAAAAAACGTAAGTTTTTAAACTTTTTCCTCATATACATATGGCTTATAGCATTTGTACATCATTGGTAGTAGCTGTGTGCTGTATAATGACCAGAGGTCCTATTAAGATCCAGTGAGTCACAGACTGAGACAGAGGCAGAAATAAACAACAGTATTTTTACTGATATGGGGATCAAAGTATGGTTCAGTATAGAATGTATAAGTATCAAAATCCCCTTAAAATATAACCAATAACAGTTTCACACACTCAGCGTTAGCCGACATCAATGCACCGATCTCAGAGTTCCCAGGGTATGTAAATCACACTCAGAACCAGGAGCAAATTTACCTACACGTTAGACTTATCAAGGATTTAACTTAACTAAAGGCTATGTACATCAACTGTGGGCGATCTGATGGGACCTCTGAGATGGCACACTGAGTATAACTTATCACAGCTAATAACAATACATTACACTATATCAATGCTGGCTATACACTTAGCACAGGGATACCCGGGTATCTCAAAACCATGGTACCATAAACCTCAAATGTAGCTTTACACCGGTGTATATTCCACGTGGGCTGCAGCAAGTCCAGAAAAAGTAAAAAGAGAAAAAAAACCTTTTGCGCAAAAGAAAAACGTATTGTAAAAAAAACAACAACATTTGGCAGCTTACCAGCCAATGCCAGATTCACATGTCCAGCACTTTAGTTCTGTAAGCTTGGGGTGCAATCTGTGGAGCAATCTTTTCCAGGGCTTGTCAGGACCTTGTCAGGATTCTCCCAATGTGGATGGCACCGGACGCCGACTCTCCTTTCGCAGTCACTCACGGCCTTCCTGGACGCCAATGACTCGCTCCATCAGGGGGAACATCTCCTCAGCCTCCTTGTCAGGATTCTCCCAATGTGGATGGCACCGGACGCCGGCTCTCCTTCCGCAGTCACTCACGGCCTTCCTGGACGCCAATGACTCGCTCCATCAGGGGGAACATCTCCTCAGCCTCCTTGTCAGGATTCTCCCAATGTGGATGGCACCGGACGCCGGCTCTCCTTCCGCAGTCACTCACGGCCTTCCTGGACACCAATCACTCGCTCCATTAGGGGGACATCTCCTCAGCCTCTCCTCAGATGCTGGACACTTACTCGGTTCAAGATGAAGTCTTTAGTCCACACAACAGGGCTTGCAAACAACTTTTAAAGGCCCATATAGCTTGCACTGGCTTTGCTATAATCCTTACACTAGTAATGGCCACCGCAGAGAGATCAACAACCACCGGAGCAACTGACAGAGCCGTCACCAAGGCAACCAGAGACCGTGCTTTCACTTTTCTAGACACAGAGCAGTCACCATGGCAACCAGAGACTGTGTTTTATCTTTCCTGGGCCACTACAAAATGGCAGTCTGCTTGGTTTTAGCAGCTTATCAGTTTACTCTCTTACATGCTGCAAGAATTTTTTTCAAATTATTAGATAGATAGATAGATAGATAGATAGATAGATAGATAGATAGAACCAGATAAAAGGAGCAGCACAAAGAGCACATTTAGTGCAAGCCTACCTTGGCAGCTTTCCCACCTACCACAAATATCACCAAAAAAAATAGCAGGCAGCACTCCAGATAGCGTGTGAAGTGGCCTTTAGGGTCCAAACTGAATCTATGAATCTATCGGTGCAGCTTCTTGGACCTGTGGCTGGACAGGCAAATGCTTCCTTTATACGAGCATCAATGCAGGATACCTAATTCTCTCTTATGCATAAAGAAACACTAAAGGCTGCTTAACACGCTAGGGTATCGTTAAAGATATCCTTAGAACGATCACGCAACTGTGATCGTTCCGACATCATTAGTGCGTTGTCACACACAAGGATATCGTTAACGATATCCCATTCGGCAACGCACCAGTTAAATAGGAGAGCAAGGACTGAATGATCTTTTATAGCGGCAGGAATAGGAGATTTTTGAACGAGATCATTCATAAAGGTGTCACACTGAACGATGTGGCTTCTTCACAGATCCTTAATTGGATGACAAACGATAGATTTGAGGTCAGGATCTCATTTTTGTGATGACCATTCCAACGATTTTTGCATCCTACATCGTTCGTTTACAAGGACGCACTAACGATATCGTTGGAACGTTCACAAATCTGTGACGTTTCAAGGATATCATTAACAAGATCCTAGTGTGTGAAGCGGCCTTTAGACCTGTAGTTGAGCCCAGGACACAAATAGCCCTAATGCACTGAAATTAGTCTAATATCCATTACTTCTCATTATGACTGGTAAATATCAATGGCCAGATCCATAGTAATTATTTAACAGCTCCATAAAGTTTTATGAAATCTCATCAGTCTATATGTTGACCACAAATTAAATATAATGCACAAAGTCTTGAACAGTATTGTCTGTTTGCATATATTGAGGTGAATGGTTTAAGAGGCAATGTCTCTCCTTGTGAAGAATGACATACTAGTGTAAAGCCCCATCACACATGTCAATTTCGCCATCGATGTGATCGCTGGCGACATTGACGGCTGATCACTGGTGAGCTGTCACACAGGCAGACTCACCAGTGATCAGTACCAGCGAGAACGCTGGTATCCATGTAAACAAGCGGGTAACTAAGCGCCGTACTGTGCTTAGTTACCTGCTGTTTACCATGGATACCAGCTCCCAGTGCTTGCTGAGAGGCGCTGGGAGCTGGCTGATCGCGTCTCCCGGTGTCACACGCAGCGATGCTGCGTGTCCACCAGGCGACCATTGCCAGTTTTTCGGACCTGTCTGAAAATCTGGCGACCATCAACCAGCGATTTATCGCTAGTTGATTCACCATGTCACATGTGTTAATATCGCTGCAACGTCACGTGCAGCAGCGACATCGACAGCGATATTGACGCGTGTGACGGCCCCTTAAGGAGATTCAAAGCCCAAGCAATGTTACTCTGGGAAATTAGATTTGCAAATTGCCTCTTAACTTGAGGGTCAATTTTACGATTACTACTTTCAATAGGTGGCACTATTGACCCTTCAACAATGCTAAGCATTAGCTGTCCTCCTTAGTACAAAGCAAAAGATCTGATTTAGCTGTATGAGAGGCCTCTGACTGAGGTATGAGGGGTATAATGTGTCTGTAAATAGATATTTTGGTTTGGCTTTTATCCTAAATCATGTGGAAAGCTTATTAAAAGATCAGTATTAACTTTTAATTAGACTCTGTCAGATCATTTTTCAGTATGATAGTACTAGTACCCTTGTGCTCGAGTAGACCTTTCAGAATATGTAAAAATCAGTAGTGTACCCTCTGTAGAACTCTTGCTATAAGTACCTACACACCGAGCAGGCAGCTGGCTCCACTAGTCCAGTTCATTACTTTCATTGCCAAATAGTCCAGCATATGTAAATGTTCATTTATTATTCACTTCTTCCCAAGCAGCTATTCCCTCCCTCCCTCCGTGCTCTGTATCTCACTTTCATTTTCATTTTCCTGCACGGTGCTTCTCATAGGGAGAGATGATGGCAGGCACATATATATCTGATAGCTCAGCTGGGTAAGGCCCCCGTCACACATAACGAGATCATTAGCGAGATTGTTGTTAAGTCCCAGGTTTTGTGACGTAACAGCGATCTCGCTAATGATCTCGTTATGTGTGACACTTAGCAGCGATCAAGCCCCTGCTGTGAGATCGCTGATTGTTACAAAGTGCTCTGGGTCATTTTTAGGTCGTTGGTCTCCCGCTGGGAACGCTGCATCGCTGTGGCTGAAAGGGATAATGACCAAAGATCTCAATACTACGCCCGAGAGTGACAATTCCCAACGACTTCCTATCATTCTGGATTGTTGTTGAGTCGCTGGTGAGATCTCACTGTTTGACATCTCACCAGTGATCCCAAAGTGACGCACCAACGATCCCTAAGGATCGTTATCTTTGTCGGGATTGCTGTTGCTTCGTTGTGTGTGACGGGAGCTTAAGGCAATCTCCCACATCTGTTGCCGTGATCACAACTCCATGCTGTCTGTGAGAGATTCTATGTGTTTAGTGAACATTTGTATTTCTGCTTACAAGGAGATACAGACCCCCAAGTGAGTGATTTCGACTGAACTTTCCTTGTGTGCAGTGCACTGATGTCACTACATGAATATTCATTCCCCGGGGAGTGAGCAGCAGAGAAGTAAGTGATCACTCACTTTGATTGAACTATGTAATGAATCTTGTTTTTTGCAGTTTACAGAGCATAGTGGGTGAGTATAAAAGAAACACATGCATAGAAAGAGCTTTACCAAAGGAATTAGAAAATTATTTCAGTTACATATGGATTTTTGACTTGACAGATTCCCTTTAAGATTGCTACTTCCAATAGGTGGTACTAGAGTTCAAGTCCTCTTCCTCTCTGAAGAGGAAGTTTGCACATCTAATATCCCAGAGGAGTGTTGAAAGGCTTATATGTCTCCCTACGTGAGAGGCCTACTATACAACCAAATCAGATTGCTTACTTTGCAGTGGGGAAGGGAAACACCCTGAATCACATATCTGCAAATAGACATTCTTGTTTGGCTACTCGCCTAAATCATATGACAAGGCTCGTTAAAGTTTTGATATTGCTTTTTAGGATTGCTACTTCCAATAGGTGTCACTAGTGTTCAAGACCTTTTCCTCTCTGAAGAGGCAATGTATGTAACTATGATGTAAGGTGATGTGTAGTGAATCGCAGTGATTCAACTTCTTAAGAACAATCAACCATGAATGTGCTTTTTATAAGAGCAGAAGTTAAGAACATATTTACCGTACTATTTTTTTTTTCCAGATGATGACATAACATTTTTACATTGTATCTAATTGTGTTGTAAATGAAACTTACTCAAATGTAAAGGGTGTTCCCAATTATTCATACATAGAATGGCTGGAAATACCTGTTAGTAGGTGTGAATAAGAATAAAAGTATGTGTCATCACGAGAACATATGCAGAGTAAAGACAACATTGAATGATTATTGACTGATGACCTGCTAGTGTAACGTTTAACCTGTATGTATAGAAATAAGATATCATTCATGGGACTTGTACACTTTTATACATGGATAGTTAAAAGATGGTGGAGACATAAACTGGTCACAGACTTTTTATTAATGTTTGACCTGTCAACTCAAGTTAGATGAAAATCTAAAACAGAAGTTTAAAGGTTTTCTGAGCTGAAGCAATGATGAGCAAGTCAAGTGTGCCAAAGTACAAAAATATAAACTTGAAACAACTGTGAGGTATACCGGCAATACTGTACATGGCTGGTATGTGTCGCACAGACTGAGGTCTGCTGCGATCTAAATCCAGGATGTTTACTGGGACGTATTGTTCCACAAGCATTTTAATGCTAAGGGCTGGGTTTAGGGTTACCCAGTAGTGATGGGTGGGTCAGACCAACCACATATCTCCCATTGGGTTGTCTCATGCATATAGTGAGACTTCTCCCTGGTCACATGTCTCTGATTTAAGCAAGGTCTCTGTGTGTTTGAAAGTGGCTGGTGTGGCCATCTTGCTGGAAGCCACATAGTCAGGAGACTGTGTCTCTTGGTGCTTGGAAGCAGGTATCCCTGCAAGGTACGAGGTTGTGCTTGGGAGCAGGTGCATTCCTAGAAGGCATGAGGGCCAGAGACCATGGCTAGAGAATCTGGGATGGCTCTCGGAGTTCAGGAGGCTACAGACCGGTTGAGGGTCTGGAACAGACAGGTGTCTGTGATCCCAGAGAAGCAGCTTCTTGAATGGTGGCCAAGAGATCAGTGGACACTATCATGGACTAAGTGTGAAATGCCATGCGGGCACACCCGCCCTTGGAACAGACCAGCAGTCATAATATTTTCTGTCGATTTATATATATAAACTATGCTATAACGATTTGTGGTTGATTAATAAACCAGCTGGACTGATTTAAACATGAGACTTCCTATGTGCTTTCCTTCTGCTGCCAAAACAGTATTCCCTAATACCCTCAGTGAGTGCTACCTCACATAACATACAATTTCCTATTTGAGGTATATAAAAAATTGTGGGGCTGCTTGATCCACCTCGGCACCATTTTGTTCACAAACTTTTCATCCATGTTTGGATTGTAGCAAGAAACAAAAGATCTGCCGCACTTCCACTTCATTCAAGATGTTTATTCACCAGGTATGAAATGTTTCAGCTTCAATGGTCTTTTTTAACCTTTGCAGAGACGACTGAGGTTAAATCATTGTATAGGTGGTGAGTAAACAACTGGTGAAGTCGTAGTGCTGCAGATCTTAAAGGGAACCAACCACCCCAAATGACCCCCCCGGACTAATAATATCGTTCCCTACTTGCAGCACATACATGTGCTGCAAGGTTTTTTGCTAAAAAAACTGCTTTATAAAACTTAAGATAATGCTTTAGAAACTTTATAACCAAGGGACGGGTGGGCGTGACTTACATGTGCAAAAGCCGAGATTCTGCTGTCACTCATTCTCCTCTCTGGCTCGCAGCAGTAAAGCCCGGCCCTTTTTGCAGCGTCCCAGGCTGGTGCACGGGATGTCATGCCCGTGCACACGTCATCAGCTACAGCCGGGAAGCGAGCGCGCGCTCTGACTTCCACAGCCGAGCGCAGGAAGTCAGAGCGCGCGCTCGCTTCCCGGCTGTAGCTGATGACGTGTGCACGGGCATGACATCCCGTGCACCAGCCTGGGACGCTGCAAAAAGGGCTGGCCGTTACTGCTGCGAGCCAGAGAGGAGAATGAGTGACAGCAGAATCTCGGCTTTTGCACATGTAAGTAACGCCCACCCGTCCCTTGGTTATAAAGTTTCTAAAGCATTATCTTAAGTTTTATAAAGCAGTTTTTTTAGCAAAAAACCTTGCAGCACATGTATGTGCTGCAAGTAGGGAACGATATTATTAGTCCGGGGGGGTCATTGGGGGTGGTTGGTTCCCTTTAATTTTTCTTGAATTTAAAAGGGGTTGTCTGGGACCAGGACTATCTTATTGTTTTTACTTTGGGCCTAAGAACTAAGGCAACTACCTGCCTGTTCTGCCCAGTTTACACCTCTGCAGGTGATTTTACAGCTTCCATTGACGTCACGCCAACAGAAAAGCTGCTTCTCTTCCACTCAGTTCTCCTATTGGAACATTGCTGCCATGTCAGGCTGCCTAATTGTATGAAGAGGATGTCAATCAGCATGACATTGGCAGTCACACTACATCAACACAGTAGCTCAGAATTGGAGGAGCTGCTCTGTTGACATACAACATCTAAAGTGATGGCAAGAGCAGTCTGTGACCACTCTGAGCCAGCATTGGCTAGAACAGGCAGATAGTTGGCAAATACCTATCTGTTAGTTCTTAAAGGGAACCTGATACGTAAGAAAATGCTATGGGGTTAATCTGCAGATTATTAGCATTCTGAACCTGCCCATTGCCGTTGGGAGGTAATTAACTTAAATCCTCCCAGCAGCTTTCTGGTTTCAGTCATGGAGGTGGTGCCCGTGTGGGTTCAGTCACAGCTCTCTGTATGGAGAGAGCCGGCTATAATCATGCCCTCCGCACTGACTGACTGTTTCCTCTAATGCAGAGAGGCTGTCAGTCGGTGCGAGGTCTGCAGATTCAGTCGCTGCACTTCATACTCAGAGCGGTAACTGAACTCGCACGGATGCCGCCCCCATGAGTGAAACCAGAACACTTGCAGGGGAATTAAAGTTCATTTGCTCCCGGCAGCAGGGTTTAAAGTGCAGGCGCAGAATGCTATTGACCTTCTGATTAACCTCATATATACAGGTTCATAGCGTTTTTTTACATGACAGGTTCCCTTTAAGCTCAGGGCCGCTTTACACACACCAACTTCTGTGTCCAACTTCTGAACAGATGTCTGGTTGCAGTGAAATCATGGACACATTGTTACATTTGTACACAGCCACAAAATGGAACAATGTGTCCATGATTTCACTGCAACCAGAGATCTGTTCAGACGTTGGACTCAGAAGTTGGTGTGTGTAAAGCGGCCCTCATAGTTAAAAATAAATAATTGTTACGGACAACCCCTTTAGATATGTCCTCGGACTGGGGTTATTCCTGCTTTTACCCTTTCTTCATTGGATTGTAGCAAGACCTTATGATAACTTCAGTATGGGAATGTGGGGAAAAGCTTTTATTGCTGCTGGGCATTTACTGAAATGCTGAACTACAAATTGCTACTGAGAATAAACTAATGGATTGTGAGAATTGTGTTACTGCACTTACTGTCTTGCTTGTTCTACTGATTGTTTGTGAATGAGATACAGATATGAATGGGATATGAATTTATTATAAGAATAAAAGTCCACACACAGGACCCAGAAACTGGATTACAAAGGCAATTAAACTACCAGGGATCACAAACCAGCAGCGTGATTTATAAGACTGAGGATCTTCATATGTAACTTCCATTTACTGCCTTCTGTTATGATAATCAACATGACTGTCCAGATCACATGCCCCTTTCTAGAGGACACTGGTATCTCCGCAGTGTCATACAAGGGAGCAGAGAAAGGCATTTCAGTATATTTCTGATCATATTATTTGCCATTTCCTCTAATTAATTCAAAGTAAGAAATAGGATCTACATAAAGAAAAAGGTACCAAGGCGACATCAAATTCCCCACTACTAGCTTCATGGCAATCAAGCACCAATCACATCATTCAGTAAAATATCAGCTATTTCCCTCTTTAGGTTAAGTTCCCACTATGATTTTTTGGTGAGTTTTTGAAGCTGCGTATTAAGTTGTGCACAAGGCTGCAACTAGGAAATTCAGGGCCCCATACTGGCAAAATTTGGGGAGACCCGAGACTTCGCCCAGACTCCACTTACAGTTGTGGCCAAAAGTATTGACACCCCTGCAATTCTGTCAGATAATACTCAGTTTCTTCCTGAAAATTATTGCAATCACAAATTCTTTGGTATTATTATCTTCATTTAATTCGTCTTCAATGAAAAAACCCAAAAAGAATTGTCCTAAAGCCAAATTGGATATAATTCCACACGAAACATAAAAAAGGGGTGGACAAAAGTATTGACACTGTTAGAAAAATCATGTGATATTTCTCTAATTTGTGTAATTAACAGCACCTGTAACTTACCTGTGGCACCTAACAGGTGTTGGTAATAACTAAATCACACTTGCAGCCAGTTGACATGGATTAAAGTTGACACAACCTCTGTCCTGTGTCCTTGTGTGTACCACATTGAGCATGGAGAAAAGAAAGAAAACCAAAGAACTGTCTGAGGACTTGAGAAACCAAATTGTGAGGAAGCATGAGCAATCTCAAGGCTACAAGTCCATCTCCAAAGACCTGAATGTTCCTGTGTCTACCATGCACTGTGTCATCAAGAAGTTTAAAGCCCCTGGCACTGTGGCTAACCTCCCTAGATGTGGACTTAAAAGAAAAATTGACAAGAGATTTCAATGCAAGATTGTGCGGATGGTGGATAAAGAACCTCGACTAACATCCAAACAAGTTCAAGCTGCCCTGCAGTCCGAGGTACAGCAGTGTCAACCCGTACTACCCTGAGACATAAAAAAGCCAGGCTGGAGTTTGCCAAAACTTACCTGAGAAAGCCTACAACGTTTTGGAAGAATGTTCTCTGGTCAGATGAGTCAAAAGTAGAGCTTTTTGGGCAAAGGCATCAACATAGAGTTTACAGGAGAAAAAAAGAGGCATTCAAAGAAAAGAACATGGTCCCTACAGTCAAACATGGCGGAGGTTACCTGATGTTTTGGGGTTGCTTTGTTGCCTCTGGCACTGGACTGCTTGACCCTGTGCATGGCATTATGAAGTCTGAAGACTACCTGCAACTTTTGCAGCATAATGTAGGGCTGGGTCTCCCTCATAGGTCATGGGTCTTCTAGCAGGACAATGACACAAAACACACTTCAAAAAGCACTAGAAAATGGTTTGAGAGAAAGCACTGGAGACTTCTAAGGAGGCCAGCAATGAGTCCAGACCTGAATCCCATAGAACACCTGTGGAGAGATCTAAAAATGGCAGTTTGGAGAAGGCAGCCTTCAAATATCAGGGACCTGGAGCAGTTTGCCAAAGAAGAATGGTCTAAAATTCCAGCAGAACATTGTAAGAAACTCATTGATGGTTACCGGAAACAGTTATCGCAGTTATTTTGGCTAAAGGTTGTGCAACCAAGTATTAGGCTGAGGGTTCCAATACTTTTGTCTGGCCCATTTTTGGAGTTTTGTGTGAAATGATCAATGTTTTGCTTTTTGCCTCATTCTCATTTGTGTTTTTTCATTGAAGACAAATTAAATGAAGATAATAATACCAAAGAATTTGTGATTGCAATCATTTTCAGGAAGAAACTGAGTATTATCTGACAGAATTGCAGGGGTGTCAATACTTTTGGCCACAACTGTAGCTCTGCCTCCAACCCATAAAAACTCCTCAGTCCCACCGCCTGCAGACACAGGCTGTATGTATGTGCCTGTGTATATATAAATATATATATAAAAATATATATATAAATTAAAGGGAACCTGTCACAAGGTTTTTGTAACCTTATCTGAGAATAGCATAATATAGGACCCGAGATCCTGATTCCAGCGATGTGTCACTTACTGGGCTGCACAGTGTAGTTTTGATTATCTCCATCTGATTAAACAGTGATTTTATCATTAGCAGTCTCCTTGGCCTGCTTCCAAGTAGTCTGTCATATTCAGACTGCTAAATCTGCAACAGAGAAAACACTAATTTTATCAAAATGACAGCAAGCAGCTCAGTAAATGACACGTCGCTGGTTGCTGCTCTCAGATGGGATAGCAAAAACCTGGTGACAGGTTCCCTTTAAGAGCAGCACAAGAAGCACAAAGCAAGTACATAAAGTTTGGTGCAATAATCCTTCCTGCCAACCTACAATTACAAAAATTCACAAATATACAAAAAGGTAGACAGTACTGATAATCACAGTTCATATTTATTGGCCCATGATGACCGCAACATTTCGGTTACAGGTGAACCTTTCTCAAACAGTGCAAAAATCCCAATAGTGAGGGGTATATAAAGTGTTCATACATGTTCAATCAATACTTGTCAATTACAATTCATATCAAAATTACAGTGCATTGATTCCATGTATGTTATTCCAAAATTCATGTCCCGGTATATCTCAGTGAACTTTACATAGTGATTAAAATTTGCATCAATAAACTCCATACTATCTAACAAAGTGCTCCTGTGCTTACCTCATGTGCTTACCTCATGTGTATATCATTCAGTCATGTGATAAATATTAGATCAATTAGATAAATCAGGTACAACTCACCCATCACATAACATCTATATGACACCCGGTGTGATGTTCGCCGTCTTCCGGGTTCTATTAATTCAGCCATCCACATCAGTCACAATCTCTAATATGGCCCCTTGGGAAAATGAATTGCCCACCCCCGCCCATTTTGTGTTTTCTTGTGTTGTATTTGTCTAATATTTAATTTGTTTGGTGATCTTGATAAGTTTGAAAGTGTGAAATATTCACTAGTTGCCTACTCCTGGCCTAACAGATATGGACCGGGTGCATGCATGAAAGAAGTACACCGGACACACAGTCAGATGTACATTCTCTTCGGTCGGCTATAGTGTTGTTTATTTGAACGTGCATGCACTTATATAAACTCAGTAAGGGGCTCAGCCAACCCTACAATGGGAATATTCATTGGTTAATGGGTTGGATAATGAGCTAGTCCATGGGAGGATCCATGAGGTCATCAGGATGGCTTGGTCCGTGAAGTCATCAGGGGGTGTGTCCGTGAGGTCATCAGGTATCGTTCTGTGATTGGTCAGTCCTTCTGTAGAATTCAACTTCCTCCCAGAACTCCCTTGTACAACAGGATGTAGTCATAGATCAAGTCACTATCTTGCATATCAGGGCATGGTGTGATGAAACAGGAAATGGCAGCCATCTTGTGATCTAAACAAGCTTGTGCAATGTAAAATAATACACTCTATGGGTCGTTTCTCTCAACCCCTTATGTCTTAAGGTTAATTAAGTATTTGATCCTATGGCTCTCCTCAACAATCTGAAACATTTGAGTGTGACAAACATGCAAAAGAATAAGAAATCAGGAAGGGGCAAACACTTGTCTACACCACTGAATATATAAAACCTATATGAATCTAGAAGATCAGATACTCCAAAGACAAAAATCTTAGACATTAAAACATAAGATGTATGTAGTCTTGAATTTCACTGAGGCATATATATGTTCTGGACATAGTTTTGAACCAGGAAATTCTACATTCAGCCAAAATACATTTATATCCTGCTCTAGAGGCGGCTACAGATTACATTGCCTCCAGTAAAGATGTCAGTTCTAAAAGTAGAAGCATTGATCACTCACAACTGCATTCATAGCCTTAACGTCAGATTTCTGGTATATTTACACTCTAAAGTATTGTTGAATGACATACAAGGAAATTCCCTTCTATCGTGGTATTATAACACACCCTCAACTGGCTATGTAATGGTATGTTTATTGATCTTTTAATTTATTTTTCTCAATTATATAGCACCATCATAATACACAGTGCCTGATAGAGATTACCATCACTGTCCCCATTGAGGCTTACAATCTAATTTCCTTATCAGGATGTCTTTGGAGTGTGGGAGGAAACCAGAGGAAACACACACAAATGAGAGGAGAACATTCAATTTTCTTGCAGATGTTGTCCTTATATTCAGTTCTATAATATTAAAATATAATAATAATCAGCTGTCAGATGTACAGTGGAGCAGACTACAAAACAGAAAAATGTAACTTTGAAGATTATTGTGATCCAAGCCTTAGGAAGACATCAGCGAGTCACGTCTGTGCAAAGAACCGGGTAATGGTTCCATCAGACCTCTGTTATCATAGGTCCAATCATGGACTGGCCAAGCGTCTATCAAACCGAGCATGACAGCCTTCTATACGTCTCTGAAGCTATCACACTTGGCCCAGGAGATGCATGCCCAGTCTGTGTGTTGCGATTTGAGATCAAACCAATGACAATGTACAAGTGAAGGAGCCGCATGTTGGACTTTTTCCATCGCTATCTCTCTAAGCTTGTAGTCAGACTAAAGTATGGCAAATGATGTGAGAGCATCGGCTGTGATATGCTAATGACAATTGGCTCGGGCTGTGCTGCAAGCATGAGCCAAGTGTCATCTACTATGATCCGATCCTGTGATCAAATTACAGGTGTGGAGAAGGAGAGATTACTCTTTCCTTCCCCTCCAGTCTCGACGTATATCGCACTGCACTCCGATGACATCCGAGTGCAGCACAATGTTTCAGTCGCACATAGACTTGTATGAGTGCGAATGATCCGAGACTCACCGACAACCACAGAATGCTACAGTTTATTCCTGAGTCTATTTATGGCTGGGCAAAAACTTGAAGGTCTGAGCTACAGCATTCTCTAACATGGGGCCAAGTACAGTGCAAAATGTTCTCATATTGCACTCATGTAAATCATACGCCAGTGTAGCACCGGTATTCAGACATCTGTGTTACCTCCCAGTGGAGCTGGCGGCCTGCTGCTGGGTGCCATGGATATTTGACCTGGCTAATGTTTGGTGAGTTTAATGTCAGTGATTTTTCCAGTGTGACTCCGGTTTAAAGGTAGGTTTACATAAGCATATATTTGTCCAGAGTGCTGTCTGTGAAAAAACGCACCACAGTTGGACCAATGTTATTCAATAGTGCAGGTGAGCAGTTTATTTTTTTTTTCCACTGATTAAATCAGTGTATGGGAAAAAAGTTGCAGCATGCACTAGTTTCTTCCGTGTGCTGGACGACAATGACTATTGTCAGGATGACAGCAACTATCAGAAAAGTTGCACAAACAAAAATTGCTTGACTTGCTCTTCTGAGACGATTTTAGAGCTATCATGGGGGGCTTTAACATCCCGATTGACAATTCTATCTCCTCATCTTTTAACGCTAACCTCCTCTCTTGGTTTTTCACAACTTTGTAACTCTGCCACACATGAAGATGGGAATACTCTGGACCTGATCTTCTCCTGCCTCTGCTCAGTGCATAATTTTACAAATTCCTCTCTTCCACTCTCAGACCACAACCTTTATTCTCAGTCAAGAATTGTCAACCCTTCAAGGACACCTCCAACTCCTTCACCTATAGGAATATACTTGCCATTAAAACCAAGAATCTTATAAAGAATTTACAGTCTTCACTGGCCCCAATCTCCCGCCTCTCATGTCCTGACATTGCTCTAAAACTCTATAATGAAGCACTGTAAAATGCCCTGAATGAAGCTGCACCTCCTACCCCTAGAAGAACTCGGCACCGACAAAGGCAACTCTGGCACATGCTGTAAACACGGTTTCTCCAGCGGTGCTCCAGATGCGCAGAACATCTGTGGAGAAAATTCAAAATGGCTGAAGATTTCATCCATTATAAGTTTATGTTAAAAACATACAACACCGCCCTTCACCTCTCCAAACAAGCTTATTACAACACCCTTATCACATCACTAGCCAACAATACTAAATGAATCTTTGACACTTTCCACTCCCTTCCCAGTCCAAGAGTGCATACCCCAACCACCAACCTCAGCACGAACGACCTGGACAACTATTTGAAGGACAAAATTGACTACATACGACAGGAAATTTCCTCACAGCCTCAGAACATCTTACATTTTCTTCCCTCCTGGATTTCATCCAATTCACTTTCGGCCTTTGATCCGGTCACAGAGAAAGAAGTTACCCGGCTTCTTGCATCTTCTCGCCCTGCTACCTGACCCAGCGACCCTATTCCCTCCCATCTCCTTCAGTCTCGATCCCCAGCTGTTACTACTCACCTGACTAAAATATTTAATCCTTCCCTCTCATATGGTGTTTTCCCCTCCACCTTCAAACACCCCAGCATATACCCTTTATTAAAAAAAATCATCCCTGACCAGACTCTGCTGCTAACTACAGACCTTTTCTTGACCCTCTACAATCCGGCTTCTGCTCCTTACTCTCTACTGAAACTGCCTTTGCAAAAGTCTCTAATGATCTACTAACAGCTAAATCTAATGGTCACTACTCCTGGCTGATTCTCCTGGATCTCTGCGCTGCATTCAATACTGTGGATCACCAGCTCCTCCTTTCTATGCTCCGCTCTATTGGGCTCAAGGACATCGTTCTCTCCTGGTTCTCTTCCTACCTCTCTCCTTCACTGTATCTTTTGCCGGCTCCTCTTCCCCTCACGGTTGGGGTTCCTCAGTAGATTTGGTTTTCAGTACCATCTCTATACTGACGATACCCAATTATACACATCGTCTCCTGACATTATCCCCACATTACTACAAAATACCAGTGATTGTCTCTCTGCTGTCTCTAACAACATGTCTTCTCTCTACCTTAAACTGAATTTGTCAAAAGCTGAACTTCTCGTGTTTCCTCCATCTACTGGTCTTCCATAACCTAAACTTGCCATTTCTGTATGTGGTTCTATAATAACTCCCCAGCAGCACGCCCGCTGTCTTGGGGTTATATTTGACTCAGATCTCTCCTTCACTCCCCACATCTGATCACTTGCTCACTTGTGTCACCTACACCTCAAAAATATCTCTAGAATTCGACCTTTTCTTACTGTCGACTCTGCAAAAACCCTTTTGCCATTATTCATTTTCGTCTGTGACGCGCCCCGTGGGGGCCGTCGGGTACTCGGAGCTGGGCCTATCGTGGTTGTCGGGGACTGGGATGTCACAGTGGCGTGACCTGGTCCGTGGCCGGGAGCCATCAATTAAAGGGCAGTGGATAGAGGTTCATGGAATAGGGGGTATAGGGATTGGTTGTCGTGACGCCACCAGTGGTATTCGGCTATTGATGGCCGACGCTGTGGTGCGGGACCTCTGAGGATGATCGGCGTGCAGCTGTGATGGTTTCGCTCCCCACGGGTGGAGTAGGTTCCGAGGGCAACCGGGGTGATGTTTGGTGATGGAGGGCCAGCAGGTTTGTTCTTGGCGGGATAGGGAAATTGGAACGATTCTCTGGCAGGACTCCTGCGGCCTGCACGTCTTATCAGACTACCGCTCCGCAGTTGGGAAATGAACAGTCTCACACACTATTCTGCATTCTAAACCCAGTTTACTTAGCTTTTCACTTGGTGGTGTTACAGGGCACGGTCCTTGCGCAATCTCAGTCCGGATAGTCCTCAGCAACCGGGATAGCTTGTCCAAGACACCCCCTTTATGTTCCTTCCTTCTCATGTTACTTTCTCTCTCTCAGCACTACCTGTCCGCCTCACTCCTGCTTGCGCATCCGCACACATTGCCCCAATCCAGCAGCCAAAGGTCCTGTCGGGCGACCGGCTGTGTACCCTGACCCTAGTACGGCTACCTTCTCGGTGGATGTGTCGAGAGGTGGCTACAGCTTCTCTAGTTCTAGTGGCCTCCGGTTCCATGATTGGAGCGTAGAGTCTCCTCGCTACCTTAAGGGCCGGTCCCCTGAATCTCAAATTGCCCTTCCGCTTCACTTCAGATTCAGGCGCACGGGTGGATCGCTCACTGCCTGCGCCCCTAGGGCTCCCTCTGCATCTCTACAGTCTGCCGTTCCGGGACCTAGGACAAGCCTCATCTCCGCTCAAGTCCTCTGGGACCTTCTCCTTTCACTGCCCCCAAATTCTCCTCTCTCTCCGTCTTTCTGTCTGACTGACGCCCTACTTCCTGTTGTCTTTTTCCTTTTCTACTTCCTAACTGCTCTCCTTCTAACTTCCCACCCTCCACCTTTCTCCCCGCAGTCCCACTGACTACCTGGGCCCTCCCACTATCGGGTCTGAGACTGGGTGTGTTGGGTGCTTTTGTTGGTGTCCGGACTTACCATCCCATTTACTGAAAACAGGAATACCACACCTGTGGATTGGGTGCAGTACCCCTCTGTGGCAACCAGACCACAGGGGCGCCACATCTGCATTACTGCAATTCTTTACTAATCGGTCTCCCCCTTACTAAACTCTGCAATCCATCCTGAATGCAGCAGCCAGGATCAAATTCCTCTCCAACCGCTTCACCGATGCCTCTATCCTGTGCCAGTCATTGCACTGGTTGCCCATCCGCTACAGAGTACAATATAAAATTATCACTCTCACCCACAAAGCCCTCCACAATTCTGCACCGCCCTACATCTCCTCCCTCATCTCTGTCTATCCCCTACACGTGCGCTCCATTCCGCAAGTGACCTAAGCTGACATCACCTACAATCCGAACCTCTCACTCCTGTCTCCAAGACTTTCACAATTCACTGAACAGACTACCAAGAACAATTCAATTAATTCTAAATATCCATATGTTTTAAGCAAGTATTAAAAAACATCTCTTAAACTAGCCTATCACGTCACATCACTTGTCTAATATTCCATTCTGTCATTTCAAATCTGGCCTCTTGTGCCATCTTCTACACCCCCATGCACTATATACATTTTATCTGTACTTGTACAAATCCGGCTGTAACTGTTTCGCAACACTATGAAATCCCCATTAATTTAATACTTTGCTACAAAGATGATTTACATTTACCTTTTGTGCCCCCATTTCCCCAAAGTGTAACTTGAAAGGGACCTACTCTTCACGGTAACTTGAACATGTTTCTTTTAGTTTTGTTTCTTGTATTGTCTCATATTGTCTGTACTGTATTATTATATAGTATTGTATTGTATCTCCTGAACTGAACTTAAAGTGCTGCGAACATGTTGGCGCTATATAAATAAAATGATTATTATTATGATGTGACTGTGAAAAACGGGCAAATCGGAACAGGCCACATCCAAGTTGTACGCAACTTCCAGTGTGACCTACACCCAAGTCTAAAAGAAGATTGTCACATATGATTTGTCACCGTAGGGTGCTTTCACTCGCTGCGTATTTGCTACGTATCTGCTGTCCTTTTTTACGCGCAAGCTCATCACATACCAGGAGTGGAACAATCAGAGGAAAAGTATAATAGAAAAAATGGAGCTGGCTCAACAGGACTGGATTTTTCTTTCTTTTTCAAAAGAATGTAAAGTGCATGCAAAAGAAAAATTTACATGTTCGCCATGACCCAGTCAACGCGTTTCGAGTGAACTAAGCAGTCTTACTCATGACTAATGGTCAAGAAAGCCGGACTCCAATTTTTTCCATTATCCTTGATGTGAGGCCGGTGTCTGAGCTCCAGGTAGATGAGCATAGAGCAACTGGGTGAGCTGGAATCAAGTTTCTACTAGAGGAAAAGTATAATAGAAACAAGTGATCCCTTTCTGTATTTAATCACCCACTCCTGGTTTGTGATGAGCTCGCACGTAAAAAAATGCAGCAAATACGCAGCGTATGAACGCAGTCTTTGACCAATATTCCAAAACTGGAAAGCTTTTGACGCCGCCATCAGATGTCGCAACACGATCCCAATGACAATAATTTAATACATTGTCACTACAGTATATAATGTGTATCTGAAGCCTAAGTTCTTGTGCACACATTGAGTATTTGGTGAATACTTTTCCCTCAGTATTTGTAAGGCCGTGTTCACACGTTGAGTATTTGGTGAGGTTTTTTTCCCTCAGTATTTGAGGCCAAAACCTAGAGTGGAACAATCTGAGGAAAAGTATAGCAGAAACATGTCACCTCGTCTGCATTTTTTTACCCACTCCTGGTTTTGGCTACAAATCATGAGGTAAAAACCTCACCAAATAATCAACACGTACACATAGCCTTAAGGTAAAAAATGTTTGTACCGTGTTAGCCAGTGGATACAAAAATATTGGAATCTGAGAGTCCTCAGTGATTGATACCTTTTAATGGCTAACTGAAAAGATGGTAAACATAGCAAATGCTATGCTGTTTACCATCTTTTCAGTTAGCCACTAAAAGGTATCAACCAATGAGGACTCTCAGATTCACATAGCCTTACAAATCCTGAGAAAAAATTCACCAAATACTCAGCGTGTGCATGTGATCTTACAGATCCTGAGGTATAAAACTCACCAAATACTCAATGTGTGCACACCATCTTACAAATACTGAGATAAAAACTCACCAAATACTCAATGTGTGCACGTGGCCTTACCAATACTGAGGTATAAAATTCACCAAATACTCAATGTGTGCACACCATCTTACTAATACTAAGATAAAAACTCACCAAATACTTATTATGTACATGTGGCCTTACAAATACTGAGGTAAAAAACTCCCAAATACTCAATGTGTGTACACCATCTTACTAATACTAAGATAAAAACTCACCAAATACTTATTATGTGCATGTGGCCTTACAAATACTGAGATAAATACTCACCAAATACTCAATGTGTGCACGTGGTCTTAGAGATTTTACACAAAGCGTTTTTAGTAAAGCATTTTTCTTTCCATAAAGATGCTTCCATCAAATGTTTGATTCAATTCAATAATGCAATATAAAATGCATTACGAACAATGCTTTTTGTTTAGTTCAGGTACGGTTAGGCTGTTAAGGCCCAGATAGGGTGCCTTCACACTTGCGTTTGCAAGCGCCGCGCATGTTGTGGATCTGAAAATCTAAATCCGCAAGCGTATTGCGGACGGATCTTTAACATTGAGTACGCATTCGTCCGCATTGACATGCGTTTGCATGCGTATGTCTGCTATGCATACCTGCGCGTGGAATTTCCGCGCCCTTCGAACGCAACAGGTTGCATCTTTTGGCGCTCAAAAAATCCGCAAACATCCGCATGCGTACGATTGCGCATAAACAATGCATTATTGTCTATGGGTATGCAATCGTACGCAAGGTCTTGCGGATGTATGCGTTTGATACTCATGCATACAAGTAATTGCGCAAGCCCAGAAACAGAATTGCAGTTCGTCCCATTGTCCGCCCATATCCCAGCCCACATACAGCCTGTATAAAAGTGGATCTGTTCATTCCATGGTGAACTCTGTTGATCTCCATGATGGACCTGTGCCTCCTGTATCTCTGACTACTGTATCTCTGACTACTGGATCTTGGACTACTTGATCTCGGACTACTGGATCTTGGGACTACTGGATCTCGGGACTACTGGATCTCGGGACTACTGGATCTCGGGACTGCTGGATCTCGGGACTACTGGATCTACGACTTCTGGATCTCTGCCTCCTGGATCAGTGTCAACTGGATCTCACCATGCTGACCTTAAATCGGCTTGATCCTCTCCCTGTTGTCTTGGTAAAGTATAAGTACATTTATTTTTTGTGTAATTTGCACTGCCTAGTGTATAATCTTTAATAGGACCTCCCCCCTTGTAGTGTATAATGTTTTTTAAATGTGACGCTTGTAGGTGGCAAAATATTTTTACAAAAGTTTAATTTTTTTTTTTTAAATAATGTGTTTTCCATGTTCAAAAATTGACAAAAAGTGTTATATTATTGTGCCACTTTGCAGCCTGTACTCTGTGGACAATTTTTTATTAGTTTGTGAGTGTATTGCTTTGTAGCCTGTACTGTGTTGTTGAACATTTTGGATTGTATCATACATGACAATGCATTGTTTTTGCTGTGGCAATACTATCCACCTATGTTGTTGTGGTTGTATTTTTTTTTTCCCTTCAAAAGTTAATTTTCCAAGACAGTGACGTCATCATACTCTGGGCCTGTCCTGGTCTGTTTTCTGGCTGTTGTAGTCTGTGGTGCTGGTTCCTGGTGTTCTGGGCATTGGCTGCTGTTTCCTGTGGTAAGTTGTGACACTGTTGTTGAAAAGTTGTTTTTCCCTCCTCTAGTAGAATGTAAACTGTAGGAATGGCTATTGCACTTGGTAGTCTCACCTTGGCACACTGAGGGCCCCACAGTGTCAAAGTGACGCTACTGTGTGCAATTGCATACTGTCATAGCAATAACCTTTTCTTTTGCATAGGTCTCCACCTCCTTGAAAGTTCTAATGCATACCATTGTGTTTGTTTTGTCTCCCTTGACAGTTTCTGAAGGTGGTCTGCCAAGTCGGATCCTGTGCGGTGCTGTAGCTGTCACCTGCTGTGTCTTCTTGGTGATTCTGTTGGTGGTTCCTGGTGTTCCCTGGTTAACATTCATAGTTTGTTGGAGCTGTCTGCTGCTGCTGTCTTTTGTTTGTGCTGACCTATCAAAAATGTCAGATGAAAGTGAATATGTGCCCCCTGAACATTTGGCCAAGAAAGTGAACATGTAAGGATATTGTACACATTTGTAAATTGCAATTTCTGGCAAGGCGGAGGACTAAACTTTTTCTGGATTATGTTTCTTTTTGGACAAGGACTCCTCCACTGAAGGTGATCTAGAAGGTAGTGACCAAGATTCATCCCAGAGTCTTCGCGATGAACTGGAAAAGGCCGAAAGACCAAATGTAAGTGTATGTTTTTAACTATACTTTGTTGGTTATCATAAACACAAGCATGTCCATAGGTTCAAAGAGGAAAAGGAGGGAAACCATATATCGATATTGACCAGTTCATACCCCTCATACAAGAACGAGTTGCTATATGGGACCCACGAGACCGTAAGCATTCGGATACACAAGTGTTGCAAAGACTCAGGGATGAAATTGGAAGATCTATGTTGCGAGCCTGGGACAGTGCAACCCCAAAGGACAGAAAGTTGTTTGGTAAGTTTGCTAATGCCTCTTTTTTAAACATAAAAGGTTTAATTACATTTATTACATTTTTTTTTTTAGATAATTAATGACTATCTCTTGTTTGTCTGTCCCACTTTAGACAAGAGCTTGAAAGTTCGGTGGCGCTCGAAGAAAGATAGATATAACAGGGATCTTCGGAGGAAATGAAAGTTCGTAGCAGATCTGAGCAGACGTTGAAACGTTACATTTGCCATCAGCAACTTTCTTTCCTGAGGCCAGCTGTAGGACATCGAGTGTAAGTATATATTTGTTTAATTGTATGTTGCTTTTTGTTCCATTAATTGTAAATTAGAATTGTTTGAAAATATAAAGATTGTATATATGGTATATATATATTTTTTGCTTTAATTGCAGTTTATAACAATTTTCCTTTTTTTTCTCAATTTATGTATATAGTTACAATGTTGTGAAATTTGTTTGATACTTGTTGCCTAATTTATTTTTTTGTTTGTGTACCTCAGGACTTGGAGCAGCACTGCTGAGCCCGCAGCAGCAGCCGTACTGTCCCAAGGAGTTGGGAGCGCCACCGAACTCACGTCCCAGACCGCCACAATAGAGGAAGCACTGAGTGACTTGCCACAATCTGGAACTCAGGTTGCTGGCACTCCAAGTTATCCCCTATCCCAGGCCTACGGTGCTACTTTGGTGGGTACTTCACGCCAGCGACAGAGGGCCTGGGATAGGACAGTCATGCCAGAGTATATGCACTTAAGCTCAAATTTACAGGAAGGTTTGAGTCAGCTCGGTAACTGCGTAGAAAAAGGGTTTCAGAATATGAACACTTTTTTCTGCGAAGTTAACAGCCGACTCAATCGCCTGGAAGCCGACCTAACAAGACCGGCACGACTTTTTTTCTTGTATGGAAAAGTGCGTGACAGAGACCTTATCACATGAGTTCCAGATTGATATCATGACTGCCTGTCGGGGTGCTTTTAGACTGGCAGTCCAGCAGCAGCGACAACAACAGCAGCAACAACAACAGCAGCCTTCCCGGTCCCAGCAACAAAGCTACTACAACCAGCCATGGATTAATGTGCAAGTCTCCCAATCCGCCCCAACGCAGACTCAGTGGCAAACTGCATCCATAACACAATGACATCAAGGAACAAGTTTGCCAACACACACCAACTTGCCTCCACCACCACCAATGGACATTGTACCTGAGGTACCAAGCTACACAGCGCTGCACACTTCGTCATCGCAGCTGCCTCGGGGTACTAGCACTTCACAAACTTCTCTACAAGAATCACGTGCAGTGTTCACTTCAGCTTCCTCTGTACTGCATGGTATTTTTGACCAATCCACCCACACATTGGTAACGGCAACATCTACTCCAGCATCAACTTCTGTCCTTTCTGTGACTCATGGCGGTAGTACCACGATTGCAAAGAAGACCAAAATTCCAGCTCGGTCACAGCCTACACAGGGACCAGAAACCAGCTCGCCAATGAGGCCCTTAAAAGTTAAGCGAAAGCGAACTGGCAAAACCAGTGTGTCAGATAACCCCAATGTTTTGTCTCCAAAAAATCAGGGCCCCTCAGCACAGCCAGTTACCGCTGCAGTTTCTGCAAGAAAAGTTGGTCACCCAAATAAAATAAAGAAACCTGCACCACTATTACCACCTTGAACTTCACCAGCTAATGTCTCGTTACTTCATGTCTCTTCACCTTCTGCTCTGTCTGTCCCTTCCAGTATCTCCCTCCTATCAAATGTATCTTTACCTTCGAATGTCCCTTCTGGTTTCTTGGATAATCTTGGTCTATCGTCAAATGCTAGTCTTACCTCAACTCTTACAGTATGTACTGCATTGAAATTGGAAACTGTTCGGTCTCCTACCTTCAGTCCACTCCCAGAACTGGACTCTAGTATCAGTCACTCGGTTTCTAGTTTTGGTGTTTATGCTCAAAGTCTGCATCCCACTTTTGCAACATCCATTCTTCACGAAGGTCACCATGTACCCACCACCAGCAACACGAGGAGCGTGAGCACCAAAACTTACACACCATTGTAAAATATCTTTACGGGTTTGTAATAAAGAGAGATTTGTTCATGTAATTTTAAAAGTTTGCTTATATGAATGATTGTGTAAATAAAAATTTTACTTTTCTAAAAAATGTTGTGATTTATTGCCTCTATACATAGTGGGGTATTCATAAGTCTTGTACCATATGGTATGTTAACTTGAAAGTATTATACAGTTGGAAGGGGTTTTTATTACTGAATTTACGTTAATTTTAATAGTCATATTTTGGTTTTATTTTCGGTGTTGACTTACTTTGGCTATTCAGAATTTTTCAGAAATATAAAAAAAAGGTTTAATTAACACTACTACAAAAAATTCATTAACAACTCTTTGTTTTTTTACATATTTTTATTACCGTACATCAAACGTACAGACTATGCCTTTGTTGGTTGGCTATGCACACCAGGTACAGCCATAAACAAACACAAAAATAGTACGTTCATCAAAAGAGTGGTAGTCCAGGTTGACATTTCAATATAGACTCTGAATTGTTGGGGTCATGGTGTGACTTTTAATGTACACAACGGCTCTTTAAGTAGCCCAAAAAATCTTGCTGTATGGTAAAAACAACTTTGAAGTGGCCCACAAATGAGAGGTTGATAAATCACAGGGCTATGGTTTGTGACCCGCTCTTTAGCATGCTCAGCAACATTTTGCTGTGTCGCTTGTGACTCTGCCTGATGGACAGCTCACCAGTCTGACGAAAAAGCGAAACAGCAACGTTAGGTGATCACAAGAGCGGTACTGTTATACCGGCCCCACACACGACAGAGGCGGAGGTCCATCAGCCACCATTCAGCCACCCGGACAGCGATCAGGTGAGAGAGGCCGGGGTCACACTCCTCCGCTGACCCGCTCACCGATAAAAACTTTGAATTACTGCACAAGGGTGGAGCTGTTACGGCTGCCGCTTGGCTCTGACGTGGTCCATGGTAACCCGATGTTGATGGTGGTTAACAGTCAGACCAATTGCGTTCCAGTGTCCGCTAAAGCATAGCAGACAAGGAAGGGTTTCCAGGGACCGCGTCAGAGGCAAGCGGCAGCCGTGACGGCTACCCGGTTGAGCAGGAATTCAAAGTTTTTTAGCGGGGAGCGGGCCACCGGTGGCATGTGACCCCGCCCAGAGAGCAGCAGAGTAGCAGCTATACAATATTACCTGTGCAGCCTCTCCTCCCCACAGTGAACAT
Source organism: Allobates femoralis (assembly GCA_033576535.1). Lineage (NCBI taxonomy): Eukaryota > Metazoa > Chordata > Amphibia > Anura > Aromobatidae > Allobates > Allobates femoralis. The sequence continues at coordinate 171,430,421 of JARQOC010000007.1, forward strand.
GATACTCCACCTACTCTATTTGTTGTACATCCTGTATACTCCTCCATCCCCTTATATCTCCTGTATACACCTCTACCTCCACACTGTGTAATTCTGACATTTAATCCACAGTGTTCACTTTAAAGACCGCTTAACTTATTTTTCTCGGACAGACGTTTGCATTATGCACGCAAATTGGCGAGTGCAGTATGGTTGAAATCCAGCACAAAGATCCCAGAATTGTTGCGCACTCTTACACACACAGATAATTGTGCAGAGATTGTTCGCAGATCTCTGGTTGCAGTGAAATCATGGACACACTGTTACATTTGTACACGGCCACAAAATGGAACAATGTGTCCATGATTTCACTGCAAACAGGCAGACTCAGAACGCTGGTAACCAAGGTAAACATCGGGTAACTAAGCGCAGCGCTGCGCTTGGTTACCCGATGTTTACGCTGGTTACCTGCTCCCAGCGCTTGCTGTGCGGCACTGGGAGGTCCTTCATTGTTGGTCTCCCGCAGTCACACGCGCCGATGCTGGCCGCCCCGCGGGAGACCAACGGTAATTTACCAACGACCAATGATGAATGACCTCATCATTGGACGTTGGTAAATGTCACACGCAACGATGTCATTTAGACATCGCTGCAACCTTACCAAACCGGTGACGTTGCAAACAATATCGTAGTGTGTGACGGGGCCTTTACTCCCTTCACCACCCGACCCCACTACAATAGTTCCTAGTGTGATCTAGGTGTCCCGGCACCAGTCTGTGACCCTCTTATCTTTGAGTAGGATACTACACCCTAACAGGGGTGAAGTGACTCTGTGGCCACTGGATCCGCATGGGTGCCACACGTCTTCTACCAGCTTCAAGGTTTCTTTCACGACTGTCCGTTATGCATAGTAGACCTAAAAAAGAAAACATCTGAATGAGACTCCAATGCAATAAAGCTTAATTATTCAAAATAGCAAAGCATATTGTTTTTTGTAATTAACCACATGCATAAAATCCAACACTGATATCATGCAACCAATAGAGGTATATGACGTCATTGTGACCCTGGCCCAAGACCTCATTCATACAACAGTGTTCACATAGGTGTACTGGCCATGGTTTTTATGGAGTGCAGTCATACCTATATGGTTATGTTCACACAGGGTGGTTTTTTGCATTTTTTTACCATTGGATTTATGAAAATCCATGCTACAAAAAGCTGCTTTTTACAGTACCCGCAAAACCTTTGAGATTCCAGAAATCTCACGCACACACAGACGTCTGCATATTTTTTCCTGACTAAAATGACAGTTTGATTGTTGCTGCCTTTTTAAAAGAAGCAGCATGTCAATTCCTTCAGTGTTTTTACAGTGTTTTCACCATTGAAAGCAATGAAGAGTGAAAACCTGCGCAGATACGTTTTTGAGGCAAAAAAATGCGGCAAAAGCCACAGATTTTTTTACTGCCATGAGATCATGTTTTGCTGCAGAAAAAAAATGCAGCAAAAAAGTCCTGTGTGAACATAGCCTAAAAATCCAGGCGCTCGTTCACTCGTTAGACTGCCGACCAGTCACCGCACCGTTTTGGACGAAGCGTCTTGCCACACCGTCCAAATCGCTGCGTAGCACAGTATCAGCATAGTGGGCACTATGCTTAATCCGACCGCAGCGTTTTGACAACTGTGGTGCAGGTTGCCGGCAGTCCGCTCCTCCTCTGCAGGTTCTATTTTATGCTGCAGAGTTGGAAGCGGCTGCCATCGGATGACTGCAGGGGGAAGCCGCCATGCACCCGCCGCACATGGTGAGTACAGGGTGGCTGCGCTGTCCCTGCGGGCACCCGTGGATTCACTCAGGTCTGGAGGAGCTGCATCCAACACAAAGCTTCTCTGGACCATGAGCACATACCCTTAGTGATGTTTTTGTGGACTGAGGGGTCCATGCCAAGCCTCGGAGACATCTGATATCGGCAATAAAAGTCAATAGAGTCATAAAAAAGTAAATAAAAATTTGGCCCACGCCACAATGCCATTCTTTTGTTGCTCATTATTCACTGACTGATCAATAGGAGATGGTGAAAAACATTTTTTTATTCCTGACATCCCGAGCCCTGAAGCCCAGGGGGCCACAAAAGTCCCATTGGTAACAGAAAGGGACTAATGCTATTGAAGATTTGCAATAATTAGGGGCCCTATTGGAGCTTTCGCATCGGGACCCATGAGTTTCAAGTTACAACACTGGATCGAACATGGAGCCACGTATTTGACATTGTGCCAGGGCCTGGGAAGCCGTGCCGGGTCTGGGCGACTGTGCTGGGGTCTGGGCGGCGATGCCGGGGTGTGGGTGGCCGTGCCCAGTGTCTGAGCGGCCGTGGCTGGGGTCTGGGCGGCCATGACGGGGGCCTGGGTGGCTGTGCCTGGGGTCTGGGTGGCCATGACAGAGTCTGGGCGGCTGTGCCTGGGGTCTGGGTGGTCATGGCTGGGGTCTGGACAGCCGAGCCTGGGGTCTGGGCGGCCGTGCCTGGGGTCTGGGCGGCAGTGGCCGGGGTGGCCGTGCCTGGGGTCTGGTCGGCCGTGGCCAGGGCGGCTGTGCCTGGGGTCTGGGTGGCCATGACAGGGTCTGGGCGGCCGTGGCCGGGGTGGCCGTGCCTGGGGTCTGGGCGGCCGTGGCCGGGTGGCCGTGCCTGGGGTCTGGTCGGCCGTGGCCAGGGCGGCTGTGCCTGGGGTCTGGGTGGCCATGACAGGGTCTGGGCGGCCGTGGCCGGGGTGGCCGTGCCTGGGGTCTGGTCGGCCGTGGCCAGGGTCTGGGAGGCCATGGCCGGGGTCTGGGCGGCTGTGCCTGGGGTCTGGGCGGCTGTGCCTGGGGTCCGGGTGGCCACAACGGGGGCCGTGGCTTGAGGGGTTACCAAACTTACCATTGTTTTACCACATCGTCCCTGCGTTGCTCGGCGTCGTCCAATCTTGTACTGTGGCTGATTTATGGGCTGTAGGTTATTGTATTGTTGATTTTCTTTCAAGTGCTAGAGGAAATTTAGAGATTAACAATCCCTACAGCAAAATTGTGGTTAGATCATGGGGAAGGTTTGATGTCAGCAAGAAGAATCGGGAGAAGAACTGAACTTTATTCACTCACAACTTTGCGCTGCGCCCACCCTGACTGGGCAGTGCAGAAGTCAGCAGGAGATTCCCGGGGCTGCCACTAGGGGGCGCTGCGGTAAAGGCGGCACTTGGCGAACCCTCCTCGGGTCGTTGTGCACTACCCTGTCCGAAGATCACGTGATGGTCGCAAAACGTCGTCCAGTGCGACAGCGTGACACGCAAACGGCGCGACAGGCGCGGAGTGCGGGCGGCGAGAGGCGGAGGGGGGTCTGAGGGCTGCGGGCAGGGAGAGGGCGGAGGAGGCGGTGCTGCCATTCCCTGCTGGTTTCCTGTATCCCCGCTTCCTCTCGGTTTCCCAGCGCTTCTCTTCAGCGCTCCTCCCCTGTGAGCTCGGAGCCTCCCTCCATTCCCCAGGTGCCCGGACAGGAGCAGCCGGAACCGCAATGGCGTCCAACACGGACAGGGAGATCATCCTGACCGACTACCAGGTGAGGGGCCCGGGGCGGGGAGCTGAGGTGGACGGCGCAGAGCCTCCGGGGAGCTGCAACTGCACAACTGTGTGAACTGCCCTCTGCCCCCCCCCCCCTGTGTTTACTGACCGGGTGACCCCCTGTGTGTGCACTGACCCCCCTGTGTGTGCACTGTCCCCCTGTGTGTACTGACCGGGTGACCCCCTGTGTGTGTACTGACCCCCCCCCCCCCCTGTGTGTACTGACCGGGTGACCCCCCTGTGTGTGCACTGACCCCCCCTGTGTGTGCTGACCGGGTGACCCCCTGTGTGCACTGTCCCCCTGTGTGTACTGACCGGGTGACCCCCTGTGTGCACTGTCCCCCTGTGTGCACTGTCCCCCTGTGTGCACTGTCCCCCTGTGTGCACTGACCCCCTGTGTGTACTGACTGGGTGACCCCCTGTCTGTGCTGCCCCCCTTGTGTGTACTGACCCCCCTGTGTGTGCTGACCGGGTGACCCCCTGTGTGCACTGTCCCCGTGTGCACTGTCCCCCTGTGTGTACTGACTGGGTGACCCCCTGTCTGTGCTGCCCCCCTTGTGTGTACTGACCCCCTGTGTGTACTGACTGGGTGACCCCCTGTCTGTGCTGCCCCCCCTGTGTGTACTGACCCCCTCCCCTGTGTGTATGACCCCCCCCCCCCCCCCACTGTGTGTACTGACCGGGTGACCCCCTGTGTGTGCTTCCCCCCTGTGTGTAATGACCCCCTGTCTGTGCTGCCCTCTACCCCCCCATCCCCCCATGTGTTTACTGCCCCCGCTGTCTGTGCAGCCCCCCATGTGTACTGCCCCTCTAGTGTGTGTTGCACCCCCCTGTGTGTACTGCGCTGCCCCTGTACTGTGCTGTACTGCCTCCTCTGTGTTGCCCCCCCTTCCCCTGTTTTGTCCCCTAGGATGTTTTGCCCTGCTGCTCCTGGCCCGGAGGAGAGAACTTAGTTTTGTTAGCAGCAGCAAGTTGTGCAGAACCTGTGCAGTGAGAGTTCGTGCATCCTGCAGGCAGCGGCTGCCATCAATGAATGGCAAGCTCAGTTGTCATCCAGGGGCAGTTGCCGGCATGGGCGGCAGGGGTCCTGCCCCGATGGTCAGGCGGCAGCAGTTCTACCCTCCTTTATAATAGGGGATCCACTGACACATCACTGCTCATCTCATATAAGATCTCCACTGATCATATTTGATGGGGGAATCTATATTATTAATTATCGTGTCCCACAACACGACCAGGAAATATCACAGGTGCCCTTGTATGGGGGTATTCTAATCCCATGGACACCACAGATAATTTGGTGACCACCCCCCTAAAACTTCCCCCCGAAAGTTTGAGGTCGGTCTTGTGGCTATGATACACCATCATTATTACAGGCACAAAGTACGGAACCCCCCAACTGTTGCTGATGTACCCAAACTCTTAAGTCAAACTTTTGATATGTAGCCATGTAGTTGGGGAGGGTTACGGTGGTCTCCTAGCTGGGATTCCCATTCACGTAGGTAGGACTGCTCTGATCCGGTGCCCATAGAGCTGGACTGGGTCACTTAATCCTGTCAGTCATCTAAAGTAATTTATTGCTTGTGTTGTCATTCATTAGAGTTCCGATTTAATTTGGCAATCATGAAGTCACACAACTTTATTTTTTTTAATCACATTATTTTATATTACTAGGTTCAGTGTATATTACTGTATTTTATATTTTTGTATATAGTTACTAGGTTCATTGTATATTCACTTTTGCATAATTTATTTTAATATATGATATAGATTTATTGTACTTTTTGTATTTGATTTTAGTATGTAACTTATTTCAGCAATATTTCTAGTGAAATGATCGGCAGATATAAAATGAATTGCGTTTCTCTTGTGATTCCAGAGACTTCGGCTCCCAATGCCGGTATAATTACAGATGACATAATCCGGTTTTTTATAGTAAGATTTGTCTCTGCCTGTCATTATTTAGGGTAGTGTACATTGTATTGGTTTTTGCTTTGAACACGTCTATTATTATTGATCAGTCTATGGTGTATCGCTCTTCGGTGTAGGAACCCTGCATTCGTTTCAACTACGCAATCTCTGTCCCAAAGGAAACAGAATACGGTATATAATACTCATATAGCACTATGCAGTCCTCAAATTCAGTCCCAGTTCAGACAGGAGCAGGTGAAATCTCATTGTTCACCTGGGGAAGGTAATAAAGACTTTTCTTTATTTAGGATTTTTTTCACACCTATATGGCATTAAAAAAAATCTTGAATTTTGTCTTATAAATTTATTTTTTAAAGAATTCCAATGGATCTGTTAAGAACAGATGCAATGATGAAGGTGTCTGTACGGTGTCCATTGTTTGAGTATACCGCCGGGTGAGTCTAATCCCAAAAAATGATCAAAGTAGTTCAAGTTGCAATTTTGTTTATTTTTTCACTTACTCATCCTAACTTACCCATTCGCTTTATGTTGTCCGTGTTCTGTCCCTTTGGGACAAATCACAAATGGACCCCGGTCTGGATGAGTCCTCAGTCAGCAGGCTGACGGTCATTTACAATGTGTGAGCAGTTTTATTAACTCTTTTATGGCTAAGGTGTTGCTGTATTACAGTTTACAGTGAATGATTTTTTTTTTTTATTTGCCTCATTATTGGACTCTATTAGACATACAAATAAGTTTTTTGCCCGTGTTATAGGTGCACAAAGTGTGTTACTTCCTTGTTCTTTAAGGAATCCCAATGTAAATGTCGTTAAAGCACGTGTTTTCTCTTTTTTTATCAGATGTCACAAGAAGTAACCCATCCTTTGTTTTGGTTGGTGTTCCTGGTAACCTTGTCTATAAACCTCATAGTCGAGGTGTAAGATTCTTAGTGACCAGACTGCTTTTTGCATTGTGATTCTCGTATCTCGATCCTATTCTTGGATGTTTTTCAGCCCTTTGCTTTTGGAAAATTATAAGCTGCTCTGAAAAGGAAGCCAATCGCTACACCAAATTCAATTAAAGGATGAGAGTAAAGCCGGTTGTGCTGCATGGCACCTGTATATATCAGAAGGAGCAAACCAACTTGCATCATTAGTTACTCCGTATATACAAGAAATTTTGTATGCATTTTGTTGTTTCTACATTTGTGTATGTTGGCTTATGGGTCAGTGATTTAGCATCTTGTGGAGTGTTGCTTCTGACGTCCATAGCCCTCCTAAGGACTGATTCACAAGACCATGTAGTGGCCGTACTGCATCCACATGTCTTGGCGCAAAGCTAACAGCCTCATATAACTATTTGGCTTATAGCTCAAATGATAAGACCATACAGACCCCAGTTGGCCAGAATGTGTATTGGTAAGAAAATATGGCTGCTATGTGGTTGTGTGAATTAGCCATAAAGGAAAGCTTACTAGAGATGAGTCTTGTCCAACAGTCACATCAGTAGTCTGTAGCTTTTGGATGGGTACCTCTGCAAAACTCCTTCCTGCCAGCATCCCTGGCGGCTCTTCAAATAAGTAGGTATGACATTATGCCATAACAATAATGTTGTTCTGGGAACTCAAATCACAGGATGGATTCTAGCAGGTAGGGGGTGCAAATTTATTCGCTGATCTCCAAACCATACGCTTGAATGTCAATCCAAAGTCTGAAATTTCTCCCGACTCCACAAGGAAGAGCATCAATTGGATCCATGTACCCCAGGGGGTGCACAACATCTTTTGGCCCAAGGGCTGCACTGCAATACTGAGGAAATTCAAAGGGCTGAAAAAAGTTTAAAGGTATTCTTATATGAATACATCACTAGAACCACCATCAGTACATTAATAAATCGTCAGAACCATATTTTGAGTAGTTGAGGAAAATTTGGAGAGATCATAGAGCGCTGACCTCATCACACGGCTGCACGTTTGGCATTGCTGACAGGTGCTCCTCTGCGCTTTCTGCTCCTGTCATGGCACCATAGTGCTCAAATGAATTTGCATCTGAAAAACTCAGATACATGTGACCATTGGAAAAGGGGAGCAACGTCTCCTGGAGAGGTCTGCAGGCCACAGCAAACCCTTTGGTGGCTGTATGTTTACACTCCAATAACTATTGTTTAGCGAGGTTACCCTATTACCTGTATAGGTGATAAATGCATAACTAGGTGGGGCCCAACAATGGCGGCTATTGTGTGTGGATGCATGACCACTGCTCCATTTATTGTCTATATGAGTCATAGAGCATGAAGTGGTGGTCACACGTGCACACTGGTGGCCGTGGGATATGACCTCGGGATGACTCCGGCCATCTGATGGTTAGTTTTATCAGAAATACATGTTCTTCATTGCTGGTAAGGATCCTCATTGCTGCTCACTTTAAAAGCTGTACAAATGGCATTACCAGCTGTTGTGAATATCGCTGGAGGAGACATCTGCCTGTCATATCATTGATAAAGCTTTTTAATAAAAGATACATTTTAAACAGTTTTATCTTCTTGCATGTTGGCCAAATGAAGTTACAATCGTTTAGAGACTATAATTTCCGCCAGAATCTTAAGTGACTCTATGTTGGGACTTGCTTTTAGCAAATGACCCGCGGATGTCAGGCAGATGTATTCCTGTCTTGAAGAATGCCCTTTAAAATCTCGTTTTATGGTAAATCCATAAGTTTGCATACATTGTAGACTTCTAGGTTTTGTTTCTTCTGTATTCCAGGATATTTACATTCTTGGTAAACTTCCTGTTTATTGTGGATGTGGTTTATGTTTTCCTTGGTATGTGCCTGTCAGTCTTTGCCTTGTTTGTATAAAGGACATTGGATTTGGTGTAGCATTCATTTGTAATATATATGGCATATATTTATTAATTTTTTCTTAAAAATCACAGACATCAGGGAATATCACAAGGATTGGTCGGCAGGGGTCCGACCAATATTGCCTCTGACATTTGCTAAAATAAACCAGCTCTAGTTGGTTTTTCTGGGCAAACGCAAACCTTTATTGTGGGACAATATGGCAACCCAGTAAAAGCTAAAGTGGAGCCAATAGTAACAAAGTAGTAATGGTTTTTCCAGTTCTTTTGGGCTAAACGTGCAATGTCATAGGGATCTATAGTGCTGGACTTTCAGATCAGTAGAACCATGAGGTCTAAATAAAACATCTGCAAAATGTCCTGTTGCTTTTCTGTCATAATACCTGGAATCCATATAAATTATTGGTGCATAATTCAATTTTTCATTCCCCTAGTATCTGTACAAACCGAAAACACTGGTTGGATAGAATATATAGGATCACATTTTATTGACCATGAAAATGTCACTATCAAATATAGTCCCCATCTTCAGGAGGAATAACAGAGGCACTGCCCCCAGTTCTTAGATATTTTCTAGATTTATTTAATGGGAAATACAAATACTTACTAACACAGCAAGTCAGCCAAAGTAGCAGGTCCGCCGTAAACATCAATCTGAAGCTTGATTTGAACGTTCAAGCTTTTTCTTTACCATATATGTATAATTTTACATTATATTATATGCAAATAATATATAAATGTAATGTGATCAGTTAGAGGCAGAAGGTTCCCAGTATGCTCAGAATCTGATTGTTCGATTGCAACATGTTTCCTTACTTTTTTTTTTTTAAGGGACTCCTATTATATTTTTTTCATTATTTTACTAAACCTGTGCACAAGTATGTGCTGTAAGTGTAACCAAATACTGACCGATCGCTATTTACCCCAGTTTCCAATACTGCTCCAGTCCTTTATCTAGCTGCAAATCTGACCGGACCACACTGGGTTTATGTATGAGGTGGATGTTTCTTTAAGGCTCGCTCTGTATATAACAGAGTGCAGTGCAGCAAAAATTCAGGTTTCACTCAAACCAATGTTATTCAATGAGTAAGTGCTGATCTGCAAGCTTTTCCTCAGTTGTATTCGGCTTGAGGGAAAAAAAATGCAGCATGCTGCCTATAGTCACATAAAACGGGTGAGAGTCGCCAACGCAAGTTAATGGGTGACAGAAAAAAACAGATGGCACGTGGACCATCTGTATGCCATTCGGTTTTACAAATACCTTACCATTCTGTAACATAGACCACGGTGCATATTTATCATGTTTTTTATGCATTTTTAAGTGCAGACTTGTCACAAATCTGCAAGGAGAATCCTGAAGTATCATGTACACATTATTTTCTCCTTGCTGATTTGGGGCAGAAAATAATCTGCAGCATTCTTTCAGCATTTTTGCTGCAGATTTCACCCATACTAACGATTAGGAAAAATTTGCTCCAAAAATGCACTGAAAATGTTGCAAAAGATGTGCGTTTTTGCTGCTGCTTTTCTCCTGCCAATAGATGCTAAAAACAAAATGCTCAATGTACACATACCCTAAATGGTGCTCTAAATGATTGTAGAGTAAGTGCCGCTTTACACACACCAACTTCTGTGACCAACTTCTGAACAGATCTCTGGTTGCAGTGAAATCATGGACACATTGTTACATTTTGTGGCTGTGTACAAATGGAGCAATGTGTCCATGAATTCACTGCAACCAGAGATCTGTTCAGAAGTTGGTCACAGAAGTTGGTGTGTGTAAAGTGGCCCTAAGAGTTAAGGGCCCTTTACACGCGACGATATCGTTTGTACGTCACGGCTTTTTGGATGGAACAACGACGTCGTAACAACGTTGCGTTTGACAAGTAGAAACGATCAACAATAAGTCGGCTGATGGTTCATTGGAGGTTTGTGATCAGTACCTTAAAGGCCACGTTACACACACCAACTTCTGTGACCAACTTCTGAACAGATCTCTGGTTGCAGTGAAATCATGGACACATTGCTCCATTTTGTGGCTGTGTACAAATGTAACAATGTGTCCATGATTTCACTGCAACCAGAGATCTGTTCAGATGTTGGTCACAGATATCTGTGTGTGTAACGTGGCCTTAAACCAAACGATCGTCTGTCCAACCTGCAGCATGGGTGTGTATGACACCTTGATAACAATGTCGTTAACGACCTCGCCTATTCAGAACTGAAGGACGTAAGCGATCAAACGAACGCAAGTATCGTTTGCTTGTAGCATCATCATTTTTATGTCGTTAAAGATATCTATACGTGTGACATTACACTAGCGATCATTGAACGACATTCAAGCGATGTAGGTCAAGTCGGATCCTTGGTTGGATCGTTCAACCATTGAAGCGTGTAACCCAGGCTTTACTGAGAAAAAATGCATTGCATAGGGTAGTCATACAGATGCTATGCGAGAAAAAATAAGCGCACACTCGCATGACATATGGAAAATCAAACAGATTTCACTTACCCAACTTTTCTGAATGAAAATTAGACCAATATTTTTATATGCAAGTGGAAGCGATCCCTTACAATGTAGGTCTATGGATCGTGTGAACGAGGCTTCACTGACTTACATTGTAAGCCTTGGGTCAGACGACCATAGATTCTATCATTTGAGAGAATCTGGTTTATTATGGAGATGACAGTGTTCAAAGGCTACCTTCACATTTGCGGACCCCTCCGCAGCGTTGTGTCAATGTGACCGCAGCACCGCAAGCCCCTATCTTTATAATGGGAGCGTACGGTACTGCGCTTGACTGCGCATGACCGTACGCACCCATTCACTGCCATATGTGATCTGTGCGCAGGCGGATGCCTGCGTACAAATCAGAGTCTCGTCCGTACCAGAAATGCAACATGTCGCGTTCGTGGTGCGGACGAGACTGGGTGATCTGTGCGCAGGCATCCGCCTGCGTACAGATCACATATGGCAGTGAATGGGTGCGCACGGTCATGCGCAGCCAAGCGCAGCACCGTGCGCTCCCATTATAAAGATAGGGGCTTGCGGTGCTGCGGTCACATTGTGGATCCCCTCCGCAGAACGCTGCGGAGGGGTCCGCAAATATGAAGGCAGCCAAACTCTGATCAGAGTGTCAGCAGTCTGCTCGGACCCTCTCAGATGTGAGAACCAGATCACACTCTGAGGAGAAGATGGAGAACAAAATTCCTCCCTTCTGTGAGCCTGTGGCAATTGGACCGCACTCTAATATCAACCCAATGCAGTCCAATGTATTCCACACACTCATAGACTTGAATGGTCAAAACTCATTCAATTGACCTGTGAAATCCCACTATATTGTAATTTTGTTTGTCTTGCCAAATTGGAATTGGAAAACACACATTGATCAGGCTTTGCCATTGAATAACATTGGTCCAAGTTCTTCCCAATAAAACATCAGATAGCTCTCGTCTGATTAATTAGTGGTGTGAGCGAGCCGCAATAGTGACTTGTGTCTCACACGTAGAGCCCACTATGATCCGATAAGTCAGAAAAATCCTCACCTGATGCAGAAGAGGATCGGAGCGGCGCTGCAAACTGGGGAGCTCTCGTCTGATTAATTAGTGGTGTGAGCGAGCCGCAATAGTGACTTGTGTCTCACACGTAGAGCCCACTATGATCCGATAAGTCAGAAAAATCCTCACCTGATGCAGAAGAGGATCGGAGCGGCGCTGCAAACTGGGGAGACCATGATAGTTGGGTATTTGATTGCACTTACAATACACAGCACACCTATTTACGCAGGTTGAGCAAACTAAATAATGGGAGTGCTGGTGTAACTTTATAGCTAGGCAAGGCATAAGCTGGGAGCATTGTTCATGTCCAGCTATACTGAGCATGCATATTTATAATGGAGTCAGGACAGAGTAGGCACACACATAGTGCCCAAAATCGGCGTCTAGAGGGTTTTCCAGGAAAAAAGATATACAAAAATCGACAATGAATTTTAAGTTTTAGCAGTGATCTCATGCTATTATCTCATTGATGAGGGTTGGCTTACCTGGTGAAATATGCCGACAGTCTGTAACCCTTCACACACGTGCTCTTGTGTATACACATCAATAGAGGAGTGTGACGGACCCCAGTTCACTGAGAGACGCTCTATTCTGGGTTTTTGCTGTGTTGCTCTCAATCTTGTATCAACACATAATCAGATCAAAGGCTGAAAGCAAAGCATAGGGGATCCGGGATGGAGCGGCAATTAGGGGACTGTGGCACCCGACCCATAGAACTAGACTGGTACATTGTAGAGATCGATGTTTACGGCTGAGTTGGGTATAACGAGTTTAATTTCGTGTTGCTAATGATATTGCAAGCTGCACAGATTTCTGCTGCTCTGTGTCAACCTCGTGTCCTGCACAATGAATAGGATTCACATAGGACACAGTTCACACAGGTTACTGCAATGTGTGCCCAGCCTCTTACATTTGCCCCCATCTCAGTAGGCGGGCTGTTATGGCACTACAACACTGCTACCTGCTAGAACAAACGTCCCATATGGCCTAGCTACACCCTGCATTATAAAGAGTGCAAGAAAAATCACACAACAACAAATCATGAAATTGTGGGGTATTAGTTTGTCTTTTGGTCCAAAACACGTAAGCTTGTGATCCACTTCACGGATCCCCACTTGTCACAAGTCCTAGCCACTAAATCCTAGCCACTAAATCCTAGCCACTAAATCCTAGCCACTAAATCTGTGTCCAAAATCAGCAAAGCACGTAACTAGAAAATTCTATCTTACCACAGCGTCCTATGTGAATCCTATTCATTGTGCAGGATAGCCAGTGGTCTTTTTTGTCCTCCATAGACACCCATGTTATGTGCCACGGACCGCACCATATTAGTTTCTGTCGGTTTTTGTCCACTGCGCCCAAAACAGTGCAGTCTCCAATTCTGGGTACAGGAAAAAACATGACACAAATGGATCCCTAGCTTAACTGATACAAACTGATGGCCATATAGGACCAATTCGTGCCCATACGGATACATAGGAGGCCAACGATTTCCTTCCTATCCATTACAAAACGGATGCACATGGATCCCCAATAACTTGGTGTGAAGCCAGCCTAAGGATAAGTGCCCATGATCAGGGGTGCCAGCATTCCTGTGCAGAGTGTTTTTTCTCTTGCGGAGAAGTTTCTCTGTGAGAACACCCTGTCGGTGCCCATGATCATGATTTTGGTCACAGCTGATTTTCACTGTATTCTACTGAGAACACTTGCGTCTCCACAAAGCACAAATTGACACGCTGCGGCTCAGTAAGTCACGCCGCAGATAACTTTACACTGCGTACAAAAAGCACAGTGGCCTTGTGATTTCTATACATTCATTGCAATACAACGTTTTGGACTCTGTGAATACACACTGTATCCAAAATGCTGCTAATCCTGATCATGAGCCCATACACTGTTTCCTTTTTAATACTTTGTCTTTAACATCCAGTGCATCATATCACTATTTTATGTGATCTTGACATAAAGTAATTTTGCAGCTAAATGTATTATGTCTAAAGTCCGGATAATAAAGTAGCCTGCATTGGGGAATGGCATTGCCAAACTGCTTGTTAAAACAGTAGCAATCCAAACTGAAAACTACCGTATATACTCGTGTATAAGCCGACCCGTGTATAAGCCGACCCGTGTATAAGCCGACCCGTGTATAAGCCGACCCGTATATAAGCCGACCCCCTTACTTTTGTCCCCAAAACCTGGGAAAAGGTATTGACTCGCGTATAAGCCGAGGGTGGACTCCAGCACAGGTATACAGCCCCAGCAGTGATGGTATACAGTCCCAGCAGTGTGGTATATAGCAGGTCCCCAGCATCGTATACAGCCCCAGCAGTGTGGTATATAGCAGGTCCCCAGCATCATATACAGCCCCAGCAGTGTGGTATATAGCAGGTCCCCAGCATCATATCCAGCCCCAGCATCATATCCAGCCCCAGCAGTGTGGTATATAGCAGGTCCCCAGCATCATATACAGCCCCAGCAGTGTGGTATATAGCAGAGCCCCAGCAGTGTGGTATATAGCAGGTCCCCAGCATCATATACAGCCCCAGCAGTGTGGTATATAGCAGGTCCTCAGCATCTTATACAGCCCCAGCAGTGTGGTATATAGCAGGTCCCCAGCATCATATACAACCCCAGCAGTGTGGTATATAGCAGGTCCTCAGCATCATATACAGCCGCCCCAGCAGTGTGGTATATAGCAGGTCCCCAGCATCATATACAGCCGCCCAGCAGTGTGGTATATAGCAGGTCCCCAGCATCATATACAGCCGCCCAGCAGTGTGGTATATAGCAGGTCCCCAGCATTGTATACAGCCCCAGCAGTGTGGTATATAGCAGGTCCCCAGCATTGTATACAGCCCCAGCAGTGTGGTATATAGCAGGTCCCCAGCATTGTATACAGCCCCAGCAGTGTGGTATATAGCAGGTCCCCAGCATTGTATACAGCCCCAGCAGTGTGGTATATAGCAGGTCCCCAGCATCGTATACAGCCCAGCAGTGTGTATATAGCAGGTCCCCAGCATCATATAAGCCCAGCAGTGTGGTATATAGCAGGTTCCCAGCATTGTATACAGCCCCAGCAGTGCCAGCCCATTATACAGGCCCCCCTCACAGTATGGCGGCACCCCCCCCCCCCTCACAGGATGGCCCCCCTCACGCAGCGCTGCGCACATACATTACCTGGCTATCAGCTGTCACCCTCGGTGGCGGATCGCGGCTCCCGGCTCCGGCTTCCATCTTCATCTGTGTCTTCTGCTTTGTGGCCGGGGCTCATCGCGATGAAGTCATCGCGACTCCGGCCGGTCACGTGACAAGCAGGAAGAACAGAGGAAGATGGAAGCCGGAGCCAGCCGCGAACCGCCACTGGAGGGTGACAGCTGATGGCCAGGTAATGTATGTGCGCAGCGCTGCATGTGGGGGCCATCCTGTGAGGGGGGGTGCCCCATACTGTGAGGGGGGCACTGACTCGCGTATAAGCCGAGGGGGGGACTTTTCAGCCCAATTTTTGGGCTGAAAAACTCGGCTTATACGCGAGTATATAGTATATACGGTAAGTGGAGCAAGGCTGTGTTCACACTGTGTGTTATTGATCCGTTTTTTTCTCTGTTTTTCAGCTGGAAATCTGGATCAGCTTTTCAAAAATATGCATCATAAATGGCTTATCCATTTTGGATCTGTTTTGGCTATGTTTTTTCTGGTGCGTTTTTTAGCCATACAAAATGGTTTCAATGGAAAAGCGGATCTGAAAAGTGCAGCCATAATTGACAGCTAGTTCTTATTGCAGATCACTTTTCAAGGGAAAAAACACATCAGGTCATGAAAACGCAGACTGAACAGCAAAAGTCAAAACCCATTGACTTTGCTGGGATTGCATTTAAGTGAAGCATTTACTTGTCTTTTTTACTGCAAAAACTGATCCGAAAAAAAGGAATAAAAACGCACAGTGGAAACATAGCCTAAGGCCCCCTTCACATCACGATTTTTTCCTGTCTGTGGGGATCCTGTTTTATTCAGGACCCCACGGACAGGAACGGACAGGTCTGGATGTGTACCTCCGGTGCTATTTCTGTGTCCGCATCTGTGATTTTGAATCCGGAGACAGAGAGCTGGGAGGAGCCCGAGCCTGCAAAGCGTAGGCAAGCGGGGCTGACTTTCACTTTCCCAATGTATATACATACATTGCGTAAGTGAAATAAAACAAAGCAATGGTTTAAAAAAAAAATGCTCACCTCTGGCGAGTGTCCCGCGATGCGCGGCATCCACCTCCAATGGCTGCATCAGCCGATCAGCTGATGGGTCATATAACAGCATCAGCTGAGCAGTAAACTGATTGGTGGGTGCGTGTATTAAACCGCTCAGCTGATTAAGGTCCTTGCAGCCATCAGAGGTGGACGCCTCGCATCGCGGGACACTCAGTGGAGAGGTTAACATTTTTTTTTTTTTTTTTTAACCATTGCTTCCCTTTCACAATGTATGTAGATACTTTCACTTTCGCAATGTAACAGCCCCGACACCACTTGCCTGCGCTTTGCTGGCTTGGGTCCCCCAGCTCTTTCTGAGTCCAGATCCGTCAAAATCACGGATCCGGACACAGAAATAGCATCCGGAGTAACAAATCCGGGCCTGTCCATTCCTGTCCGTGTGGTCCTGCAAAAACAGGATCCCCACGGACAGGAACAAAACATGATGTGAAAGGGTCCTTAATCTATAATAGGTCTTTGGATCAATTCATGGTTATTATGAAAGTCATTTGTTTTACCAGCTTGTTTATTACGATGTTGTACATATCTGTTTTGTACTATCCTTTTTTGATAAATATTTGCATAGTGACTATATTGTATCATCCGTCTGAACAGTGTGCTGGTGGACTGTTATCGTTTTTTATTTCTCCTCTATCCTCTCCAAGTCAGTACAGCAGATGACCCAAACAGCTGACCGCACGCCACATGGCACCTTTTCATCTGCTGATTCCTCCCATAAGACTGCAGACCTATAGATATAACAAAACTTTACCTCACAGGACAATACAATGAGAGAAAAATCAGATCAATGTATGACCAAATGTTAGGTGATTTGTGTGCCTGTCTGTGAATGAAAGAGGAGCAGTTGTGACATTTAGTCTATGTGCACATGCTGCAGATTTGGTGCTGTAATTTTACACCCATACATATTTGCAGTGTTTTATCATGATTATAATAGGGTCAATGGAGAAAAACTGCTACAAAAAATGTTGCTAGAATTGACATACTGCAGATTTTTTCTGCACGGGGAAAAAAAAAGCAACGTGGCACAGCATTTCTTTACTCTCATAGACTTTGCTAGCTTCAGGATAGACATCATGAGTTGTGCTATATGTATACTCTCTTCTGTCCTCCCCTGCCCAGGAGATGTGGTATGATCAGCAGGGCTGTGGAGTCGGTAAGTCAAACATCCAACCATAACGCCACCAAAATGGACTCCGACTCCATGTCTCCCACTCCACAACCATGGCTGTGAAGTCAGTAAGACAAACATCCAATTCCAACTCCTCAGTTTCCTTGAATCTGACTCTGACTCCACCCAGTATGGTCACTGACTCCACGACTCCGACTAACACATCCATTATACAGTGCATAGCAAGTACACGTATATACAATTATCTCAACACAGGAAAACATTTTTTAAACATGTCCAATTGTAGAAATTATTATTATTCCAAGATCTATTGATTAACCCCTTCCCAACCCATGACGTGTCTATAATGTCATGGCTTCTTTGCAGTCCTGCAGCTCCAGTGACAGGGCCAACGACAAGTCACCGGAGCTGCAGGATCGCAAGGACCTGTACTTTAGCCCCCCGTGGCTAAAGTCGCTTTGATTGGCAGTTGAACATGAATCTGCCATCAGAGTGAATCATAGGGATTCACCCCTCCAAATCTGATTGTAGCTCTCCAGTCAGATCTGGAGGGGCGGATTGGCAGGTGCCCTCCCCATCATTAGCCCCCTCCCGCACCCGGAGCTGATCACGGCCCCCTCTCCCTCACATCCGCCCCTGAGTAAAATGATGCCTCTCCCACTTCATTATCTTATTTCTAGCCCGAGATAAAAAATGTAAAGTCATACCAGGCCAAAATTCACCCTTTTTTAAACTTTAAAAATCTGTAAAAAATTAACTGATGAAGAAAAAAATTCTAAACTTTTAATTTGTAATTAACTAAAGTAGTACTTCATAAAGGAAAAAAAAAAAAAAATCTAAAGACGTCAGGTAAAAAAAAAAATTCATATTTAGATCACTTGATATGGAATGACCCATTGACGCTATTAATAGTAAAATATTTTAAAATATGATCCCATCAAGACCCCAACTTGAAATTTGGTACAGATGTGGCTAAGAGCAAAGCAGACACATGGGCAGTTTTTGAAATATTTAAAGCACGCCGATTTTTCGGAAATGCGTTTTAAAGTTTTGCGCTTGCGATCACATGGGTAAAATATTAACAAAGATCCTCTTGTGACATATCTGGTGAAAGCCTGTATAGTTCTGAGTAGAATGGTGTTTATTTTGTCTCTCTATCTTATTCCTAGCCTGAGTTATGAGGAGAAACATAAAGGCAGGCAACAGCGAAATTCACACTTTTTCCAAACTTTGAAAATCATTTTTAAAAAAAATAAATTTTTTTAAAAAATTTTCTCTTCACATTTTGCATTGTCTGACATGCTATTATCAAATAACAAACTCTCAAAAGAATTAAAAATAGAGGTAATAATCATTGGTTCACTTGACATGGAATGACCCATGCATGGGTTGATGGATGGGTGCATGGGTTGATGTGTGAATGGATTGATGTGTGCATGCGTGGGTGTCTCTGTGTGCATGGGTGGATGTCTCTGTGTGCATGGGTGGATGGATAGGTGCAACAAGGGATCAACAAGTCCTCTTGTTGTAGTCTATGGGATCATAGTCATGGTGCACTGTATGACAGATCATTGCCATACAGTGCACCATAATGCTAACCCCAGAGACTGTAGGAAGAGGACACTTGATCCCTTGCTGCAATCTCTGGATGTAGCAGAGGGGATCGAGCGTCGTGGGACCTATGTTCTGGACTACGTCGAATCTTTATAATAA
Organism: Allobates femoralis; assembly: GCA_033576535.1. Classification (NCBI taxonomy): domain Eukaryota; kingdom Metazoa; phylum Chordata; class Amphibia; order Anura; family Aromobatidae; genus Allobates; species Allobates femoralis. The sequence goes on from JARQOC010000007.1 coordinate 171,449,416, forward strand.
AGATGGAGTCAGAATTTTTTTTTTCTTTTTTTCCCAAATACAGTCATATGAAAAAGTTTGGGCACCCCTCTTAATCATCTTAATCTTTTTTTTTTTTTTTTTTTTTGTTTAAAATTGGATTTTTGCAACCGCTATTTCAGTGTGATATATGTAATAACTGAAGGACACAGTAATATTTCAGGATTGAAATGAGGTTTATTGTACTAACCGATAATGTGAAATATGCATTATTTCAAAAATTGACAAGTGCAAAAGTATGGGCACCTCAACAGAAAAGTGACATTAATATTTAGTAGATCCACCTTTTGCAAAAATAACAGCCTCTAGTCGCTTCCTGTAGCTGTTAATGAGTTCCTGGATGAAGGTATTTTTGACCATTCCTCTTTACAAAACAATTCCAGTTCAGTTAAGTTTGATGGTCGCCGAGCATGGACAGCCCGCTTCAAAACATCCCACAGATGTTCAATGATATTCATGTCTGGGGACTGGGATGGCTATTCCAGAACATGGTAATTGTTCCTCTGCATGAATGCCTGAGTAGATTTGGAGCGGTGTTTTGGATCATTGTCTTGCTGAAAGATCCATCCCCGTCGTAACTTCAACATTGACACTGATTCTTGAACATTATTCTCAATTATCTGCTGATACTGAGTGGAATCCATGCAACCCTCAACTTTAACAAGATTCCCGGTGCCGTCATTGGCCACAGCCCCAAAGCATGATGGACCCTCCCCCATATTTGACACTGGGTAGCAAGTGTTTTTCTTGGAATCCTGTGTTTGTGGCGCCATGTATTACGCCTTGTTGTATGACCAAACAACTCAATCTTTGTTTCATCAGTCCACAGGACCTTCTTCCAAAATGAAACTGGCTTGTCCAAATGTGCTTTTGCATACCTCAGGTGACTGTTTGTGGCGTGCATGCAGAAAAAGCTTCTTTCCCATCACTCCCCCATACAGCTTCTCCTTGTGCAGTGTGCGCTGTATTGTTGACCGATGCACAGTGACACCATCTGCAGCAAGATGATGCTGCAGGTCTTTGGAGGTGGTCTATGGATTGTTCTTGCAAATAGAGTCTGTGGAGCCTCGTTTAGGAGTCTCAACACAGGACTAGCCAGATCTTCCTCTAGTGAAGGACCTAGCCATGATAACCACCATATTAAGTGGCCCTTTGAGTCAATACCCAGCTCTTTACAAGCTTAAAGATATGACAAGGGAATACCAAGGCCAGGTATCCATCTACAGACAGCTGTTTCGGGGTGTTGCCCCTCATCAGTGTGGAGTAGGATTCTGGCTAGGTGGGAGCAATGCCTAGTAGACCAACAAAACAAAGTATTCACTGATCTCAGGGAGACCAGTTCAAGAAAACACTGCGGGCAGCCTGCTAAAGCGCTCAACACAGTGAATTCCTAGGCCCATTGCCCCTGGGAATTTTGAATATGCCAGAATCCTACTCCACACTGATGAGGGGCAACACCCCGAAACAGCTGTCTGTGGATGGATACCTGGCCTTGGTATTCCCTTGTCATATCTTTAAGCTTGTAAAGAGCTGGGTATTGACTCAAAGGGCCGCTTAATATGGTGGTTATTATGGCTAGGTCCTTCACTAGAGGAAGATCTGGCTAGTCCTGTGTTGAGACTCCTAAACGAGGCTCCACAGACTCTTTTGCACATTCAAAATTCCCAGGGGGCAATGGGCCTAGGAATTCACTGTTGAGCGCTTTAGCCGGCTGCCCGCAGTGTTTTCTTGAACTGGTCTCCCTGAGATCAGTGAATACTTTGTTTTATGGATTGTTCTTGACTGTTCTCACCATTCTTCTTCTCTGCCTTTCTGATATTTTTGTTGGCCTGCCACTTCTGGCCTTTACAAGAACTGTCCCTGTGGTCTTCCATTTCCTTACTATGTTCCTCACAGTGGAAACTGACAGGTTAAATCTCTGAGACAACTTTTTGTATCCTTCCCCTGAACAACTATGTTGAACAATAATTTTTTTCAGATCATTTGAGAGCTGTTTTGAGGAGCCCATGATGCCACTCCTCAGAGAAGATGCAACTAGGAGAACAACTTGCAAGTGGACACTTGAAATGGCTTTTCTCATGATTGGATACATCGGGCTATGAAGTATAAAGCTCACTGAGGTTACCAAACCAATTTAGTGCTTCAGTAAGTCAGTAAAAAGTAGTTAGGAGTATTCAAATCATGAAAATAAGAAGGGTGCCCATACTTTGGCACCTGTCAAATTTTGAAATAATGCATATTTCATATTTTCGGTTAGTACAATAAACCTCATTTCAAACCTGAAATATTACTGTGTCCATCAGTTATTACATATATCACACTGAAATAGCCGTTGCAAAAAAAAGAGTAAGATTAAGAAGGGTGCCCAAACTTTTTCATATGACTGTAAAAAGATTTTTCTCTGTGTGGTGTATTTTTTGACTATTTACTAGGGATTCCTAGTGGCCGAGTCTAACATTGGCCCGACATTATGAATCTCGGGCTTAGTGCCAGCTGCCAATAAAAAAGCTGGCATTAACCTCTTTATTACCCAGTTTGCTACCAGTACCAGGGCAACTGGAAGAGCCTGGGTACAGCACCAGAAAATGGCGCTTCAATGAATGCGCCATTTTCTGGGGCGGCTGCGGGCTGCAATTCGCAGCATGGGGGCCCAGAACGCTTGAGCCTCTCCATGCTGAGGATTCCAGCCCCTACCTGCCAAGTTGTACCTGGCTGGGCCAAAAATATGGTGGAACGCGACGTCATTTTTTTCTAGAATTAGTTCTCGAAATAACATAAAAATGGGCTTCGCTGTATTTGTGGTTGCCAGTAAGGTACAACGAGGCAGCTGGGGGTTGCTGGCAGTCTGTAGCTGCCAAGTTGTACCGGGCTGAACCAAAAATATGGTGGAGCCCCACGTAATTTTTTTTTCTAAAATCAGTTCTAGAAATTTAAAAAAAAAAAAAAAAGGTCTTCCCTGTATTTTTGGTAGCCAGCCAGGTACAACTTGGCAGCTGGGGTGCTGGAATACTCAGCGTGGAGAGACCCAAATGTTGTGGGCCCCCCCACACTGCAAACTGCAACCCATCCACCCTAGAAAATAGCACATTCATTAGAGGTGCCATTTTCTGGTGCTGTACCCCAACTGTTCCAGTTGCCCATGCGCTGGTGGAACACGGGTTCTCTATACGCAACATGGTGTCTGCTAACAATTTCAATGGAAAATTAGCTCCAATTGTTAGCGGAAACCATGTCGCGTATGGAGAGTCCCTCCCTGTGTGCCTGAACATTGGAGGTACCCCACAAGTTAATTTGTGAAGCACCTAGGAGATCAAAGTGCTCACTATGCATCTAGATAAATTCCCTGGGGGGGGTCTAGTTTCCAAAATGGGGTCACCATACGCGACATGATGTGTGCTAACAATTGGAGTTGTTAACGGACACAATGTCGCATATGGGAGAGCCCCTGTGTGCCTAAACATTGGAGCTCCCCCACAAGCGACCCCATTTCGGAAACTAGACCCCCCCCAGGGAACTTATCTAGATGGGTGGTGAGCACTTTGAACCCCCTGATGTTTCACAAATTGATCCGTAAAAATGAAAAAGTACTTTTGTTTTCAAAAAATTTTCTTTTAGCCTACATTTTTTCATTTTCACAAGGGAAGGAGCGCCATTTCACTTTTTGAATGGAAAATTAGCTCCTAAAGTCAAATGGCGCTCCTTCCTTCTGAGCCCTGCCGTGCGCCCCAAACAGTGGTTTATGACCACATATGAGGTATCTTTGTTCTCAGGAGAAATTGCCCAACAACTTTTAGGATCCATTTTATCCTGTTGCCCATGTGAAAATGAAAGAATTGAGGCTAAAAAAAAACATTTTTGATAGAAAAATTAAAATGTCAATTTTTTTCCTTCCGCGTTGCTTTAGTTCCTGTGAAGCACCTGAAGGGTTAATAATCTTCTTGAATGTAGTTCTGAGTAGCTTGAGGGGTGCAGTTTTTTTGAATGGTGTCACTTTTGGGTATTTTCTGTAATGTACCCTCCTCAAAGGGACTTCAAATGTGATGTGGTCACAAAAAAAAATGGTTTTGTAAATTTTGCTGGAAGAATGAGAAATTGCTGAACTTTGAACCCTTATAACTTCCTACAAAAAAAAAAAGTGTTTTTTTTTTCCAAAAATTGTGCTGATGTAAAGTAGACATGTGGGAAATGCTATTTATTAACTATTTTGTGTCACATAACTCTCTGGTTTAGCAGAATAAAAATTCAAAATTTGAAAATTGTGACATTTTCAAAGTTTTTGATTTTTTTTTTTTTCACAAATATACGCAAAAATTATTGACCTAAATTTAATACTAGCATGAAGCCCAATATGTCACGAAAAAACAGTCTCAGAATCGCTAGGATCCGTTTAAGCGTTCCAGAGTTATTACCTCATAAAGGGACACTGGTCAGAATTGTAAAAAATGCAAAGGTCTTTAGGGTCAAAATAGGCTGGGCCATGAAGGGGTTAAAATAACCTTTAAAATAAACTTTCATGAGAAAACGCCTTTAATGCTCTGCCTATATTACTGCCATAGCTTTTATCATAAACCAGCTTAAATGCGGTGTGGAAGGAGTGTGGGGAAGCTTATAAATGTGCACTTTCACCACTGGTCACCATCTACACTGTGTTTCAAATTATTATGCAAATGTTCTTTTTCTCTGATTTTTCTAAAGGCCACTGTGGCTGTGTACAAAATGGAGCAATGTGTCCATGATTTCACTGCAACCAGAGATCTGTTCAGAGGTTGGTCACAGATATGTGTGTGTAAAGTGGCCTTAAATGGTTGGTGCAGATGACAGTCAGTGTAATAAAAGTCATCATCCGTTAGAGTATACATCACATTTTATTGAAGAAATCTCCCTATGATAACAGTATAATCTTCAAAATAAAAAAAAAACTCTAAAAGCACTGTTCCAAATTATTAGGCAAAGTAGAGTTTCTAAACATTTGATATGTTTAAAAGAACTGAAAATGCTCATTTGTTGAATTTTCAGCATTAACAGGTCACATTCACTGAAATAAAAAGCTATTTAACTCCAAAACATCCTAACAGGCCAAGTTACATGTTGACATAGGAACCCTTCTTTGATCTCACCTTCACAATTCTAGCATCTATTGATGTTGTGAGTTTTTGGAGAGTTTCTGCTTGTTTCTATGGCGGCCGTCACACGCTGCAATATCTTAAACGATATCGTTTAAGCGATCTGCTTTTTGATCGCTTAAGCAATATCGTTTGTGCATCGTTACGTGCGATCAAGCGATTTTACAATGTAAAATCGCTTGATCGTGACATCGCAGATATGAGAGCAGGACCTCATATCTAGCGATGAACGATGTAGCAATCTGCTTCATCGTGGTGTATGACACCACGATGAACGATCTCCCAGCGCAGAGCCTATGCTGGGAGATGGTAACTATGGTACACGTCGGGTTACTAAGTGCCGCGCGGCGCCTAGTAACCCGATGTGTACCATAGTTACCAGCGATCTCGCTGGCCAACATCGCTGGTGAGTCTGTCTGTGTGACAGCTCACCAGCGATGTGAACGATATTGTAAGCGATCGCGCGTGCACGTGATCGCTTACAATATCGTTCAAGATATTGAAGCGTCTGACGGCCGCCTTTGGATGATGTCAGAATAGCCTCCCAGAGCTGCTGTTTTGATGTGAACTGCCTCCCACCCTCATAGATCTTTTGCTTGATTATACTCCTAAGGGTACCGTCACACGTGGCGATCTCCCGGGCGATGCCATAGGCGACGCTCTGGCGTGGCCTGTCGCTGGCGATATCGCCAATGTGTCGCCTAATGTAAATGGGCGACGGCGACACGTCTGAGTGGTCGCCTGGTTTCACAACAGTGCTGTGAAACCAGGCGACCATTCTTGGGCGATGTGTGCTGATCGCCCTGTGTAATATCTTATGAGCGATGTCAAAGGCGACATCGCCTATACCATTCCTGTAGGCGTTTCTGGGCGTATTTACTACCTCTGGCGGTCTGCGTGGATTGGTGGCAGCTCGAGTGTTACGATTGGTTGTCTTGTTCCTCGGCGCCATATTTGATGATGTGTGCGTCCAAAGGTGTATTACCTAGGAGCGTGCATACTGTACAGTAGCGCATTAATGTTGCCTCTGTGTTTGCGGCTGTGTTCAAAAGTGCAGAGAGATGTGCCACAAATGTGTGCTTTAACAGAAACACAAATGTCATTACATCCCAACTTAAGGCTACGGTCACACATTGCGTATTTTGCTGCTTCTCTACGTTTTTGCTGCGTTTTCTGTATTTACCCGCGTTTTTTGCTGCGTTTTTTTACGCGCGCGTTTTCACTGCAAAAACGCGCACGTAAAAAGAATCACCATGTCCATTCTTTCTGCAGTTTTTCTCTGCGTTTTTCCATTGCCCACATGATAAATGGGCTCTGAAAAAGCGCAGAGAAAAATGCAGAAAAAAACGCAGTGTGTGAAAGGAGCTGCGTATTTCACAAAATACGTGCGTAAAAATACGCAGTGTGTGAACGTAGCCTATGTAGTGTGTGAAATACGCAGCTCCTTTCACACACTGCGTTTTTTCCTGCATTTTTCTCTGCGCTTTTTCAGAGCCCATTTATCATGAGGGCAATGGAAAAACACAGATAAAAACTGCAGAAAGAATTGACATGGTGATTCTTTTTATGGGCGCGTTTTTGCAGTGAAAATGTGCACGTAAAAAAAAAGCACAAATACGCAGTGTGTGAATGGATTGTGTCAAAACCCATAGGTTTGGCTGGGCTGCTTATCCAGAATTGCGTTTTCACTGCAAAAAGCGCACGTAAAAAAACGCAGCAAAAAACGCAGGTAAATACAGAAAACGCAGCAAAAAACGCAGAGAAGCAGCAAAATACGCAATATGTGAACGTAGCCTTAGTCTGCATGGAGAAGGAAATGATAGGTGATCTATACATCCCATAACTGCAAACACACAAATATCTGTGCACACACATACTTTCAAGGCTGCAATATTATCCAGACCAAGAAAGCAAGAGTGATTTTATTAGACAACGCAGTAGCACAACACACTTAACAAAAGCACTGTACATATTGACTGTACAATAAAACGTCACGCCAATGCGTATAGCAATAATCCGCGACACATCACACGAGAGTTGTCTATAAAGCAACGAGCCATTTACATGTAACGACACATTAAAATAATGACCATCAGACGTCCTCAAGGCGTCACACAACATTATGTTAAGGCCTATCTCCGAGATGCGGCTCAAATTTACGGCCACGTCGCTAATATGGTGGCTCTGTGTGACGCAGAAGCGGCGACCAGCGATTTGATCGCCCCTGGGCCTTGGGCGACGCTCAGGCAATTTCCGGTCGGGTTGTCGCCCGAGTGTCACCTCAGTTGTCGCCCGAGCGTCGCCTAGTGTAAATGAGCGACTGCGACCTCAGGCGACACGCAAATGCATGCACGTGCGTCGCCTATGGCATTGCCCGGGAGATCGCCACGTGTGACGGTACCCTAAGGTTCTCTATAAGGTTGAGGTCAAAGGAAGATGGTGGCCACACCATGAGTTTATCTACTTTTATGCCCATAGCAGCCAATGGCACAGAGGTATTCTTTGTAGCGTGAGATGGTGCATTGACATGCATGAGGATGATTTTGCGCCTAAAGGCACGTTTTTGCTTTTTGTACCATGGAAGAAAGTTCTCAGTTGGAAACTCTATACACGTTGCAGAGGTCATTTTCACACCTTGAGGAACCTTAAAGAGGTCTACAAGCTGTTTCCCAATGATTCCAGCCCAAAACCTGACTCCTCCACCTCCTTGCCGATGTCGCAGCCTTGTTGGGACATGGTGGCATCCATCAACCATTCATTACTCTATTCATCTGGACCATCCAGGGTTGCTAGTCTTCATGTATATCTGGACCCACTGCAACTGTTTCTGCTTGTGAGCACTGTTTAGGGGTGGCCGAATAAGTAGGTTTATGCACCACAGCAAGCCTTTGAAGGATCCTACACCTTGAGGTTCGAGGTACTCCAGAGGCACCAGCAGCTTCAAATATCTATCTGTTGGTTTGTAAGACCTTTTTTAGCAGCTGCTCTCTTAGGCTGCTTTCACACATTTGCGTATTTTGCTGCGCTTTTTTGCGCGCGCTTTTTGCCGCGTTTTTCGGCTGCGCAAAAAAGTGCAACAAAATACGCAGGGGCTTTCACACACTGCGCTTTCTTTACTCCAGAAAGCGCAGTGATGTCACAGAGGGGAGGAAAAATCCTGCTTCCTCCTCCCCTCTGTGACAGCCCCATTAGATTTCACAGTGTATTAATATACACTGTAAAATCTAAATTAAACAGAGGCAAATGTATGTAAAATAAAAAAGCATGAATACTTCACCTGTCCGACGCCTTCTCCCGCTGTCCGGTCTCCGGTTCTAAGTGAGAGGTGTACTGACAGGACCTGTGGTGACGTCAGAGGGGGGCGTTCCGGCGCTGATTGGCTATTCGCGGTCATGTGATATGTATCACATGACCGCGAGTGCCCGGGAACGCCCTCTGACATCACCACAGGTCCTGTCAGTACACCTCTCACTTGGAACCGGAGACCAGACAGCGGGGAGAAGGCACCGGACAGCGGGAAAAGGCGTCAGACAGGTGAAGTATTGATTCTTTTTTATTTTTCATTCACTTGCTTTTGTTTAATTTAGATTTCACAGTGTATATTAATACACTGTGAAATCTAATGGGCGGCCACAGCTGTCACAGAGGGGAGGAGGAAGCAGGATTCTTCCTCCCCTCTGGGAGAATACGCAGGAGCAGCTGCGTAAAGAATTGACATATCAATTCTTTACGGAGCTGCGCTTTCTCCCGGAAAACGCAGTGCGTATTTTTGCGCAATGTCTGCACTGCAAAGTGAATTTCACATGCAGGCAGACAAAAGGCACATTGCGTATTTTGAAAAGCGCGCTTAAAAAAGCGCAGCAAAATACGCAATGTGTGAATGCAGCCTAAATCTGATGAACTTGCCTGGCAGAAACCCTCCTCATTCTGGCTTTATCTGCACGAACACATCTGTGCTCAGTATCAGCCATAAATCTTTTCACAATACGCTGATCACGCTTAAGTTTTCGAGCAATATCAAATGTTTTTATCCCTTGTCCAAGGCATTGCACTATTTGTTGCTTTTCGACAGCAGAGAGATCCTTTTTCTTTCCCATGTTACTTGAAAACTGTGGCCTGCGTAATATTGTGGAACACCCAGTTTTCCTTTTATTGGGCTCACCTGCCAAACTAATTATCACAGATATCTGAGATTGATTTCAATGATCCAAAGAACCCTGATGGCGGGTTTACACGTTGCGATATCGTAGTACAATTTCAATGAAAAGTCACGTGGTTCGATCGTTGGACCCGAGATCGTTCCTGCGTTGTATGGTGTGAACGTCCAATACGATGCAGGAACGATGTCAATGCGATATCGGGGATTGAATGAGCGTGCTATTCAATGCCCCGATATTGAAGGGAGATTGGTGTCGGATGGTGCTGTGTAAACGCACAACTACGATGCGATTTGAAACGTCACCCATTCACTCCCATGTTAAAGGATCGTTCCTGGGTTGGGGGCGTTGACATCGCACGGACGTTGTATTCCGATATCGCAGCGTGTAAACATCCAATGCAATGCGGGAGAAACATGCACTAATTGCGCGCTCCCGCGCCATTGAGTTGCGATATCGCAACGATATTGAAGCGTGTAAACCCACCATGAGACAATACTATCAATGGGTTTCATTGAAAAAAAATAAAAATAAAACCCTATGACTCTTAAAACCAATTTGCATAATCATTTGGAACACAGTGTATTCCAAGGAGTGCTCAATGTACAGTCCGCCAGGGAGACAGTCGGCAATGAAGTAAGGGAGACTCTGCACATCCACCATGAGAAAAAGGTTTTTTCTTCTTTATTAAAGCTTGATTAAAAATTGTGGAACACCATAATGCAAACTTTCCTGACACTTTTCCGGTGCAAAGTGCGCCCTTAGTTATTTAATAAAGAAGAAAGAGTCATTTTATCATGGTGGATGTGCCGATACTGCTTTACCTTAAACGCAGTGTGATCAGCCCTTAAAACCAAACTTCATTTATTTATTTTTTTCAGTAGAGGAAAGCTGCATCATTGAAAACTGTAAAAAGGTGCATGTAGAAAACTTTTTGACAAGACTGTTGATCTATTTTCTTACATTCTATTAACATTCATTAGACTCCTGGCCACACACTCACCTGCTACTTTTAATTAGTGGGACCTCCCTAACCCCTAGTATGTGGTTGTAGTATTGTCATGCAGATTCAGTATGGATTTCACACTTTGCATTGTATACAGTGAAACATTCATCAAAATCTACATCTTAGGCCGGGTTCACACCATGGCAGCATCAGGTACGGGGCTGTCCGGTGTAAACCTGACAGCCCCGGACCCGATTTTGACATAATACAGCCCTATGGGGCCAGATGGAGTCGGATGACAGCTATGTGCCATCCGGTTTCAATCTGTCTGGGAGGATCCGGGTCAATTCAGATTTTTCTCCCGGTCGCAAAAACGTTGCTTGCAACGTTTTTGTGTCCGAGGCGAAAATCTGCCCGCTCCGGATCTCCTCGGTCCAACAAAAACATCGGATCTGGGAACCGGACGCCGGCGGCTGAAGTTTAGCAGTGAGCGCTGTTAAACGTCTGCACCACCAGCTGTCCCCTGCTGTGCTTTCATGACCATGGCTAGCTCCCCGCTAGCCGCGATCTTGAAAAATCAGCAGCTGCGATCTTTGGAAGCCAGCTGCGAACCAGACTGGAGTGTATATTTGCCCTCCGGTTCTGTTTGCAAATGCTGTCCGGGGCTGTCAGATTCCCATCAGATCTCACGTGGTGTGAAGCCGGCCTTAAATGCAAGGCTCTGGAGTCGGTAAGGCTGGGGTCACACATAGCAATCCTTTTTTGGAAGTGATTTCCATGACCAATCCGTTTTTTTTGGGTGCTTTTTGAGCCTCCTGCACCCCTGAACGTTTTTGGACTTAGTCATTTTTTGACCCAAATTCAAGAAAAAAACGGATCCGCTTTTCCATAGGGCCCATGTTAAAAAGTTTGTTTTTTTTAAAAACGGACCCCCTAAAACGTACCTAGCAATGTTATTAGATGCAGAAAAAAAACGGACAGGGTGTTTATTACATCCAATCCGTTTTTCTATCAGTTTTTGGACTTAGAAAAAAAAAAATGCTAAAAATTAAGCCAAAAACGGACCAAGGGCTTATGTGTGACCCTAGCCTAAGCCAAACATCCAAATCCTCAATTTCCATGATTCTGATTCCAGTGCCACTCTACAGTCATGTTTAAATGTGCATATCGTCAAGGATTTGCTTCAGATTGGTAGAAATTTAGCTGGACCCAGTCTTATCCAGCCTTGACTTTTTAAAGTGAATTTATCACCATTAACAATATACAGCATATCATATAGAGCTCAGACCTGATGAGATTGGTGTACTTGCTTTAAAAATCCATGTCGAAATGCAGTGACATCACTGATTGCAATGATCTGACTGGCATCTGCTCTCTCTACCAAAGCTTGTCGGCTTTATACATTTCTATGCAGCTGTAACGCTCAAGTTGGCACATGTGCAAAAAACAGGATCCACCCTAAGGGTATGTGCGCACTGGGCGGGTTTTCGGCGGTTTACCTGTGTAAACCGCCGTTTTGCATACATTAGTTTTATTTAAATTTATGTTAATCCAAACCGGCGTTTGGATTAACATTGAAACTAATGTAACCCGCCCAAGGCTGTGCACACACCGGCGGTTACCCAGCGTCATCCGTTGCTAACCGCAGGTTTCCCAGCGGGTTAGCAAAGAATGACCAAGTTCTAAAAACCGGCCGGTTCTGCAGCGGCTGCAAGCAGAATCATGTGCTGCTTCCAGCCGCTGCAGAATCGCCGCCGAGAACACGCTGGGCAGCCGCCGGATACCGCCCGGCTCCCGCAGCTCATACCCGCCAAGAAGCCGGTGCACGGCGCCGGAGCTTCCTGGCGGGTCCCGCCAGCAGCCGCCGACCGACCGAACCGCCGGGTAATGTGCACTTACCCTAAGAGGCAAAAACCATGGTGTGAGGCCAGCCTAACATAGTGCATCTGTGGAAGCAAAGAGCTGGCTTTAAGACCTAGCTCGACTCCATGTAGAAAACGCAGAAGGTAAATTACCATCTCTGCCTTCCCGATTCAGTGCTTCCTCCTCTGAAGCCAGCAATCGCATAATCGCCGGGTGCTGTGAGGGAGCAGAAGCTGCTGGATCCTTACAGACCTTGATCAGATCTGCTGTGTGGCCAAGACTGATATCTTGTAACTGGGGATGATATACAGTCATGGCCAAGAGTGTTGGCACCTTTGAAATTGTTTCATATAGTGAAGTATTTCTCCCAGAAAAATTATTCCAATTACACGTTTACTTCCCTTACGTATATTGGAACACACAAAAATGAACTGAGAATAAAGGCAAATTGGACATAATTTCACACAAAACTCCAAAAATGAGCCTCAACTTAATATTTGGTTGCACACCCTTTGGAATAATAGCTGCAATCATTCACTTCCTATAACGATCAACAAGCTACTTACACCACTCAAGTGGAATTTTGGACACTTTTTTTTTTTTTTTTTAGATCTCTCCACAGGTGATCAATGGGATTTAGATCCAGACTCATTGCTGCCACTTTGAAGGCCGCTTTACATGTTGCGATATCGGCGTCCAATTTCAATGAAAAGTCACGTGGTTCGATCGTTGGAGCCGATATCATTCCTGCGTTGTATGGTGTGAATGTCCAATACGATGCAGGAACGATGTCAATGCGATATCAGGGATAGAATGAGCGTGCTATTCAATGCTCCGATATTGAATGGAGATTGGAGCCGGATCGTGCTGTGTGACAGCCCAACTCCGATGTGAAGTTCAACGTCACCCATTCACTCCCATGTTAAATGGTCGTTGCTGGGTTGGGGGGCGTAGACATCGTACGGACGTTGGATCCTGAAATCGCAATGTGTAAACCTCCGATGCGATGCGGGAGAAATGTGCACTAAATGCGCGCTCCTGCGCCATTGAATTGCGATATCTGAACGATATTGCAACGTGTAACCCCACCGTAAAACTCTCCAGAGCTTTATTTTCATTCATTTCTGGTGGCTTCTTGAAGTATGTTTGGAGTCATTGTCCTGCTGGAAGACCCAAGACCTAGGAAACACACCCAACTTTCTGACACAGGACACTACTTTGCCATCCAAAATCCTTCAGTAATCTTCAGGTTTCATGATGCATTTCATACAGTCAAGACACACAGTGCCAGAAGCAGCAAAACAACTCAATAGCATCTTTGAACTTCCACCATATTTTATGTAGGTCCTGTGTTCTTTTTTTTGTAGGCCTAATTTCAATTTCTGTCAACAGTAGAATGATGTGATTACCAAAGAGCCCTGTCTTGGTCTCATCTGTCCATAAGAGTCTTTCCAAGAAGGATTTTGGCTTACTCGCACACATTTTGGAGAACTGCAGTCTAGCTTTTTACGTCTGTGTCAGTAGTGGGGTCCACCGGAGTCTCCTCCATAGTGTTTTACTTCATTCAAATGTGGATGGATAGTTCTCGCTGACACTGATGCACCCGGAGCCTGCAGGACATCTTGAATTTTTAGAACTTGATTAGGCTGGCTTATCGACCTTACAAATTATCCTGCATTGCAACCTATTATTAATAAAATGCTAAAACGTGCTTCTGAATAGTCTTTTATGTCCTTATGGGGGTCATAATGTGTGGAAAAACATGAATAACTATAAAGCAAAAAAAAAAAAAAAGTAATATATTTAGTGTAATTATTTGTTACAAAAAGGGGAACAAAATGTGAAAGTGGTCTTGTGTAGTTAGAAAAAAGTATTTCCTTTTATTTTACACCCAATATTGCCAAAAGAGGTATAGAAATAGTATAATAATCATGAAAACAAAACAAAGAAAATATTAGAGCTCTTTAATCTGCATGTATGAAAGCACTAAAAATGTGCCTGGTAAGGGAAATGCAGGCCTTGAACTGGTTAATGTGAGTACAATTTGCATTGTGAAATCTGGTGACAGATTAGCTTTAAAAAGGCTTAAGTGTTGCACACAGTCATAATGGGCAGGTTTGTAATTTGCAGAATTTTCTGACTGTTATGGTGGGTTTACACGTCCCGATACGCGCGATATCGAGCAACTCGCGGAGGCCATTTGTGCACGTTTCCCCAATCGATCGAGTACACACCGATATCGGGATGCAAGTCCCGACATTGTACCACAACCAGGATGACATTACATGGGAGTGAAGGGTACGTGAGCGTCACATCGTAGTTGGGCTGTTACACGTAGAGCGCTACAACGGCCATGCATATGGGGCGTTGAATACTCGCCTATACCCGATATGTTTTGCATCGTTCCAGCATCGCGTGTAGATCTAAGTACAACGCAAACTATCGGGCCAACTTCGACCCACGGACTTTGGTCGGAGTGGACGCCGATATCGCGCGTGAAACCCCATTACGTCATCTGAATGACTTGCAGAAATCTGCTCTCAGCTGACGTCTGACTAGACAACAGGGAGATGTTTTGGATGAATTTGGGGCAGCAGCACCCATCCTGGAATATCACTTTGTAGTTCTCTATTACTAAACTTGAATCCTGAATCTTACATTTAGGGCCCGTTCACACTTGTGTATTTTGCCACGTATTTAGTGCAGCTCGCACTAAATATGCAGCAGCGTGTTTTCCTTGCAATTCTATGGGATTTATGAAGTCCTGTCCACCTGGCACGTTTTTTTTTGTTTTTTTCTGCAGCAGGTCCGCTGAGTATTTTAATGCGGAAAAATCTGCAGTGTGTCAATTCTTGTTGTGGATTGTACCACGTTTTTCACCCATAGACCCTCAGTTTAACTCAAAATAAGCAGCAGATACACAGCAGTGTTCACACTTTGCGCATGTTTTGCTCATTTTGTGCCTAATTTGCATTAAAAGCTGCAGAAAGTGATAGTGTTGAGGGGAGAGCAGGATTTGACGTCTTTCATTTATTTATTTTTTGGCTAAAGTATCCAAGCTTTATTGAAACAGACACAAAGCAACAAAAATCCTCAAATCCACCAAAACCATAAAATAATGCGGATAGGGATAGTTTTGATGCATTTTTCTGCCAGTACGTGAAGTCCAACATCTGCACCACAAACTCAACGTGCGAACACGACCTTAGGCTGTTGGGTCACGGAGAGTGTTGATGCTGCGTCTTACAATTCCAACAGAGTGGATGGGATTTATAGAAATCTCTGTCCACTGAGCTTTTTGTATGCTGCAAAAACTGACCTGCGGTGCGTGTTTTAGATTTGCAACATGTGACCTTTTCTTTTTCTCTGTTATAGGCCACGATGACTTTCGGTGAGTTATTGATTATGTAGATTTTCTGCAGCATTTCTGCACCTAGTAGGCTATAGTGCACATTGCGTTTTTGGTGCAGAAAATTTCTGCAGCAACTCTGCATCCTCTGGCAGAAACGCGTACCAAAACGCTATGTGTTGCAGATCCCCTGCATTTTCACTTCTTCCAGCCATTGACTTCATTAAGAAAAACATATTACACTGACGTGCATTAATTCTGCACCAAAAACGTATTGCATTTTTCTGTCCGAAGATGCAGGTTTGCTGCAGAAAATGTTTTGCACCAAATACTCAGTGTCCACATATAGCTTTATGTAAATTGTTACTTGTGTTTTTTCTATCTTGTTTTTATGTACTGTGGAGTCGCACTTGTGGTCTGTGTCCATTTTGGTGGCGTTCGAGTTGGATTCAGGGAAATTGATGACTCTGAGTTGAAGTCGGGTGTTTGACTTACCAACTCCACACCCGGAAATACAAGAGTCAAAAACTCAATAAAAACTTATTGGCACACAGTCTTAATTGGAATCTGTCAGCAAGTTTTTATGTAATCTGAGAGAAGCACGATGTAGGGGCAGAGATCCTGATTCCAGTGACGTCACTTACTACTGGGATGTGTGTTGCCGTTTCAATAAAATCACTAGTTGTCTGATTGGCAGCTCTCTATCAATATACTGTGTATACAGCTGCTAATCGGAGGTGTGGGCGGGGTTATACTGCTCAGAAAAAACTGTGATTTTATCAAAATGATCGGCAAGCAGCCCAGTATTTGGCACATAGCTGGAATCAATAGTATGTGCTGCTTTCAGATTATATAGCAAAGGCCTGCTGACATTCCCTTTAAAGGGTATGTTCAATATTGGACAACTCATTTTGTATATCAGCAATGTATTGCGAAAATTAAAAGCTTATGTTCAGACCTGGTGCTTAGTCACCTACCAGCACCCCTTGTCTCTGGCAATATGGTTACATAGGCAGCTGTGCCCATTCCTTCTCTGCAGCCACTGATTTGCCTACGGCTTTGACTTTGTGTTTTTTTTTTCCTTTTATGCAGCACCTTTGGGATGTTGAAAACAAGGGGCTGCTAAATGACAATTCTTTATAGAGAGACGATCAGTTTCTTCATACTCCCATGAAGAATAAAGGCAATGAGAATGGCAGAATGCAGAGTAAATACGATGATTTATTTAGTATGAGAAGAATAGATTAGTATTTACTAAACCAGACAGAGAGCAGATCGCTCAGGTGCCTTTCCCAGGGCGGTGCTGCGGGGAGAGGTGATTACTGCCCTCTGGGTCACACCAGGGACATCCTTCTCCTCTCCACATAGGAGTAATCGGGGTGTTATGTTTCTTAACAAGTTTTGAGATATCGCTCTGCTGAATGGGTCATGTATATGGAAACCATGTAATAAATATTTTTCTCGTGCCGTGTGTACACAGGGAAGTTTCCTTCTACACAATTTCCCCTCTGTTGTCGTGCTAAGTGACTTCACATACTACGGTCTTTTTTAGGATTATGTGTAGTAAGCAAATTTTAGCTTTACTAAGATTGATGGTAGTACTTGGGAGAAAAAATGCACCAAACGTATTAAATGAAGAATAAAAATGTCTTTGTTTTAAGATAACTGAGTTGATCTCACATTTTTTTACATTTTTTTTTATTTATTTTTTTTAGTTTTTGAAGAGTTGCCAAAAATGTGAAAAGTCGCACATTTTTGCTGAATAATTGTATGGGCCAAAATATGCAACAAAACTGTTATGGTGATCGATCAGGAGATGCTGTGTTCTAGATGCATCATCCCTCTGGTAGAGAAGACTGTATATTGTGCAGGAGAACGCGCTGTTAGCATCCGCGATCGGAGACATTGTGTTCTAGATGCATCATTTCTCTTGTGGATACGTGTGTGCCCTGTGCGGGAGAACGCGCTACATATACCCACGATAGGAGATGCTGTGTTCTAGATGCAGGTCACTCCTGTTGCGGGAAATGCTAGTGTCATGTGCAGGAGAACACATTGTCAGTGCCCACAATCAGGAGGCGCTACTTTCTAGATGCATCGTCCTTCATCTTGTGGAGGTGACGATGTCTGTGTGGGAGAATACTCTGTCAGTGCCCACCATCAGGATTCTGAGCTCAGCAGATTTTCGCTGTGTTCTCTTCGCATCTCCGTAAGGGTACCATCACACCTGGAGACATCGCCGACGATTTCGCAGGTGACGCAGGGGCGTGGCCTATCGCCGGCGAGTCTCCCCGTATAATGCAGTGATTTATGCTCCGAAAAATCGCTGGTGTCTGGTTTCACAGCGTGCTGTGAAACCAGGCAACCTCTCTCAGGCGATGTGTAAGCAACACCCCGTGTAACATCGCGATTGGTGATGATACAGGCGATGGTAGCCTATGGCTCCCATGTTACAGGATTGCTGCTGGGGTTTGTAGACACCCCAACAGCGATGTCGCCTGAAACATCGCCACGTGTAAACACGCGACGGTGACGCTGGCGGGGTGCCAAAAACGTGTGCGCTCCTGTGTGTCTGCCAGCAAAATTGCCGGCTATGTCTCCAGGTGTGACGGTACCCTAAGAATAACGTTCTGTGGCATGGAAAGCTATAACACATGTCAATTTACACTGCCGAAAAAAGCATAGTGGGCAGGAGATTTCTATGCATCCATTAACTGTGCTTGTACTGTACAGCGCAGTGTTTTAGATGCAGTCAAGATGCACGGCGTCCAAAATGCTACTAATCCTTATCGTTTAATCTGTTCGAACAATTGGGTGTTGTAACTGTACGTGTCAAGTCATAGCTTTAAAATGAAGAACTGCAAAGGTTTTGGTGAGATCTTAGATTAAAATCACTTGTTGCAGTTGAAATCTTCACCAATTTTAAAACATGACGAAACCGTAGAACATTCCTGTTCTGTTAGTCATTGCAGCAAATGACTGTTCTGTACAGATGACTTGGGAAAGAGGAAAGCATGAGCTAAGCAGAGTCTGCTGGCAGAGATTACTCCTGATCTGCAGCAGTTGTAAATTTTCCCAAGCTTATCTGGAGGATCTACAAGTCTTCAGGAATCATGTAGTGTCAGTGCCTGCAGTCACAGTGTGGCAGTGTGGACACCTTTGACATGGGTAACAATGTTTATTATTTTTTTTGTTACTTATGTTAGTGTAGTCTTGTTAACCAAATTTAAAGAGAACCTGTCATCACGATATAAGACATGCTCAGAATGGTGCTGTTGTGCTGATTTATTAGATGACTGTAGTGAACAACCCCCAGTCTGGTTCTTTACTTCACGTTAGATGTTTTGCTGCAGTTACCTATTTTTGTATTTGGCCAGGACTTTGGGTGGAGTTTTCTACTCTGCTGTGGCCCCTCCGTGATTGTATGAGCCTCCTTTTTAAGTTTGTAGCAAGAGAGATGCTTGCGCACATTCATCTCATGGTGATTTTCTGCAAAATGGTACTGGTGGTGGTGAATGCTGAGATTGACCTCCAACTGTTTTCAGTCAATACTCTCCTCTGCTGACACTCTCTCCTGGGGCGAAGTGAATATTCCTTATTTCATTTTCAGACCCCCCACATATGCAATTTAAAACCTGATCCAGATCTCGGGTCATTTTTCGCTTGTGGGAGATTCTCTCCCAGTAATATAGGCTGGATGGTAAATCTTTGTGTATTCAGAATGCTGTTGTCTTCATTAGTTTAAGTAATAGAAAAGCTTGTATCCTGAACATATTATGTGTGCTTTTCTCCTTTTTTCTTGCTGTTTTCTTTCCTCCCACTTTGGAGACTGATGTAAACCATCCCTTCTGCTCAAATCCATCCCTACTGCTTTCTCTAAAGCCTCATTCTATATACGGTAGTTCAAAAATATGGTATGATCTTCATTAGTGTTTGGTCAGTGCGCCCGTTTTTGTCGTCCGTGTTTCATCAGTGATTTTCACTTGTGAAAAAACAAATTTATTACAAAGCGTCTCGTGAAATGTTAACGCATACATAGTGTGTGTGTTTTTGGTTTTTTTTTAGCGCTGGAGTGGTCCATTAACTGGTCCATTAAACCTAAGTCCCCTGTCTCCACCCATCGATCCACCCCCTGTCATCTTCACATTTTTTTGGCATCGGTACAAGCCTGTGGCGCCATCTTGTGACTGCAATTTCTGACTGTCCGAAAGTCACAACCTCTTAATAAAAGTCTCTGAGAGCCAGAGAAATAAGCCAAAATGAGGCTTTTATAGAGATGCATTGAAGAGTGACCTCTGGCTCCATGAAATACTAGAGGCTGACCTGAGCAGCATTGTTAGAAGATGTTAGTTAGCTGGAAGTTGGTGAGTACAATACAGAGTCAGGGGTCTTAAATTAGAAGTATCCAGCTGTAAAATAAAAAAAACACACTGAAATGGTGTGTAAACCTTTAGGCTTGTTGATTGTGATTTGATTTTTATACATGATGCTAAAATATATTTGTTAAAATTTACACTACCGTTCAAAAGTTTGGAGTCACCCAGACAATTTTGTGTTATCCATGAAAACTCATACCTTTATTTATCAAATGAGTTGCAAAATGAATAGAAGATCTAGTCCAGACATTGACAAGGTTAGAAATAATGATTTTTATTTGAAATAATAATTCTCTCCTTAAAACTTTGCTTTTGTCAAAGAATGATCCTTTTGCAGCAATTACAGCTTTGCAGACCTTTGGCGGGTACTGTTTAATGAAACTGCTAGTTGAGGAGCTGTGTGGCGTCAATTTCTCAAACTAGAGACTCTAATGTACTTGTCTTGTTGCTCATTGTGCAGTGGGGCCTCCCACTTCTTTTTCTACTCTGATTAGATCCTGTTTGTGCTCTCCTCTGAAGGGAGTAGTACACACCATTGTAGGAAATCTTCAGTTTCTTGGCAATCTCTCGCATGGAATAGCCTTCATTTTCTAAAAATAAGAATAGACTGTCGAGTTTAACATGAAAGTTCTTTTTTGGCCATTTTGAGAGTTTCATAGCACAAACAAATATAATGCTCCAGAGTGTCAACCTTTTTCAAAGAAAGGTCAATTTATAGCTTCTCTAATCAGCCAACCGTTTTCAGCTGTGCTAACATACTTGTGCAAGGGATTTCTAGGGTTTCTAAAATCCATTAGCCTTCTTAGGGTACTTTCACATTAGCGGTTTTTGCCGATCGCGGCAGATGCGGTGAAAAAAACGCATCTGCCGCGATTACCGCATAACCGCTACACTTGCGGCACAGTTGCGGCAAGCTCCATGCAATGTCTATGGGGATTGCGGTAAGTGTGCTGTAGGTGCGGCAAGTGCGGTATCGGCACTTGCGGCAGGTGCGGCCACGAAAAAAACTGAGGTCAGCCGCGTTTTTTTTGCGGCCGCACCTGCCGCAAGTGCCGATACCGCACTTGCCGCACCTGCCGCAAGCCCACATAGACATTCTATTGGGCTTGCCGCAACTGTGCAGCAAGTGTAGCGGTTATGCAGTAATCGCGACAGATGCGGTTTTTTCACCGCATCTGCCGCGATCGGCAAAAACCGCTAATGTGAAAGTACCCTTACAAGTTAGCAAACACAATGTACCATTAAAACACTGGAATGGTGGTTGTTGGAAATGGGCCTCTATACACCTATGTACTGTACATATTGCATTAAAAAAACAGACATTTGCAGCTAGAATAGTCATTTGCCACATTAGAAATGTATAGAGTGTATTTTTGATTCAGTTAATGTTAGCTTCATTGAAAAAAAATGTGCTTTTCTGTCAAAAAAAATTATGAAATTTCTAAATGACCCCAAACTTTTGAATGGTAGTGTGTATATATATAATTTATTTACAAGTTGCTGTTATTTTTTATTATTTACGGACTTGAGATCTGCAAAAAACATTGTATGAATAACTGCACAGATTATAATGAGCACACACGTTCTATCTATGAAAATGAAGGAATATGAAAAATGGACATCTGAATGAGGCCTAAGGCTAAGTTCAGACGAAGTGTTTGAGCTCCGTTTTTATTGATCCGTTTTTGTGCAGTTTCTGCACCAAAAACAGGTCCTCTTTTTGCAAAAAAGCATCACAAACACATCATCTAGTTGTACTGTTTCTTTGCTCCATTTTCGGGAGACACAGACATACACAAATACACTTTCTTACCCTCGTTGTGAACCCTGGTGATGTCTTCTAGGCGGCCGTCACACGCACAGATATCTTTAGCGTATTGTTAGCGATCACGTGCACGCGCAATCGCTTACAATATCGCTCACATCGCTGGTGAGATGTCACACAGACAGACTCACCAGCGATGCGGAGCCGCGATCTCGCTCGTTACTAAAGGTACACATCGGGTTACTAGGGCGCGCGTCGCTTAGATTACCCGACGTGTACCATAGTTACCATCTCCCAGCATAGCTCTGCGCTGGGAGATGATCATCGTGGTGTCATACACCACGATGAAGGAGATCGTGAAATCGTTCATCGCTAGATCTGAGAACCGACCTCAGATCAGCGATGTCACGATCAAGCGATTTTACATCGTAAATCGCTTGATTACATGCATCGATTTTTAAGCCCGATATCGCTTAAGCGATCAAAAAGGAGATCGCTTAAACGATATCGGCAAGATATCTGTGCGTGTGACGGCCGCCTTACAGGTATCGACAGGACCTGTCTGAGTAGTCTGTACGGTACTTTAGGACCCAGCACAATGGTGGGTGGAGGCCAAAGTACTGTACAGACTACTCAGACAGGAGCATAAATGCTCAGTGTGAACATAGCCTAAGAGTTCGTTCACATGAGTGCTCAAAAGTCAGAGGCACGACCAGTGAGGCTTCAGTCACCGCTCAGTACATAGTGACTGGTGACTGTAAGCACACATCTGGCACATTGACGACAGCCGGCTCTGCACTGATACTCTACACCGACAGCTGTCAGCCACTGTGCACAATTGTCTCAATTTATATTGGCCGCTACTAGGTACTGCGCATCCACCCTCCAATGAATCAAATAGAGGTGGACATGCAGTTATTATCTGCAGCCACAAGAGAGTTGACTGAGCTGTGCTATCCAGCTTCGCAACTGAGTAGTTCTAGCCAACCGCGGCGGGTACAAGATGTTGCACCCACAAATATCAGATATTGATAACCTATCCCAAAGATTGGTCATCATTGTTAGTCTTGGACAATCCCTTTAAATTGTGTGGGTCTTAAGCCCCTGTCGCACTAAGCGAGATCGCTGCTGAGTCACAAGTTTTGTGGCGCAACAACGACCTCAGCAGCGATCTCGCTGTGAGATCACTGATCTGGACCATCTTTTGGTCGTTGCGCTCCCGCTGGGCAGTGTGCATCGCTGTGTTTGACAGGGACAACGACCAATGACCTCAGTACTATGCCCGAGAGTGACTGGTGAGATCTGACTGTTTGACATCTCACCAGCGACCACGTAGCGACGTACCAGCGATCCCTACCTATCGTTGTCTGGATTGCTGGAGCGTCGCCAAGTGTGACGGTACCCTTACAAGGAAATTCTATTCACAACAAAATTGTTTGGGAATTGAATGTTCCCTATTATGCTCTAGGTCTCTGCCTCTGAGTATTGTTGCTTTGTTTTTGTTTGTTTTTTTGTACATTTCACAGTTCAGCAAAATGGTGGTCAGTCCTAGATGTTACTCAAATCAACTCAACTCTATTACAGTCAGTCTAGCAGCAAAGTGGCAGAAAATGTTGAGTGAAGTCTATTTACAAAATTGCTTAAAGGGTTTTTTCCCCACTTTGTTGTTGACCTATTTTAGATCAATAGAATAGCTTTTTTTGTATCTCACGCCCCTTACACATCTAATGCAGAGCTGCGTTTTGCTTTATTTGCGTTACTATGCGTGTTTACTGCTAAAAACGCATCAAAACGCATGTGTTTTTTGCCCCCATTGATTTTAATAGAAACGCATGTAAAACCGCATGTGTTTTTGCAAACGCAGCCAAAATGTGGGCTGTTGCGTCTAGGGCTGCGTTTGCAAAAACGCATGCGTTTTTGCAAACGCACATTCATTTTTGCATGCGTTTCCATTAAAATCAACGGGGGCAAAAATGCATGCGTTTTGATGCGTTTTTAGCAGTAAACACGCATAGAAACGCAAATAAAGCAAAACGCAGCCCAGCATTAGATGTGAAACGGGCCACAGTGCTTGTGTTTTTCACTTAGTGCTTTTCTCCTGTGAAAGGAATTATCAAAAAAAAAAAAAGCTGAAAAATTGACATGTTGCATTTTGGCTGAAGATGCAGCAGGACTCCCTGTGTGCATGAAAAATCCAAAATCTCATATTGTAGGTACTGTAAAATACTGCATGTTTTACCCACTGAATACACTGTGTAAAAAGTCTTGTGTGAATATTGTCTTATTTAGTTCTGATCGTGTGATCAGCCCCACGATGCTCAGGTACGGTATCTACATTATCAAAAAAAAAAAGAAATAGAAAAAGAAATCTGACAATGAAAATTTGAAACATTTATTGGGAGAGCGGCACGGTGGCTCTAGTGGTTAGCACTGCAGCCTTTTCAGCACTGGGGTCCCGAGATCCTGGGTTCAATTCCCACCAAGGACAACATCTGCAAGGAGTTTGTATGTTCTCCCCGTGTTTGTGTGGGTTTCCTCCGGGCACTCCGGTTTCCTCCCACATTGTAAAGACATACTGATAGGATGTTTAGATTGTGAGCTCCAAGAGAAACAGCATTACTGATGTATGTAAAGTGCTATGGAATTAATAGCGATATATAAATGAATAAATAATAATAACTCTTATTATACTTGTAGCAATTTTATTTGTTTGCTAAAACTGGAATCTTTTTATTTATTTGAAAAAAATAAATGCATCATCGTAAATGGTTAAATAATAAATCCTTTCTTGTAAAGCCATGGGAATATTCTCTAAATTACCAACCGATTGGGATTGTTTCATTCCCTGTTCTGTGGGAGTCATTGGCTGATATTTAATTTGGTCTCGGCAGAACAAATATTGGCCTGCATTAGCAGCTCTACATATGCAGAAGAGAGGCTCTGTTCACAGACTGGCTCCAATCCATCGGGCACGTTCAAACTATAAACGATCACAGGCTGGCTCCAATCCATGAGGCACGGTCACACCATAAACAATCACAGACGGGCTCTGATCTTTCAGGCACGTTCACACCGTAAACTATCATGGTGGGTTTACACACACCAATTTATCTGTTCAATCTCTGAACCAATCTCTGGTTGCAGTGAAATCATGGATACATTGTTCCATTTTGTGGCTGTGTACAACATGGGGCAATGTATCATGATTTCACTGCAACCAGAGATTGGTTCAGAGATTGAACAGATAAATTGGTGTGTGTAAACCCACCATCACAGGTTGGCTCCAATCCAACGGGCACACTCGCGCCATTAACGATCACAGGCTGGATCCAATCCATCGTACACACTCGCGCCATAAACGATCACAGGCTGGATCCAATCGATCGTACACACTCGCGCCATAAACGATCACAGGCTGGATCCAATCCATCGTACACACTCGCGCCATAAATGATCACAGGCTGGTACCAATCCATCGGGCACACTCACGCCGTAAACGATCACAGGCTGGCTCCCATCCATCGGGCACACTCCCGCTATAAACAATCACAGGCTGGCTCCAATCCATTGGGCACGTTCATATTATGAGTGAAATGCAAATTATGGTAGATTTTTTTTTTTTTTAAACTCTTGACATGTTAGACTCTAAAGACCTTTCAAACTAAAAACCAGATTGTTTTGTGTTCCTTTTTATGCAAGAAATTAACT
This sequence comes from Allobates femoralis, assembly GCA_033576535.1. Lineage (NCBI taxonomy): Eukaryota > Metazoa > Chordata > Amphibia > Anura > Aromobatidae > Allobates > Allobates femoralis. The sequence continues at coordinate 171,474,721 of JARQOC010000007.1, forward strand.
TGTTAAGGCTATGTGCACATCAGTCGGTTCTGCATTTCTGCAGACCGACCGGGAACCGGAGGACACTGGCAGAAACTGAGTTTTCTGTGCTCAGCAGTGTCCCTCGTTTTTTGCTCGTTTTTTGCTCGTTTTCCGCCCGGTTTTACAGCGTTTTGTCGGCGGTTTTTCTGAGCGGTTTTAAAACTGAGTTTTTAGTGCACTTGTTCAGCTGAAACCGGTGGAAAAACGGAGGAAAGAAGTCACTTGCTCTATTTTTGGAAACCGGTGAAAAAACTCAGTTTTGACTGAAAACGACCAGAAGAAAAACGTTGTAATGTAGACAGAGTTTTCTAAAATCCATTGACTAGCATGTTAATCCAAACGGAGGGTAGGATTAACATAAATTAACATAAAACTGAGCGGAAAACGCCGACGGAAAACGTCCAAAAGCAGCCCACAAAACGACTGATGTGCACATACCCTAAGGGATGTAGCCCAAGGCATGTAATGTGAGCTCTGTGCTTTCACCCTGGCAGCGCCCGACGCTCTCGGCCTGGTGGCGCCTGAGCTCTGATGGCGCCTAGCGGTCGAGCTCTGGTGGCGCCCGGTGTCCGAGCCCTGGCAGCGCCCGGCGCTCTTGCCCTGGTGGCGCTTTCGCTGTGGTGGCGCCCTTGCTGTGCTGGCGCCGGGCGCTCTCGCTGTGTTGGCGCCCTCGCTGTGTTGGCACCCGGCGCCCTCGCTGTGTTGGTGCCCTCGCTGTGTTGGTGCCCTCGCTGTGGTGGCGCCCTCGCTGTGGTGGCGCCCTCGCTGTGGTGGCGCCCTCGCTGTGTTGGGAGAATACACACTTATCTGCACCTACTCTAAAGCGTGGTATCACATCCTTAGGGCTCAGACACACTCTGCTACTTACATGCGAGTCTGTCGGAGAAGACTTGGAAGCGACTGGAGCAGTGACCCTGAACGGCCTCCTCATTTAAGAGTCCTTAGGCTAGGGTCACACTTGGAGTGTCACCCACGTTTCACGGATCCGCTTAAAACTTAGAAAATTTAGCATAAGTGCATAGTGTTAACGGCAAGCCTGCCTGGCAATGCAGCCCCATGGAAAGCCGCTGTTTACCTTAGCAGCGGCTGCACGCTAAGCATCAGAAAGTGTGCTTTTGGAAAGCGCACAGGAAACGTGGGCTGCAATGTTTTCCTGTACACTATCCAAAAGCGCACTTCCTGTAAAACGTGGGTGACACTCCTGTGTGACCCTAGCCTTACAATTCCATCAAAGTGGATTGTTCTTATAACCACTGTTCTATTTTTTTTTTTGTATGCTATGTAAACTTGCAACATTGTTTCTCATGCAAGCTGAGGTTTCTGTGCAGATTTTCCCCATATAAATGCATTGTTTACCTGCGGATTTTCCACATCAAATTCAGATGTGTGGGTTTTTTCGTGTGTGTCTCTGCTGTGAAAAAAAAACAGTCAAAAAATTATTATTATTATTATTATTATTATTTATTTATATAGCGCCATTGGGTTCCATGGCGCTTTACATGAGGATGAGGGAGACAAGAACAAGTACACTAAATCTAGGCGATCAGGACGTACAGGTACAGGAGGGGCAGGGACCCTGTCCACGAGGGCTCACAGTCTATGAGGGGTGGGTAAGGATACAGTAGGATGGGGGAATGTCATGTATGGGGCGTTCGCCTGGGTCTCATGGCAGGTTGTAGGCTTGACGGAACAGGTGAGTCTTCAGGTGACACTTGAAGTTACTCAGGGTAGGAGAGTGTCTGACGTGTTCGGGTAGGGAGTTCCAGAGTAAGGCAGATGCCCGGGAGAAGTCCTGGACTCGGTTGTGTGAAGAGGTGATGAGGGGGGAGCAGAGGAGGAGTTCTTGGGAGGAGCGGAGGTTGCGTGAGGGTAGGTATCGGGAGACCAGGTCGGAGATGTATGGTGGGGCCAGGTTGTGTATGGCTTTGTAGGTCATGGTTAGTGTTTTGAATTGGGATCTCTTGGAGACGGGGAGCCAGTGAAGGGCTTGGCAGAGGGGGGAGACAGGGGAGTAGCGGGAGGACATATAGATGAGTCGGGCAGCGGAGTTGAGGATAGACTGGAGAGGTGTGAGGGAGTTAGCCGGGAGGCCATTGAGAAGGAGGTTGCAGTAGTCAAGGCGGGAGATGATAAGAGCATGGATGAGTGTTTTAGCGGTGTCGTGGGTGAGGAAGGAGCGGATCCGTGAGATGTTCTTGAGCTGGAGCCGGAGGGATGTGGTGAGGGCCTCGATGTGGGGTTTGAAGGATAGGGAGGAGTCAAGGATTACCCCGAGGCACTTGGCTTGGGGGACTGGGGAGAGGGCGCAGTCGTTGATGCAGATGGATAGGTTGGGAGGTGGGGTGGAATTTCTTGGGGGGAAGACTATGAATTCAGTTTTGTCCATGTTGAGTTTAAGGAAGCGAGCAGAGAAGAAGGATGAGATGGCGGAAAGGCATTGAGGGATTTTCGAGAGTAGGGAGGTGATGTCAGGGCCGGACAGGTAGATTTGGGTGTCATCGGCGTAGAGGTGGTACTGGAGGCCATGGGACTCGATGAGTTGCCCTAGGCCGAGAGTGTAAATGGAGAAAAGTAGGGGTCCCAGGACGGAACCTTGGGGGACTCCGACAGAAAGGGGGTAGGGTGAGGAGGAGGTGTGGGAGTGGGAGACGCTGAAGGTCCGATCTGCTAGGTATGAGGAGATCCAGGAGAGGGCAAGGTGGGTGATGCCAAGGGATTCCAGGATCCGGAGAAGAAGGGAGTGGTCAACCGTGTCGAAGGCGGCAGACAGGTCAAGGAGTAGCAGGATGGAGTAGTGGTGTTTGTTCTTGGCGGTCAGTAGGTCGTTGGTGACTTTGGTCAGGGCTGTTTCGGTGGAATGGAGGGGTCGAAAGCCGGACTGTAGGCGGTCGAAGTGGGAGCACGAGGAGAGGTGAGAGGACAGTTCGGAGTGGACGTGCTGTTCAAGTAGCTTAGAGGCGAATGGGAGAAGAGATGTGGGGCGATAGTTAGAGACAGAGGTAGGGTCAAGTGAGGTCCACTCAAATCACATCTGTAGCATTAAAGCTTCGTCAAAGTCAAATATCAGGAAGTACAAAAATCTAAGCAGCTTTATTTAAAACTTGACAGATCAACCAGTGACAAAAACGCAGCAACAAAAACGCAAGTGACCTAATTTATATATCAGAAAAAAAGCAGAAATGGTGCAGAATTGTGCAGCATGAAAAACTCACCAAGAGCTGATTGTGGGAATGTAGTCTAAAGGCCACGTCACACGCATCAATCTTATGAGCGATATCGCTTAACCGATCTGCTTTTTTGATCGCTTAAGCGATATCGTCTGTGCGTCGCTGCGTGTAATCAAGCGATTTTACAATGTAAAATCGCTTGATTGATTGATCGCAGATTTGTGAGCCGGAGCTCAAATCAAGCGATAATCGCTTGATCAATCTGCATCATCGTGGTGTGTGACACCACGATGAACGATCTCCCAGCGGCAGAGCCTATGCTGGGAGATGGTATCTATGGTAAACGTCGGGTTACTAAGCGCCGCGCGGCGCCTAGTAACCCGACGTTTACCATAGTTACCAGCGATATCGCTGGTCCACATCGCTGGTGAGTCTGTCTGTGTGACAGCTCACCAGCGATGTGAGCGATATTGTTAGCGATCGCGCGTGCACGTGATCGCTAACAATAACGCTCATAAGATTGATGCGTGTGACGTGGCCTTAAGGCTATGTTCACACAGGGCTGTTTTGCTGCAGCAAAACCTGTACAGGTTTCTAGTATCTCCAGATTTTTTGGCAGGAGATTTCCTGCGTTTTTTTGTTGGTTTTTTTTGTGTGCGTTTTTACTGCATTTTGGTCATTGAACAGAGCAAAAACGGAGATAAGAATTGCCACGCTCATTCTTTTCAAAATGCAGCAAAACCTGTGCAGGCTTCAGTTTCTGCAATGAAACTAAACCAATGTGTGTGGACAGCATTTCCCTGAATCACACGGGTTTTTCCTGGAAATACAAATTGCAGATTTAGATAGCACAAAAGCAAGGTAAAAACGCACAGTGTAAACATAGCCTTAAGGTATGTGCTTACTCGTACTACGTTTTTGGTTTAAAAAATTTCTGCACCAAATCTGCATCTCTTGGCAGAGAAACCATATGCGTTTGACTCAATTGCGATGTGTGTTTGATGCATTTGTTTCGATGCTTTCTGGTGGAAAAACAACGCAAAAACAATGAACGAATTGACGTGTTGCAGATTTCTACATCAAGTCTGCAAGGGAAAAATATGTGCAGAAATCTTTGCTGGCATAAGGATTTGCTTGAAGATTTGTGACAAAACTGTACTCAAAAACACCTAAATACTATACATCAAAAATGCACTGTGTGCAATAGAGCTGTAGGGTTGACATGTCTTTACCCTACAGCTGGGAGTTATTGCTTTTTAGTGGTCTCCAGTGACCAGATTTTACCAGGGTATCCATCAGGAAGTTATTCTTTTGTTGAGCACCTCCCTGTAGACAGCCGTGCCTTTAGAAAAGGAGTTGGGAACTCCAAGCCTCATGGGCCGCCAACAGGTCATGTTTCAGGATTTACTTAGTATTACACAAGTGATAATATAATCACCTGCACTGGTGATGATTCTAAATCCTGAAATCATGACCTGTTGGCGGCCCTTGAGGTCTGGAGTTCCCCACCCCTGGTTTAGAAAAAACTATCTACAGGACACTCATACAGGGGCTCTCCTCATTTGCGACCTGTATGTCGCAGAGGCTGTTAGCCATGTATTGGGCTCTGGCTAGCTTCACTTGCAAGATGGCTATATGCATTCCTCCAATCAAACTCCTGTCTAAGGCTGGCTTCACACTTGCAGATGGATCTGCAGCGTTTTGCAGATGCATCTGCAAGTGTGAGCATGCTGACCGCGGTGCCTATGTTTATAATAGGGCGCACCGGGTCTGAACGCTCTCATTCACTCCTATATGTGTACTGTCAGCAGGCGTACGCCTGCTGACAGATCACACACTCCCGCCCGCAGCATGGACGCTACATCTCGCGTCCACAGTGCGGCCGGGAGAGTGTGATCTGTCAGCAGGCGTACGCCTGCTGACAGTACACATATAGGAGTGAATGAGAGCGTTCAGACCCGGTGCGCCCTATTATAAACATAGGCACCGCGGTCAGCATGCTCACACTTGCAGATGCATCTGCAAAACGCTGCAGATCCATCTGCAAGTGTGAAGGCAGCCTAAAGACGACCCAAAATGTTTAAAGGGGTGGTCCATGATACACAGGAGAGGGTGTGTTAAAGAATTCCCTTACTTTGTATTTCAGGTCTGTGTAGCACTCCCACAGTGATGAATCAGATCTTGACCTGCTGAATAACTTTTAGATGTTTTCTGAGTGTGTGGTTGACATTAACCCCTTCATCTGCTAATAACAGTCCTAGATGTGACTAATTATCAGAGGATGACTCCGTCCAGTCCTTCACTCCTCCTGATCACATCATCCTCCTCACCAGTGGAGCATATTAGTCTGTGAAGGTAGGAGTTAATGGACTGTCAGGGAGGAAGCCAGGAACTCGCTGACAGGCATGAATTGACTCAGTTACTGGCCTTGCAATTCCCATCTGGCTTTTGGGAATTGGCCCAGTGAAATTGCAGCTATAATTGTTTCATAGGAAGGAGTCTGCCCTGTCAATAAGTAGCTCTTAGCCTCTCATGGTAAGCAGGCATGTCCTCCGCTCTTCAGTGCACTTCTCAAGGTGGTCCTCCAGGGTCTTATCTGTGCTGCTTTTTGTTATTCCCAGGTCATTTTTTTCAAGGGCAACTATAAGTAGAAGCAGCCTTGGTGCTAAGAGCTGAAATGCATAAATATAATCGCACAAAACCCAGCAGCAATGCAAAGACATATTATAGCAAGCAGGGTGGTCAGTGATTCCCCCGAGCATGGCAGATTCAGATTTGACCAGGAAAATGCATAAATGGAGAGAAAGGGGCAAGTTACTATGGGACTTACTTTAAGATCATGTTCCCACTTACAAAATGGCAGCAACTTTCTTTTTCATTCTTTCTGCACCAAAATACACACCAAAAAACTACTCTGATTATTGCATTTTGCTTTTTTTCCTTTCTTGATGTGTTTTAAAATAAACCACAACAAAAATAAATTTGTGGATTAAAGTTCTACATGGAAACCTATAGGTAAATAATGCACAAAAGTCATGAAATGGCATCACCTTCCTTTTAGAGGGATTGACCACCACTTGGACAATGTCTTCTCAATCACCATAGTTCTCCCATGTAAAATAAAAGCAGCTATACTCTCCTTCAGCGTGAACACCGTTTCAGCGATGCCTGCTCTCCTGGGGCTTGTAGGGCATTGTCACATGAGTCCCACAGACAGCGACCGCTTCCCTTTCGCCTCCTTCGATTGTAAGGTGCATCTAGACACAGGCAGAGCACATCAGCACTTGCTTCCTCCAAATGTCGGTTTATTCAAAGGAGACAAGAGGGAAGTGGCCGCTGACTGTCTGCGGGACTCCTGTGACAATGTTACACAAGCCCCAGGAGAGCAGGAGCAGACATCACTGGAAGTCAACATCTCCTATGACTGAAACCCCTAGGATGCCTGGCATGTTGCGGGAAAGGGGGGGGTGTTATAGTTAATTTCCTCTTGGCAGCCAGGCTTTTAGTGAGGTGACTGCACAGCTGGGGAATGGTATTAACCTGCATTTTAACCTTATATCTGCAGGTTAGTAGTTTTTTTGACATGACAAGTGCCCTTTAACGCATCAAAAAAGGAGAAAAAACATAACACAACATAAATGCAATAATCAGCAGATTGTTTAGCACACATAATCTTGTGTGCATATTTTTCTCATGGTATTTCATTAGCTGAGAAAAATCTGCAGGTAAAAAGCACATGTGCATCCGGGGACTACACATATGGCTGTATCAATAAAGTTTGTTAAAGCCTGGCATTACATATACCAGTAAGTGGCATAATGCAGGCAAGTGCAGCCATGCGCCCTCCTCCCCATGCTCCATATTGGCATAGCTTCACTGGACTAGCCTGAAAACTGAACAACCTGCAATATTTTTGCAACTTTTTGGCTTAGTAATGTTCTGGCATAAACACCTTAACAGATTGACCCAACAGTATTATTTGATGTGGATCCTTGATGAATCCGACACAATTAATGCACCTGATGTATTCTATAGCATTATTGGCAATGGGCAATACTTTAGGCAGGACTTGTGTATCAAATATGTTTGTGCCCATCAGCATAACATGACATCAGTACCTAAAATATTATTTACACCTTTTAGGACGCCTTATGTGGACCTAAAGAATATCATACCAAATAAGAATTTGGATCCAATGTAGAAGATCTCATAAGGATCAGATCTAGAGAAACAGATTGTTTTTATAAAGTGTGGTTGCGCTGGGCCTCCACAATTATAAATTATACCTAAATATTATGACTGTATTTAAACTTGGCTCGTAATGTAGAGTCTGTACAAGTGCATGTAGTGAATTTATTCATTACCTTCAATAATAAGTAAAGTGTCTTATTTATATTATAATTACAATTACAATTTAGATTTTCATGGACTTATAGGGATTTCATGGAAAAACCTAGGGCCAGCATGGCCCCATCCAGCCTGTAGGAGCAGCGTGTACTCCACTTGGGGTCCTGTGTAGGAGGCCTTACTTGCCTATGTCTTGTTTCCCCGCAGGATGCCCCTCGTGGCTTCCTTCCATATGATCGCCTCTATCCCATGTGTCGTATGTTTCCAATAGATAAAGACTGGAGTGTCTGGTGTTTTCTGTTACTGCCATTATCGGGTCACAAATGGGTTCTTCCGTTTATACTCAGACTAAGTAGTTTTACTGTAATATAAGATGTGAAGTTTTAGAAAATCTGCTTTATATATTGCAGGCTTTGTCGTTCTATGTATTGCAGGCCTCTTCATTTTTTTTTTTTTAACTTTCTGTGGGATGTGTAAGGATTGAACTGAAACTACATAAATGTCCCTGTGTCAGCAATATGTGCTAGACTGTTGTAATGTGAAGCTCGCCGGGAAGGTGATGTTTGGCTTGCTGCCCGCCGAGGTCATATTTCTGCTCGCTCAGTGCTGAGCACAATGCACCTGCTACATAACGTAACCTGTGCATTTGCATCACATCTGTCTCATGTCCTCTCTCTTCTGACTTGTCACACAGAGGAGTGGGCAGGTACTCCGATTCACAGAGCAACATAATGCAAAGATAGAGACCCTGATTCCACTGATGTACTGTATAACTCACTGGAGGTTTTGTAATTTTATTATAGACCTCCCTCCATATTTTTTATGAGCTACATCTCTGTAATCAGGGACTCTGTCCCTACATCATGCTGCTCTCAGATACAGTTTTAACAGCTAGATGACCGATTCATTTTCAGGATCTGCCTAATTAAGGTTCTTCCTCACACAAATTAAATAACATTTTGAAGTGCTCATAAAAAAACAAATAACTTTGTAATTTACTGTACTTGTTACTAAAATCCCCTTCTAATGACCAGATGAATTTATTTTTATTGCTTACTGTTTGTTGCCTAAGTTAACAGCAAGCACTGCAGTCTATTAAAAGTGGCTTGACTCTCAGGCAAAGTGCAGTGCTTACAAGCTTTTTGCTGTAGAGCTTGTAAGCCTTGGTTCTGGTCATCAGTGTCTCTGTGCTTTTCAACACTAAGGGAATTTGATAAAAACACAAATACTCACCCTCCTAACCCTCCAGATGCTGTCTTTTTGCCCTCTTAACCCTCCAGCCAGTTTCTCTTTGACCTCTGGAAGCTGTCTTTGCCCTCCTAACCTTCCACCCACTTTCTTTTTACCTTCCGGACGCTCTCCCTTTGTCCTTCTAAGGGCCCTTCTCATCAGTGCCGCGATTTCAAATTACCGCTGATGTGAAAGGGCCCTAACACTCCGGATGCTGTCCCTTTGCCCTCCTAACCCTCCGGATACTTTCTCTTTGCCATCCTAAACCTCTAGCTAGTTTCTGTTTGCCCTCCTAACCTCCAACTGTTTTCTCATTGTTTTCAACTGTTCTCTTTTTTGCAAAATGTCCTTACTTCCATGTACTACATCCCCATGAATTGTGACTTATTTATTGGATTTCTTGAAACATACATTATACAGTTGCATTTTTTTTCTTTAAATTGCTTATTTTCTAAAATAGAAGAAAATGGCTTTAGCCTCACCTCTGTCATGTTCATGTAGGTTGTGTCCTTATTGTAGTTTTCGCCTTAGTATTTGAGAGACTTGAAAGCCTACTAAATCCATCTGTAATGTACGTTGACATTCTTGGTTTTGAAGGTGTAGATTTATGACCGGCCATGGAGGATGAAAGCTCTGCCATGTATATAGGGTTTCATCTCTACTATTGTGGTGTACGTCGCTCCATAAAATCTGAGCTTCTGACAAACCACAACAACGCTACTATTTTCCTTTGAGGTTATTCTGTGGGGGTAATTTATAGTTCACGTGTGTAGTAGGGGACGGGTGAAAAGCCCCAAATGTGTAAATAGGTGAATATATCTTATTTTAATGTCTGGTCATAAGTATCTTTGAGGTAGGGCTGGGCGATTAATCGAATTAATTCGATTAATTCGCCCCCCTGCTGTGGCCACGATACTGATTTGACGAAAATCGTCAAATTCGATTTAACCTTCCTAGCGGGTATTCCCGAGTGTAACTCGGGGTTAACTTTCACTGCTAGAAGCGGTAACCCCGAGTCACACTCAGGAATACCCGCAGCTGCTGCCGCTGATCACTGTCAGGCCGCGGGGGGGATGTGCTATCAGAGCCCAGCACTTCCGCCCCTGCTACAGCCGCTGGAGACGTCCAGGGGGGGGGTGCCGTCATTGCCCCGCCGCCCCTGCTTCTGACACCCGCGGGTGAGTTCCGGCGGGGGAGGGGGGGGGGTGCCGTCATTGCCCCGCCGCCCCTGCTTCTGACACCCGCGGGTGAGTTCCGGCGGGGGAGGGGGGGGTGCCGTCATTGCCCCGCCGCCCCTGCTTCTGACACCCGCGGGTGAGTTCCGGCGGGGGAGGGGGGGGTGCCGTCATTGCCCCGCCGCCCCTGCTACTGACACCCGCGGGTGAGTTCCGGGGGGGGGGGTTGGGCTCTGCTGCAGGTCTTACCTGCCCCTTGCGCCATTACAGGGATATGGCACCGCCCCCTTCTGCTAGGGTTAGGGCTAGGTTAGGGTTAGGGCTCCTGTATGCCACTGTGGGCTGGTGCTGAATACACCACTGGGGGCTGCTGCTGTATACACCGCTGGGGGCTGCTGCTGTATACACCACTGGGGGCTGCTGCTGTATACACCGCTGGGGGCTGCTGCTGTATACACCGCTGGGGGCTGCTGCTGTATACACCGCTGGGGGCTGCTGCTGTATACACCGCTGGGGGCTGCTGCTGTATACACCGCTGGGGGCTGCTGCTGTATACACCGCTGGGGGCTGCTGCTGTATACACCGCTGGGGGCTGCTGCTGTATACACCGCTGGGGGCTGCTGCTGCTGTATACACCGCTGGGGGCTGCTGCTGTATACACCGCTGGGGGCTGCGGCTGTATACACCGCTGGGGGCTGCTGCTGTATACACCGCTGGGGGCTGCTGTTGTATACACCGCTGGGGGCTGCTGCTGTATACACCGCTGGGGGCTGCTGCTGTATACACCGCTGGGGGCTGCTGCTGTATACACCGCTGGGGGCTGCTGCTGTATACACCGCTGGGGGCTGCTGCTGCTGTATACACCGCTGGGGGCTGCTGCTGCTGTATACACCGCTGGGGGCTGCTGCTGCTGTATACACCGCTGGGGGCTGCTGCTGCTGTATACACCGCTGGGGGCTGCTGCTGCTGTATACACCGCTGGGGGCTGCTGCTGTATACACCGCTGGGGGCTGCTGCTGTATACACCGCTGGGGGCTGCGGCTGTATACACCGCTGGGGGCTGCTGCTGTATAAACCGCTGGGGGCTGCTGCTGTATACACCGCTGGGGGCTGCTGCTGTATACACCGCTGGGGGCTGCTGCTGCTGTATACACCGCTGGGGGCTGCTGCTGCTGTATACACCGCTGGGGGCTGCGGCTGTATACACCGCTGGGGGCTGCTGCTGTATACACCGCTGGGGGCTGCGGCTGTATACACCGCTGGGGCTGCTGCTGTATAAACCGCTGGGGGCTGCTGCTGTATAAACCGCTGGGGGCTGCTGCTGTATAAACCGCTGGGGGCTGCTGCTGTATACACCGCTGTGGGCTGCTGCTGTATACACCGCTGTGGGCTGCTGCTGTATACACCGCTGGGGGCTGCGGCTGTATACACCGCTGGGGGCTGCGGCTGTATACACCGCTGGGGGCTGCGGCTGTATACACCGCTGGGGGCTGCGGCTGTATACACCGCTGGGGGCTGCGGCTGTATACACCGCTGGGGGCTGCGGCTGTATACACCGCTGGGGGCTGCGGCTGTATACACCGCTGGGGGCTGCGGCTGTATACACCGCTGGGGGCTGCGGCTGTATACACCGCTGGGGGCTGCGGCTGTATACACCGCTGGGGGCTGCGGCTGTATACACCGCTGGGGGCTGCGGCTGTATACACCGCTGGGGGCTGCGGCTGTATACACCGCTGGGGGCTGCGGCTGTATACACCGCTGGGGGCTGCGGCTGTATACACCGCTGGGGGCTGCGGCTGTATACACCGCTGGGGGCTGCGGCTGTATACACCGCTGGGGGCTGCGGCTGTATACACCGCTGGGGGCTGCGGCTGTATACACCGCTGGGGGCTGCGGCTGTATACACCGCTGGGGGCTGCGGCTGTATACACCGCTGGGGGCTGCGGCTGTATACACCGCTGGGGGCTGCGGCTGTATACACCGCTGGGGGCTGCGGCTGTATACACCGCTGGGGGCTGCGGCTGTATACACCGCTGGGGGCTGCGGCTGTATACACCGCTGGGGGCTGCGGCTGTATACACCGCTGGGGGCTGCGGCTGTATACACCGCTGGGGGCTGCGGCTGTATACACCGCTGGGGGCTGCGGCTGTATACACCGCTGGGGGCTGCGGCTGTATACACCGCTGGGGGCTGCGGCTGTATACACCGCTGGGGGCTGCGGCTGTATACACCGCTGGGGGCTGCGGCTGTATACACCGCTGGGGGCTGCGGCTGTATACACCGCTGGGGGCTGCGGCTGTATACACCGCTGGGGGCTGCGGCTGTATACACCGCTGGGGGCTGCGGCTGTATACACCGCTGGGGCGCTGCGCGGCTGGTATACACCGCGGGGGCTGCGGCTGTATACACCACTGGGGCTGCTCCTGTAACACTGCTGGGGGCTGCGGCTGTATACTACCACTGGGGAGGCTGCTGTATACTACCACTGGGGGGGCCTGTATACCTGTGCTGGGGTCCACCCTCGGCGTATACACGAGTCAATAGGTTTTCCCAGGTTTTGGGGGCAAAAGTAGGGGGGTCTGCTTGTACACAGGTCGGCTTATACACGAGTATATACGGTACCTCTTCGTTTTTTCTCTTTATTCATCAAAGAAAAGCAAAAAAAAAATAGAAAAAAAAAAAATCGAGATTTAAATCGAAAATCGTCCATAGGTTTAAATAAAATCGAGATTTTGATTTTTTCCAAAATCGCCCAGCCCTACTTTGAGGTGTAAAGATTTAAATGAAAGAGAAATCCGAATCTCATTAGTAACAGCTGCCATCTACTATCTCAGTGATCTGAATACAGATTTTACCTCAGAATTGAGAATTTTGATAAACACTGATCAATTCTGGGGGAGAAAGAAGAAAATTTGTCTGATAGGATAAATTAGAGTTGCTTGTTTACATGTATACTATTGATTTCTGAAATAACAATGACTGCTACTCTTCAATTCTCTGTCAGGTGAGCAGTCCATTCTGCTGGAGAGCTGGGACCGTCCCTTTTTTCAGCCAGGTCAATGACCGCATATGATGTATATAATATTCACTAATGTGGCGTCATTAATTTCACAGCACTTTACAGTAACACTGTTCCCCTTGGGGCTTACACTTAAAATTCTCTATCCGTATACACCTTTAGAGTTTGGTAGGAAACTGTAGAACTTGGAGGAAACCCACACAAGCATGGGGAGAACATACAGACTCTTGGCAGATATCATCCTTGGTGAGTTTTGACCCCAGGACCCCAACGCTGTAAGACTACACAGCTAATCACTGAGCCACCTTATACAGTGCTAACCACTGAGCCACCATGCCGCCCATAATCATACAATAGGAAGGATGACATCACGGCTACAGAGTTTACGGTAGCGCTCACCGAGACTCTGGCTTCTCCTCAGCATGGAGGCCAGCGGCCGCGGCATATACCAGCGGTGTCAAATATATTAGAACTAGCTGAGTGCCCGATGCAGATGCATCGGGATTCTAGAAGAGCGAGTCTCTGACTCGCAATGGCCGCTTTGCGGCCAATGCTTCGCGCTGCTAAGGCGACTCGCCATGCCCGCTGCGCGGGCATAGCGAGTCGCCTTAGAACTGCTCGCAATGGCCGCTGCGCGGCCAATGCTTCGGGCGTATCCACATGACACTGACTCGCAGCGCGAGCGGACTCAAAAGGGGCAAAAAACCCATTCGCAATTATATAATAGATTACTACTACCTCGGACACAGGTTTACCGTATATACTCGTGTATAAGCCGACCCGTGTATAAGCCGACCCCCCCCCCCCCCTACTTTTGTCCCAAAAATCTGGAAAAACCTATTGACTCGTGTATAGGCCGAGGGTGGACCCCAGCACAGGTATACAGCCCCCAGCAGTGTGGTATACAGGCCTCCCCAGTGGTAGTATACAGCAGCCCCAGTGGTAGTATACAGATTCCCCAGCAGCCCCAGTGGTAGTATACAGGAGCCCCAGCAGCCCCAGTGGTAGTATACAGGAGCCCCAGCAGCCCCAGTGGTAGTATACAGGGGCCCCAGCAGCCCCAGTGGTAGTATACAGCAGCCCCAGCAGCCCCAGTGGTAGTATACAGCAGCCCCAGTGGAAGTATACAGCAGGCCCCCAGGGGTACATATAGCAGCCCCCAGGGGTACATATAGCAGCCCCCTGGGGGTACCCAGCAGCCCCCTGGGGGTACCCAGCAGCCCCCTGGGGGTACCAACAGCCCCCAAAAGCTGGCACCAACAGCCCCCAAAAGCTGGCACTGTCCCCCCTTGTAAGGGGCCCCCCCCCCGCTGCTTATACATTACCATACCGGTGTTCTGATCGGCGCCGCTCCTCGGTGCTTCTTCTTCATCCTCCCGTCCTCGCTGGCTGCATCCGGGATCTCCGGCCGTCGCGCGATGACGTCATATGCCTGCGATGGCCGGAGATCCCGGATGCAGCCAGCGAGGACGGGAGGATGAAGAAGCAGCACCGAGGAGCGGCGCCTATCAGAACACCGGGATGGTAATGTATAAGCAGCGGGGGGGGGGGGGGCCCTTACAAGGGGGGACAGTGCCAGCTTTTGGGGGGCATATATGAACTGCTTCCCCCTGCCGCTGATTGACAGGGGGAAGCAGTGCATATATAATGAGCGGCCCCACGTGACGGGGCCGCTCATACAGCAGCCTCCCCCCGCCTCCTCCAGCCTCCACAGCCCCCACCACGAGTATATACGGTATTTATTTTTTAAAACCCACTTTATTTTATACAACTCCTTGTTTTCCTCCTGAAAATGTAAATATTTTAAATTATTTACCATTTGGGTGCTTTGTCTATGGACAGTTCCACAAAACAGCTCAGTTGAGCCAGCAGACTTTGTAGTAACCCACCTGTTTGACAAGGGGAACAGTATACATCTAGGAGTAATAATGGAGGTACTGACCATTTTTTTTTTAGAAAATGGCCTCCATAATAAGTTCTACTGTGTGTCCAACTGACAGGTCATGTGTAACAGTTAAGAACTTTATATAGTGACCCTTCATAAAAGTGAAATTACACTCAAACGTTGAAAGGCCGGCGGGGTGAGGAGGGGTAAGACTTTCTGTACTGGAGTAATCATGTCTTGCTTGCCTCTCGCTTAGTGATGCAGCTCTGCTTTCCTGGTCTTATCTGTGTTGTACTGAGGTTATTTTTACACTTGTGTTGTATCACTCCTGGTTTAACTCTGTTATGACTGGGCAGTTTTCTGTGTTTGTTTTTTTTTTTGTTTGTTTTTTTACACTTTCCACTTACTAGAGCCATAACTTTTAATTTTCCTGTGCACAAATATAGCCATATCAAGGCTTTTCTTTTTTTGACTAGATGAGTTGTAGTTTCGAGTGACACTATTCAGTTCACTGGACAAATGAGGAGGGAAAAAGAACATAATTTCATCTTTTTTTGGGGGGGAGGGTGGTTTTGGTACTCCAATTTTTTTGACAGCACTCATTACGCTATATATGTTATAAAGGAAAACTGTCAGCTCAAAAAAACACATGTAACTGCTATCATTTTCTAATTCCTCCCTCTAAGCTCTCACTATTCGTGTATTTCTATTATTTATATTTCCCTCCTGTCTTCTGTAAACTTCAAATAAAGAGATTCACTGTGAGTGACAGATGGAGTTAATGATCTCTTAGTTCTCTGCTGTCCCCTCCCCATAGGATGATTATGCATGTCACATCACAGCACAGGAGATCAGTGGGGGGGCTGTATCCTTCTCTACTCTCTTTGTAGCAAAACCAAGAGATCAGATAAACACAGGATCTCTCAGACCCCAGCAGAGATTCCTTCTTACAGAAACAAATTTGAGTCCAGATCAGATAAGGCAGACCTGTAGCTTTCTCCCTCTGTGTTCTGAAAAGAACAGTAGCTTCAGAAAGTGAAACCAGCACTGAGAGCAGAGGGAGGAGAGATCTGCTGAGAGAGAGTGCATAATTACATGACAGTTTATAAGTTTATACAGCACAGGACTATTCCTGTTTGGTTATAATGGAGAGGACTGATCCAGGAGCTTCCTGCAGGGTCTGCCAATGCTGATAACATGGAAACTATAAGGGCTCGGACACACTCATCCGAGTTTGACGGATGAGACTCGGAATAGGCTGGAACAGTGACCCTGAACGGCCTCTCTCTCTGTGGACGGGAATGCGATGCACAGAAACACAAGCAGCTATCATTCCCCATCCAGAGACAGAGAAGCCGTTCAGGGTCACTGTTCCAGCCTGTTCCGAGTCTCGTCCGTCAAACTCGGATGTGACTCGGAGAGTGTGTCCAAGCCCTAAAGGGTAGAATGATTTTTACATGTTTGTAAAAGGACTGTCCAGGCACTATTCAAGGGTAATATTAGTATCATACTGAAAAATGGCCTGACAGTGTCCCTTTAACCTGGAATCTGGATTCTTCATGTCAGTACTCAGGATACTATACGTATGAGGCTAAGTTCACAGTGCCTTTTTCTGGTGGTTAATTAAAAAAATAAATCTGTGGTTTTAAATTTACAATGCTTCAGATATCGCTTCTTGTCTCTGACGGTTTTTAAGAGTTTTGTAAACCAGACCTTTTTTGTTAGCATCTTTTTTCTTAATTTTTAGCTCTCTGGAAGTGTTTTCTCATTGTTTTTGGCAACTGTGACGATCTTTTTACCCTTCTTGTTGACTGGTGGGAAAGTGGAAAACACATTGGGACAGATTCATCAAAGTTTTACAGTAGAATTCTGGCATAAGTTTTTGAAAAGTTGCAAAATTTTATGGCAACTCTAGTGTTTGCGACTTTGCCATTTTGCCCGACTTCAATAAAGTGAATCTGAAGTTTCTGACATTAGCACGCTTACTCATCAAAATCAGCAAGAGTAAGGCTACGTTCACACATTTACATTTTTGATCGCTTTTTTTGCGCACGCTTTTAAAAAATGCTCAATGTGCCTTGTGTCTGCCGGCAAAGTGAATGTGAAATTCACTTTGCATTACAGACAAAGTATAAAAATACGCCGCGCTTTTATGGGCGAAAGCGCGGGCATAAAAAAAAAATTGACATGTCAATTCTTCACACAGCTGCGCCAGCGCTTTCTCCCATGGGACTGACGTTGCAGAATCCTCTTCCTCCTTCCCTCTGTGACGTGTGACTGCCCCATTTGGGTTTCGTAATGTATTAATATACAATGCGAAACCCAAATTAAAGTGAAGCAAATGTGTTAAAAATAATAAAAATTAAATAACACAGGTTACAAGCTGCGAGGACCTTGCATTATGTCATCGGGCACTGTGACTGGCCGCTCGTGGTCCTGTGATATGTGATAATCATATGACTTGCATATCACATGACCGTGAGCGGCCAGTCATAGAGCCCGATGACATCACGCAAGGTCCTTCCAGGTCGATACTTGCGGTTGTGCCAGCTCCTGGCTCCCTGAACACCTGCTGGAGTGTAAGTATTCATTCTTCATTATTTTTAATACATCTGGCTTTCTTTAATTTAGATTTCGCAGTGTATATTAATACACTGCGAAATCAAATGGGGACTGGCAGACATGTCACAGAGGGGAGGAGGAACCAGGATTCTTCCTCCCCTCTGTGACATCAATTCTCCCCCCGCGCCTGTAAAAAAGCGTGCTGTGTGAAGGCACTGCTTCTGTTTTTTTTTTTTTTTTTTTGTTTGGCCACAATAAGTGGTCTAAAAGCGTGCGCAAAAAAAAGAAGCAGTGTGTGAACGTAACCTAACACTAGTATTGAAATTCTGCCCTTAATTGAAGGACTGAAGCATTTAAGACCCTCTAAATCCTGAGCACATGAACAGGTAGATTTATCATTAAAACAATTAGGATGATTCTTTGGAGCATTTTTAGAGAATATTTGTGTTTATCAATGGGGCTGCTGAAATACCACCTTTTATTTATTTTTTTTTTTTTAGTAATCAAGTTTTAATTGACGAGATATAAAGAGAGATTGTCTTTTTATCATATTTAAAATGGTGGTAGAAAAAAATGTAATTTTTTCTCGCTATTTAAAAGTATGAGCTATATTTTTTTTCCATTTCTTTTTTCCATTTACCTTATGACAAAAATATTTACCGTATATCCTTATGAATCATACAAATGCGCTGATACACAGTTATTTTTTTTTCTAATTTTCATTTTGATGAGGGGGAAGGGCAATGATTTAAAACTTTTTTTTTAATTACATTTTGCTTTGTGATTGCACAGTATTGCTGTATGTGCCGGTAGTTAAATTCTCCTTAGAAACTTAAAGGGATCCTGTCACCCTCAAAACACCTCTAAACCTATTAAAAGCTCTCCCTAGAGCATAGTAACACTTACCCTACACTCCTTTTAGCTCCTAAAAGCACCAAGTGAAATTGAAGAAAAATGTTATTACAGTACCTCATTATGGATGATAATGAGTGACTATGGTATTCATAGTCACTCTGGCAGGCTGTCCCCCTTCATGATATCACGCCTCGATAGGCGTGATCTTGTAATCAGATTAAAATGCGCACCTCCCCGCCGCTCTGTGGTGTCTCTGCCGGCCTGTAGTGGGGCTGGGTGACGCGAATCGCGTCATTTCCGGCGCCGGGTGACGTAGTACACCCGCGCCGCTGTTGGCTTCAAGACCCGCACTGCGCATGCACAGTGCGCGTTTTGAAGCTAACAGAGCGGTGCGGGTGTACTACGTCACCCGGCGCCGGAAATGACGCGATTCGCGTCACCCAGCCGCACACTGCAGCCCAGGCCGAGACAGCACAGAGCCTGGAGGCGCGCATTTTAATCTGATTACAAGATCACGCCTATGGAGGCGTGATATCATGAAGGGGGACAGCCTGCCAGAGTGACTATGAATACCATAGTCACTCATTATCATCCATAATGAGGTACTGTAATAACATTTTTCTTCAATTTCACTTGGTGCTTTTAGGAGCTAAAAGGAGTGTAGGGTAAGTGTTACTATGCTCTAGGGACAGCTTTTAATAGGTTTAGAGGTGTTTTGGGGGTGACAGGATCCCTTTAATCAGTAGGCTGTATAGGAGTACGCTGTAGGAATACCAACATGGCAGCCATGGGGGTCTTCAGCAGACCTCTGGCTGCCATGGTACCCCACGATCGCTGTCCACATTTAGATAGACAACAACGAGAAAATTAACCTATGGTCTCGTTTGTTACAGGCTGATGCTGGCGTGTAAGGCAGCTGGCATATACTATAATTTGTGCAGGCTCAGTTCCTTAGTCTGCTCTATACCCCTCCTCGACCATTTTAGGAGATACAATTTTGAAGGGGTTAATAACAGACGTCAGTGTCCCCTTTCTCTTTACACATGAAGTCAATGTCTTCAAGTCGTTGCCTAGACCGACCCTTTTACACAATGAGTGAAAACACTGGAACACTTGAGGACTTAGTGTTTCTTCACAATCGTGGCTGTTGTAAGAGCCAGAGTGATGTCCTGCAGGACGGGAATATCGCTCCTCTGTAAGAAATGACCTTATGCAATTGCCTAAAATCTGAGGTCATGGAGGAGCATGGTTATAGTGGGGGCTTCACATTACACATGGCTGTGTGCAAAATGTCACGATACATCAACGAATTAGAAGCTGTACAGATTGGTGTGAGGCTGACCCCCCCGGCGTACCCCCCCACACTGTGAGCTCTTGTGTGATCAGTGCTGGGGGATACCTTCTCCCACAGCACATTCTCCATTTCTCCCAACCAGTCAGACCTGTTCTCATTCACTGTAGTGAATGATAAGTGAAACTGTACTTTGTCCAACCAAGGTGCCGAGTCAACGTAAATGTTTCCCCCTGGCTTACGGTAGCTTAGGAAGCCCTGGTGATACTGCAGATAAAGATAAATCTGTCTCCAGGTTATTACAACTGGAGAGCGAGAAAATAACAAAGGGGAATGTTTTGGATATCCTGCCGGTAACACCACAGACCGGCACTGCAGCTCACGGCATGGTGGATCGGTGTGCGGCATTGCGCGCAGAATGGCAGGCCAGAACCATTTAGGAAAATCAGAGAAAATGAACATTTGCATAATAATTTGGAACATGGTCTATATATACATACCCTATATAGAATTTCCTAATACACTTTCAGCAGTCACTGTTTTCAAGATCTGTATATTACATACGGTAAATAATATGAATATATATTTTATATATATATATATATATATATATATATATATATATATAAAATATATATTCATATTTATGTAATATACAGATCTTGAAAACAGTGACTGCTGAAAGTGTATTAGGAAATTCTATATATGTATATATAGACCATGTTCAAAATTATTATGCATAATGTTCATTTTCTCTGATTTTCCTAAATGGTTCTGTGCAAATGGCAGTTAGTGTAATAAAAGTCACCACCCATTAAGAGTATACATCAATTTTATTGAAGAAATCTCCCAATGATAACAGTGTAATCTTCAAAATTAAAAAAAAACTCTACATGCACTGTTCCAAATTATTAGGCACAGTAGAGTTTCTAAACATTTGATATGTTTGAAAGAACTGAAAATGCCCATTTGTTGAATTTGCAGCATTAGGTCACAGTCACTGAAATAAAAAGCCATTTAACTCCAAAACATCCTAACAGGCCAAGTTACATGTTAACATAGGAACCCTACTTTGATATCACCTTCACAATTCTTGCATCCTTTGAACTTGTGAGTTTCTGGAGAGTTTCTGCTTGTATTTCTTTGCATGAAGTCAGAATAGCCTCCCAGAGCTGCTGTTTTGATATGAACTGCCTCCCACCCTCATAGATCTTTTGCTTTTCAATTCATGAAATCTCATTCACTATGCTGGCACTGACAAATGCTTTTGCTGCAGAAAAAAAAAAACACAGCAAAAAGGAAAAAAAGTTGCAAAAATGCTGTGTGAACATATCCTGACACCATAAATCTCTTTTCTATGTGGAGAAACGGTGCCTTATCCCCCTGCTCTAAAAAAAAAAAAAAAAAGGTACATTTGGGCATATGACAACTGCCAATCATTGTTGATGGTCAACCTCTCTTTGTTTTGCTAAGAATTAGTCAAGAATTTTTTATTTTTTTATTTTTTTTTATTTTATTTTTTTTTACCTTTTATACATTTTTCACTGTTTCAGGTTTTGAGTAGACCGATTTGAGATTTGTGGATTTTTGTTTTTTGTGGCCACCCTTATAATAATTTACTGAGGTGTGTTAGGAGAAAGCAAAACCTCCTGACATTTGGGCTGCCCTTACAGAGCAGGGTTGACTTTGTCAGGGGACCTTCCTTAGAGGAAGCACTTAATAGTTTAGAGGTCAGAATAATTCTGCACTTGTGCCATCGGAGGCTGTCAATCTCCAGGCTGCCAGCTGTGCAGAACGGGCAGCGCCTGCTCCCATGAACTCGCTGTAGCAGGGTAGTGCTCTCTGTGCTAAATATAGAGGCTACACCCCTCCCAAGCAGGCACACTGCTCAGCCGTGCACGGATGGCTGCTCAAATCACAAGTAAATCACAAATAAAAGAAAGTGGGAAAGGATGATATTTAATTCATGAGTTAATATTAGGGTGGCAGGGGGTAAGTGTATTTTTTTTCTTTGTACATAGAAACCCCACAGTAGTGCACCCCCCACCCCAAATTCGAGCTCATACACTGAAATTACATTTTTATTTATTTTTTTTTTAAGCAGAAATTAAGGAAATCCTTCATTTATTTAATTATAAATTATAATATATTAATAGAGGGTTATACATAAAAGGTGCATTCCCTAAGATGAGGGGTAGTGGACAAACTCTTCAGCCTCAAGATCCATCAGATTCTTTTACTTTTAAGGACCAGTTTACAGTAACTTCACTGTAGTAGCTATAAAAGTAGAATCAATACCTTAAAAATGTGCTGGAGAAGGAAGTTATAAATACAAAGGATGGCAAGAAGAACACACAGATCCATTTTGTAACAAATCAAGCCAGATGTCACTTGAAGCAAGGTCAGCAAGCTTACTTGGCTATTTTGGACCCATCATTCGAAAACAGAAATCACTGGAGAAGGACATAATGGCTGGAAGAATATAGAAGGTACAAGGTGAGAAGGAAGACCAGCAAGCAACCCATTGACTTGATACAATCAAGATAATGGTGGAAAAGACCATGGTGGACCTATCTAAACTTGCGCAAAGATAGATTTCCTACAGAGCATTCATCCATCAAGTCGCCATGACTCGAGATAGTGCTGTAGGCCGTTAAAATTAATTGAGCTATTTCGTACCTTTCCTGCCTACCAAGAAAACATTTTTAGGGTATGTGCACATCAGTCGTTTTGTGGGCTGTTTTTGAGCGTTTTCCGTCGGCGGTTTCCGCTGAGTTTTATGTTAATTTATGTTAATCCTAGCCACCGGTTGGATTAACATGCTAGTCAATGGAGTTTAGAAAACGCTGTGTACATTAGAACGTTTTTTTTTTTTGTCTCTTTTCCAGTTTCTTCACCGGTTTTCCACCGGTTTTCAAAGATAGAGCAAATGACTTCTTTTGAGCGTTTTTCCAGCAGATCTAGCTTACAAGTGCACCAAAAACCAGTCTGGAAAACGCTAAGAAAAACCGCCGAGAAAATGAAACGCTAAAAAAACAATCGCAAAACGCTAACAAAACGAGGGACACTGCTGAGCTCAGAAAACTGTTTCTGCCATTCTCCACCTGTTTCCGGACGGTCTGCAAAGATGCTAGAAACGTCAGATGTGCACATACCCTAAAGATTTAAAAAAAAAAAAAAAATTCTCATCTTTTACATTTATGGCGTATAGTAAACGTGTGAAGTGTCCGGTCATATGCATTTGTCAGTGAGAATTGGTCAAACTTCTGTACACGACATATGTATGTACCAGATGAAGATAAATCACACTGATATGGCCAGTGACATCCCTTATGTGCTGGTTACAAGTTTACTGCCTCCATCTCAGTTGTCACATAGGATGCTCGGGCCCAGGAGACCTTCAGACAGTCCACAAATTGTGGTCCAACCTTTGGATGAGTTAGAGATGTCATGAAAGTTCTGGTCGGTTAATATGTAACCTCTTCAGAAACCAGCCTTTTTTTGTGCTAGATTAGGAGAATTTGTTCTTTCCAGGACGAGTCGTATAGAGCCATTTTGGAGAATCTTCTGAGCATGTAGCAGGATTCTCAGGTAGCTCTGGTACTCACTATAGGCTACTGCATAGATCACAACTTCTGTCCCCATCTGATCACCGCAACACACATGGACATCATTTTGCATTTTAAAATGCGAAAATGAAGATTTTTTTTTTTTGCTTTTGGTATCATATTTGTTTATGGGTGGAGAATGGGAAATTTTTTATATTTTAGGTCCTTTGTGCCTCCCTGGTGTAGTCATTGGGATATACAACTTCACCAGACTCCACGTGTGGTGCATGCGGATTTAGAATCTGCTTTTATATTCTATGTGATTGGTGAACTTTTCCACCATAGACATTTATTGCATCCTTTGTAAACAGCAGAGTTTACGAGCTCCACTGTCTGGATCTTTTATTGAGGAGCTTTCTGCCTCATTTTACAAACTGTGCAGCTGTGATAACTTTACTTTGCAGTCTGAACTCCTGCTGTCATTACATTAGTTCCCGCCAAGACTGGAAGTGACAGTCGCCTTACAACCAATCAGTAGCCTCAACGGTCAGGTGATCCTGGGTGGGGACATCATTACTTTTGGTAGAGGGCCTGGACTGATTTGTGGTCAGGATACTCTCTCTTAATAAGGCATGGGAAACCCCTTTTAATTAGAATAGTCTGTTAGGGAATCTCCTTTCATGATTTATAGGTGAACCCTAACTTTAATCTTAATGTGTCATGAGTAGTTTTTCCGTTCTGGGCGCATCCAGGGTGGATTATTGAGTGGTATCTATTGTGTGCTTAGGACAATATTATTCTCAACCTCACGCTTCACATCCATCAAATAGACTCCAAATGGCCTGTTAATTACTATGAAATATATTCTGGAGCTGAAAGCACATCTTTTAAATGACTTGCCAGGGTTAGCTAAGATTGTATTAAGTGCTAAGCTGTGCCGCGTGCCTGCCAGCCCAGAGACGTTCACTTTCCCCTTTAAATTAAAACAAAACTTGTGCTGTCATTGTTGGTATAGAATTGTGAATCCGTTTATACATCGCCCTGCTCTCGGGAACATTGCAGTCCTCTGTAGATCCCATAAGTCTTTAACTTGTGCTATAGCATTCTTGAATGGCTGCCCAGTGTTAGAGTGCTTGTCATGCCCTTTAATGGACACACGGCCTCTGTAATACTGAAGTCTCCAGCTCATCACTTTACAACCAAAGTAGTTTGCAAGCAATTTGTCTGCCGGCTGGTACCGCTTAAACATAATTCCTGATTTTTTTCCATATGCCCGCTCTAGTGATGTCAGCGGTTTTCATAATGAAAAGCAAACGGTACTATAATCTGAATAAAATGGGACAGGTGCACTTTAAACCCGCATAATCAGATAGTATAACATGTGCCCTGCCGGGTAGATCGGGCCCATAACATTTATTGTCCATGCCCTTGTTTAATGCAAATCTGTCTCAGGACTGTTCTCACAAGGCCGTGTTCTCACATTTCTGGGTTGTTAGGATTTAGGCAGCAAAATCTTGATAGAAACTGTCAACATTGCAGTAGTAATAATACTCATTTTTATTTCCCTAGCGCAGACGCGTTCAGCAGCACTTTACAATTAAAGGGGACTTGTCGCCAGTTTTTTCACATCAAGTCTGATTGGTGACGCGGGACTGAGCCCTGAGGAACCTGGAAAGTTACAGTGAATGAGCGGGTCGGAGAGATAGGAGGAGAACCAAGCGAGGGCGCTATCCTTGATGTCAATAGAGCAGAGCATGGTGACGAGCAGCTGGTGGTTCAGTGTCGGGCAGCAGAGAAGAGAGATAAAGAATGGGGAAGCGCTCCTTTGAGAAATACCTGGTGGTCTAGTGGGGACAATAATGAAAGTTGGGGGATTTGCCCTCACCTGTAGAGGTTGTGCATGTTTGCTGTGCTGCTCCCCGGCCTCTCCCGGCCGCTCTTCCTGGATCTGGTCACGTGGGAAGTGTAATATCTTTCACGTATGTTGTTACACATGTTTTTTTTTTATTATTAGGCGACATTTTTTAATCATTTCACTCATTTATTAATTTTTAAAGAGGCAATAGAGTTCATAGTTATATTTCTATAATATCAATCAGCACCTTATTGAGCAGATGTGTTAGGGGGCCATACCTGGTGAAATTTATTGTTTTTATCATGTATAGTTTTTATACTATTTTTAAATTATTTTAGCGCTTTTATACTCTTCATGTGTTTCTAATATTTGTTGTTTTTTTTTTTACCACAAAAGTTTCCAGCAGCTTATCAGTATGCTTTAGGGTTAAATTACATAATTAATTGTTAGCTCCTGATTGGTTCTCAATTGTATTTGATGTATCTTTACCCCCATTACTTTGTACATCCACCTGATGAAGACAGCAGACCGCTGTTGAAACGTGTTGTGGTACAAATAAAGAGGTTTGTGAACCATTCCTAATTTTTTCCCTGTATTGTATCCCCAGCGCTCCGCTAAATTGACCACAATTTTCATCTCTGAATGCAGCAGGGAGCAGTGACCATTAGATTTATCTGTGAGTAGATCATTAGAGACTTTAGTAAGGGCAGTTTCAGTAGAATGTAAAAAGTGTAAAGTGTAAAATGGCAAACAAAGGGGTTGTCCAGGAGTTGTACACTTGGCCTATGTGCAAGGTAGGTCATCAATTTCTGATCGGTAGGTGTGAGACATTTGGCACCTCTACTGTTCAGCTGTTTCTGGCCGGCTGGAAATGCTGTGGTGTACAGCTGCATATCACAACTCCGTTATCTGTATACTGGCCGTGGCCGGGTGCCACGTATCTGCCTCCTATTTGAATCGACAAGGGGTGGAGGTGCAGTACCTGGATATGGCCACTATGCAGTTTACTGAGCAGTGTAGCTCCGCAACGGAGCACATCAGGCCGGCATCAGGAACCGATGATTGCTGTAAATACCGGGTGTTACACCCCGACTGATTTAGTTATTGATGACTTTATAAGGATAGGCCATCGGTGTAAAAGTCAAAAGAAACCCTTGAAGTATTTTATATCCCTTCCCCATACAGCAGAAAGAAATATGTGCCTAAAAATATGCACGCTGTGTGTTTTAAAATCTGCAACCTGTTCATTATTTGCATGGTTTAGCCCCACTGACAACAGGGCTGGCACATCTGCTGCAGAAATGTCTTGTTTCAGCCTGCAGATTTTATCATTTGATTTTCCGCAGACCACTCTTAAGTTGCAGTTAGTTGCTTGGGGTCCATTGGACACCAGGTGAGTATATCATCAAATTTCCTTAAGGTTCCTTAAAGTGATCCTAAACCCACAAACTGACCCCCCGCATCTTTAGACCTGTCCCTGCACCCCTCTTATCATTTCTAGCCATCCCTTTTGCAGAAAAAATCGCTTTTGTAAAGTAGAGAAAAAGTTATATTTACTTCCTCCTGTGTGAGTTCTCTCTTTCTGAGGAAGCCGCAATGGGTGGGGCCTGTGTGCTGCTGTCTTGTAATTATGCACGACCCTCTCTGCTTCTAAGAGCCTGGCCGTGTCATGAAAGGGGCGGGGCTAAATCGCGCCATGTCAGAGCCCCGCCCCCCTTTCATGACGCGGCCAGGCTCTTAGAAGCAGAGGGGTGTGCATAATTACAAGGCAGCAGCACACAGGCCCCGCCTATTTGCGGCTTCCTCATAAAGAGAGAACTCACATAGGACAAAGTAATATAACTTTTTCTCTTACTTTACAAAAGCGATTTTTTTCTGCAAAAGGGATGGCTAGAAATGATAAGAGGGGGTGCAGGGACAGGTCTAAAGATGCGGGGGGGTCAGTTTGTGGGTTTAGGATCACTTTAAGGAGATTCGACTTGCAGCAGAATTGCAAGCCCAAAGGGGATGAATAATAAATAACAGATATGTCATAAAAAAATTAATAGAATAAATGAAAACAAACAGTGATGTCATGTTGCACTGATTTATAGGTGGGTAAATCCTGGTGGTTGGTTCCCTTTAAGTATGGAAGGTAGGTAACCATCTGTTTCGGTAGCTTTCTATCTCGGGCGCAACTCCTTCCCTCAGTGTATGACCGAGACAAAGCGTCAACTTCACCTACCACAGCGACCATGCACATCAAATAGTGTAAAGATTTTAACTCGGCTAACTAAAGGTTAAATAGAACTTGTCAGGACTACTGAAATTGGTGTCATGGTCATATAGGTCATAGAACAATAATAAGAAAAAAATAGGGTATCCCTTATAGTAATCTGATGTGTCTAACACTCAGAAAACGAGATTTGAAGCCACATGGAAAATACTGGAAATGCATTGTGTGTATGCGGAGTCGATTCGCTCGCTGCATATAGATGCCTGCAGGAAGCTTGTTTCTGCGCTGGCACATTGAATTACTACAAGGCAGGTATCTTTAATTTCTTTAGTCATTGTTCCTGATTACCTATACAGCAATAACACTGAACTGATTGGTAACCTCGTCCTGGCATTCTCCGCTTTATGGGCTTGTGCACATAGGTCTGATATGCAGGTTTTCTTCTATGGTGTTGTGTGCAGTAAATATTTTGGGAATGAACTGTTTTTTTACCCCACTGGAGGTGTTTTTGGGACGGCGTGTCACTTTGATGGTATGCAGGTTTCCCATATTTTTCACTGTGTTGAGATCCTAGGCAGTCTGACTAGTTGTGGTTGATGTACCTGCACCTTTTGTAGAGCACTGTCCAGTTAAATTACGGTACTCTCCTTTTCCTTGGAATTTACGTGGCCTTGATTCAAAACGCAAGCTGCGACATCCGACGGCATCCCATTACTGCAGATTAGAGTATAAGCTTGTTAGTATCTGCCAAGGTGGTCCTGAAAAATCTCTTACTTTATAAAGTGTCCCTTGTGCTTTAAATGAAAGAAAAGAAATGATGGCAGAGTTTTGGAGACCTCCAGGGTCCATGCTGTACTGAGCCCTATGGAGTGTAGACGTCTCCATTGCTGGCAGCAGATGCTGTAAAGCATAGCTCTCCCTGTGTACATGGGTTCTGTTTTATTGCATCCCCCTCACCGCATCCATTTATTTTGGACCCTTCTGCGTCAAATAAACTTTAGGGTTTCTTCCATAATGTAGCTTTTGTTTTGGTCCCTAAAAAATGTTCTCTGCACTGGTTACAGAGTATAAGGAACACCATGTACTGAAGGCGAGAAAGGTAACGACTTGCAGTGAAAGTCTACAGGAACTTGCAACCTTGAGTTGTCTTGTGAGAAAGCTGGCTACACTTAATATTACATTGTATTATTGCTAACAGGTCTTTATGCCATGTAGCTGGAGAGGAGCAGAGATAAGAGGGGCAGATATGTGCAGCCTGGAATGCGTGGGGGAGGCCGGCCCTCTCATTGGCCCTGGGGGCTGCCTGTTCACTGTAAGGAAATGGGTGGTGCAGTAAACAGCCGGGTCTCCCTGCCAACCTGGCTGGTGTGGCAAGCTAAGCTCTGCATTACTTGGGGTTCATTTGTTTTTTTTTGCCTTTATTTTTGTTTTTATACTTGATGGGTCACCGAATGTAACTTGTTATTAGCAAGCAAGTCTTTTGGTAAGTTTACATGTGAATTCTGACATCTGTGCTAGAGGAGAGACATAAGTCAGGGCTTAAATCTTTGGCATCTTTTCTGTTCCTGCAAATTTTCAGTAATTAAACTAATTTTGTGTGTTTGGGTAGCACAACAGTGCTTGTCATCTGGCACAATTGGTACATGATATACAGTGCTTTTACATAGGACTGCTGCTCTGTTACCAGTAGAAAGATATAAAGTGGTTCACGAAGATATTGTAATATTACCCTAATCTGCTCCTCAGCAATGTAGGCGCACGTGTAAGGCTACTTTGACATTACGATTTTGCTAACTCCATCGGACAGCATCGGATCCAAACTGATCCCTGCAATCGGATGCCAAGTAGGCATCCGATTCTGACATTTTGCAGGATCAGTTTGGGCTGTCACCTAGCTCTCCCCCTCCTCTCTGCCTCCTGTCCTCTTGCTGTCTCCTTGTTGTCCCCTGCTGTCCCCCTGTTTTGCCCTGGTGTCCCCCTGCTCTCCCCCTGCTCTCCCCCTGCTCTCCCCCTGCTCTCCCCCTGCTCTCCCCCTGCTCTCCCCCTGCTCTCCCCCTGCTCTCCCCCTGCTCTCCCCCTACTGTCCCCCTGCTCTCCCACTTCTGTCCCCCTGCTGTCCCCCTACTGTCCCACTGCTGTCCCCCTGTTTTGCCTGGTGTCCCCCTGCTGTTCCCCTCTCCTGTCCTCTCCTCCTGTCATTTCAACATAACAAATCTTTATTCTCACCTTCCAGCGCTCCCTCGGCGTCTCCATCAGCTTCCGATCGGGTGTACAGGATCTGTGATGATGTCAGAAGCGTCATCGGGTCACATGAGTGGTTACCGCGGTAACCGGTCATGTGACCCGATCAGCTGATCGGTTTGTGACATCATCACAGGTCCTGTTACCGAGCGGCTGCAGATGGAGACGCCGAGGGCGCGCTTGCAGGTGAGAATAAAGATTTTTTTATTTTAAACACTTGATTTGACTTATATTTAACTTCCGCAATGTATGTATATCCTATCCCCTGCACTATTATTATTGTACCCTACTTTCCCTGAGAATCCATCCTCTCCCCTGATCCTACTGTATGCATCTTTCCCTAAGCTTCCATCTAATCCTATCCCCTGCACTACTACGATGTTTATCAATAGAGATGAGCGAGTACTAAAATGCTCGGGTGCGCGATGCTCGGGCCGAGCATCCCAAGATACTCATGTACTCGGCCCGAGCACCGAGCCCAATGTAAGTCATTTAGTGACCGGCTCCGCCCACAGACTTCCGGCTATAAAACGAGTGTTTCTGGGAAAGGGCAGGAGGGGTGGGCTTTTTCAAATCGTCGCAACATACAACGCCTTGCTGTGACCCCCAGAGGGACCCTAACAATCAATTTGTGAGGTGCCAGCTCACTGTGTGCACTGAAGGGAGCTGTGTATTTGTGTCAGATCGATAACACAGGTCAACAAAAAAAATTTTTTTTTCTGGTGCCCAAAATATTTTAATGAATTTGGGGTATTTTTGGGGTGCTGATTCTGAATATGCTATCAGTTTTGCCAGATTGGCTCAAGTTTTTGAGATTTTTTGTATCTTATTTATAGCACTTGTTCGTAAATGCGACGCATCATCTCATTAATTTCTTTGGATTAGTACTTGAACTGAGCAGTTCTCAATATAGTTTTGTGTTAATTAGTGTTCTAAAAGTTTGTTCATAGCTTGATTTTTTCCACTAACTTTATGTTGTTTTCTGTTGTCCAGTGAAAAGCATGAACTCATCAAGAAGAAGTTGTCTTAACGATCCAGACTCATTCTGTTACATTTGTGGTGAATATACACTGACAAAACATAGAAGAAACATAACAGACTTCGTTAAAAAAGTAGCAAAAAACGTCTTTTTTGTTACACATTTTACGAAAAATCTCAAAAACTTGAGCCAATCTGGCAAAACTGATGACATATTCAGAATCAGCACCCCAAAGTTACCCTAAATTCAATGAAATATCTTTGGCACCAAAAATGCTGTTGACCAGTGTAATTATTAGCGAAGAGTCCGAGCATCTCGGCGGTACTCGTTGCTCGCCGAGCATCCCGAGTACCGGGATACTCGTGCGAGTAACGAAGAGCGCCGAACATGCTCGCTCATCATTATTTATCAATCCAAGTGAAGACACTTTCTGTTTGTGTTATAGTTTTGTACCCTGGCAGTTTTAGGCTATGTGACACATTAAGTCCATGTGTAAAGAACTGTAACATGCAATACAAATGTGTTCACAAGCTTCAGTTTGTGGCAATTTATTCATGCAGTTATGCAGCCCAAAAAATGCAAAAATGCAGCATTTCACAGTACCAGGAAAGTGATTGAGATTCCTAAAATGTCATGGGAAGGCTACTGCTACTTATTTTTCCTTGCAGATATGAACCTACAGTACAAAGCATTTTTTCACATCTGCCGTATGTCAGCTCTTGCATTTTTATTTTTGCATTCCCCTCAGCATTCATGCTGTGTTTATTTGCAGTGTTGTTTGATCAAGGAATAATGAAACTTTGGGGTTTACACCATGTCTAACAGATGCTGCAGACTTCGGATGCCTTGCTGTGCTTGTCACTGAGGAGTGATGATGATGATCCATTAAAAGTTGCAGGGACAGGAATCTACCATGTTCTTATGGGGAAGGGGAGACCATGCAGAGCTGAATTGATCAGTGTAATGATTTGCCTCTGCTTATATCCTCACATTACCAATACACATTATGTATCATCATACAGCAGAGGATCACAGCATGTATTTCTATCTGCTTGGTGACATGAATGCTATTTCAAGCTGGACCCCCCTGTCACATAGGATGATATATGAGGCCCTGGATAGCATGTGTGTGAACATGGGGCCGGCGGTCACGCCCCCTGCATTGCCCTCTCCCCGTACAGAATTCTGAGGGGGCGGGAGTATAGGCTGATCCTGCAGCTCCCAGCATCCACGCTCCTGACACACCTCCTGCTTTTTGTTCTTCTCTGAAGCTAACAGGCAGAAATGTGGATTCACTGAGGTGGGGGCTAGAGCAAAGGAGCAGGTATGATTTTATTGGTTTATAAGAAATCTATAGATCCTAGAACTGAAGTGTATGGCTCTCTGCTTCATCATGTAGCAGGGCAGGAACTGTACTAAAACGTTTTCTCTCACTGGAGTTCCCCTTTAATATTAAAATTTAACTAAAGTGACAAATGTCAGTGTGAAACCAGAGGCTGTCCCTGTGAAGGTGACTGTGATTGAAGCTCCAGCCAAGGAATCCTTACTAGTGAATGTGTCTATGCATGAGAAAGAGAAACTCTGTCAAGCACTCTCTGATGCTCTGAATAGTGTGGAAGATACTGATGCAGAAGATGGAGGACACCCTGTGTAGTGAATATATAAGGGACATCTATAACTACGTGAAACTGGAGTTCAAGCAGCTAATAAGAGAAAGATACTTAGAAGGAAAGGAGGTAAATGAGCGCATGAGGGCATTCTTGGTTGACTGGCTAGTCCAAGTTCACTCCAGGTCCCAACTTCTTCTGGAGACTATGTACATGGGTATAGCCATAATGTATCGTTTTCCTCAGCCAATCTCTTGTGGAAAGCTTCAGGATGTTACTGTATTTAGAGGGGCTGAGAGGAGTGATGTTCTGTAGGATGATGCTGTATATAGAGGGGCTGAGAGGAGTGATGTTCTGTAGGATGATGCTGTATATAGAGGAGCTGAGAGGAGTGATGTTCTGTAGGATGATGCTGTATACAGAGGGGCTGAGGAGCATTGTACTGCAGAGGTAGGTTATATTTAGAGGGGCTGAGAGTAGTGATGTTAAGGTGTACAGAAGTTATGAGAGGCACTATGGAAAGCAAGAAGGGTCTGACTTTCAAACATTGACTGTGGCAATTGTCTAAATGGGCCATCACAAGCGTCAATATTGCGTGCAATATCGTTACTGCACGTGGCGTTGCAGCGATATTGACGCATGTGACAGGGCGCATCAACCAGCGATAAATTGCTGGTTGATGGTCGCCAGGTTTTCGGACTGGACCGAAAACCTGGCGATGGTCGCCCGGTGGACACGCAGCATCGCTGCTTGTGACACTGGGAGGCACGATCAGCCAGCACCCAGCGCGCCTCAGGAAGTGCTGGGAGCTGGTATCCATGGTAAACTGCGGGTAACTAAGCAGCACGCGCTGCCTAGATACCCGATGTATACCTTGGTTACCAGCCTTCTCCGCTCACCGGCTGGTATCCAAGGTACACAGCGGGTAACTAGGGTCCCTAGTTACCCGCTGGGTACCTTGGATACCAGCCAGTGAGCGGAGAAGGCTGGTAACCAAGGTTTACATCGGGTATCTAGGCAGTGAGCGCTGCCTAGTTACCCGTAGTTTACGATGGATACCAGCCTGCAGACATCGTGGAAACGATGTTTAAATCATTTCCACAATGTCGCTGGTCCAATGATCGCTGGTGAGTCTGCCTGTGTGACAGCTCACCAGCTATCAGCCGTCAATGTCGCCAGCGATCAGATCGCTGACTACATTGACGTGTGTGACGGGGCCTTTAGGGAGATGGTGGCCGTATTGGAACCAAAATCCCCCACCGCACCTAAACGGTGCAGCTTCTCACAGGCAATGTGCAGAGGGATGAGGAGCCACTGCTGTCTGGCTCTGATAAGGGAGGAGGAATTATAGGGATGGGATGAAAACTAATGGCCACAACCAAGATGCAAACAAAGAAGGTCATAAGCGGTCATGTGTTATGAAAAAAAAAAAAAAAGACCCCTTCTTTCAGAGCGATTTTGCTCTGGAAATTTTCATTGGTTATGGCTGTGTATTTTATGCGTCTCCTCGTGCCCTGTCATATTGTGGAGCAGAGTTTTGTGGATCCATAATAGAGTGTCCATTATATACATAGGAACACAAGTACAAAAGCTTTTAAGGTACCATTACACACAGAGATATCTGTGCAGACATTGCTTGCAGCTCACTGGCAATTTGCTGGTTGCAGTGAAATCATGGACACATTGTTCCATTTTGTACACAGCAACAAAATGTAACAATGTGTCCATGATTTCACTGCAACCAGCAAATTCCAAGTGAGTTGCAAGCAATGCCTGCACAGATATCTCTGTGTAACGGCACCTTTAGGGTATGCGCACATGTTAAGTATTTGGCTGCAGAAATTTCTGCACGATTTCTGCATCTCTTGGGAGAAAAAAAAAGCAGTAGAAAAAAAACGTATGCTTTTGATGCTTTTTTTATCTGTGTTTTTCAAATTGAAGTCAATGGGTAAAAAAGCGTGGAAAGAACTGACAGTTTGCATATTATTTTCTGCACCAAATCAATAAGGAGAAAATACTCAACATGTGTATGGGGCAAGAGAATGCAGCGCATTGATATAGCTGCACATATGTCGCCTTGTTTTTTTTTTTTTTTTTTTTTTTTTTTAGACCTGGCTGAAACGCTGTAGCGCTAGTCCTATCTAGAAAGGGAATTAAGCATTCAGTCAATATTTTGCTGGAACTGCTTGTCTAATCTTACGGGACCAGAGTTTTGTTCTCTCGACAGATGAAATTATTATTAGGCTCCTGGGGTTTATCCAGTCTTGTAGTGACACTGACCTTTTCCAGGCAGATCACCTTGACTAGAGAGGCCTGTTTTTGCCCATGGGGGTTTGAAGGCCAGCATATTTTTGTTTTTAATTAGGTAAGTTAATACTTGGCCAGATTCTGTACAGAAAATCAGAATGCAGAAATATTACCGACATGAAGCCCCATACATCTAATAGATTTCTGCAAATTCCAAATATTAAAATATTTAGATAGGGGCGTGAGGTGCAATGTAATTACCTGAGCCCCAATGCAAATGTGTTACTCTTAACCTAGCATAATGTTTGCTATGGGTATGTGCACATCTGACGTTTCTGCATCTTTGCAGACCGTCCTAAAACCGGTGTAGAATAGCAGAAACTGAGTTTTCTGAGCTCAGCAGTGTCCCTCGTTTTTTAGCGTTTTGCTAACGATTTGCGATCGGTTTATTAGCGTTTGTACAGCGTGTTCTTGGCGATTTCCCCGGCGTTTTTCTTAGCGTTTTCCAGACTGGTTTTTGGTGCACTTGTAAGCTAGATCCGCTGGAAAAACGCTCAAAAGAAGTCACTTGCTCTATCTTTGAAAACCGGTGGAAAACCGGTGAAAAAAGTGGAAAGGAGAAGAAAAAAACAACCGTTCTAATGTACACTGCGTTTTCTAAAAGCCATTGACTAGCATGTTAATCCAACCGGTGGGTAGGATTAACATAAATTAACATAAAACTCAGCGGAAACCGCCGACGGAAAACGCTAAAAAACAGCCCACAAAACGACTGATGTGCACATACCCTATTCCTTCCAAAAACAGTGGAAATCAGAAGTTTACATACACTATATAAAAAAAAAAAAAAAGACACACATACATGTTTTTCCCACTATCTGGCATGAAATCAGAATTAAACTTTCCCGCTTTAGGTCAATTAGGATTGCAATAATTATTTGCCAAATGCCAAAATGAGAGAAAGTGAATGTTTTAAGGCATTTTTATTGTTTTCTGCAAAGTCACAAGCTTACATGCACTACAATTACTATGCCTTTAAACAATTTGGGACGGCCCATATGATGATGTCATGTGTTTGGAAGCTTTTGATAGGTTTATTTGCAGCATCTAATTACATTATTAATTAAAGACAGACCTGTGGATGTATTTTAGTGCACACCTGAAACACACTGCTTCATTGTGTTGTATCATGGAAAAGTCCAAAGAAATGAGCAAAGATATCAGGAAGAAAATTGTGAACTTGCACAAGTCTGCTTCATCCTTGGGTGCAATTTCCAGATACCTGAAGGTGCCTCGTTCATCTGTACAAACAATTAAGTATAAACAAGATGGGAATGTCCAGCCATCATACTGCTCAGGAAGGAGATGAGTTCTGTGTCCCAGAGATCAACGTGCTTTGGCCTGACATGTGCATATCAACTGAAGAACAAAAGCAAGAGACCTTGTGAAGGTAATGACGGAAGCTGGTAAGATTATGTCATCCACAGTGAAACAAGTATTTTATCAACATGGGCTGAAAGGGCCACTCTGCCAGGAAGAAGCCATTACTCCAAAAGAAACATAAAAAAAGCCAGATTAATGTTTGCAAATGCACACAGAAGCAAAGATCTAAACATTTGGAGACATGATCTAAGCTGACCAAACTAAAATGTAACTGTTTGGCCATAGTGACTATCGTTACTTTTGAGTTTTAACAGAAAACAGGGTGCACCGCAATGATCTGAATTATATCAGGGGAAGGAGGGGTCGCTCACCGTGCCAAGGGGGACTGATATGCATGGCGGAGAGAAGACATGGCGCATTGAGGGAACAACACACACGAGTAGTAGAATAGTGAGAATTATAACTTTATTAGTGCTATAGACAAAATAAGATTAAAAACATTTAAAACCATAGGGTGCCACTACAGAACACACCGCTGAACATATGTACAGAATACAATGCTGACAAAATATGAGCAGGATATGACACAATATCGGTGATCACAACAGGTTTGACAAAATACAGGATTGAGTTGTAGGGAGAAACTTGAGGGTGGGGGATGAGAGCAGGTATGGGAAGTACTAGCGCTCCTTCACCACAATATTTCACATAAATGCGCTTGTTAGCCCAAGTTAGGGTAGACAGTGTTATGGGTAACCAAATCTATGTCAAGGGTCCTATTATAAGCACAAATCATAGGGCCACAGAATGATTGATAGTGCTGGGTGTGTTAAATATGATTAAATACTGGCCTCAGCAGCTGGAATAAACAATGTTTATAAGTGAAACAGATACCAATATCTCACGCAAGTGAAGTCTGCAGAGGCACAGACAATTATAGAGAAAATTTCACATATTATAAGTTTACCCAAGATTCCGCAAATCATCCAATCAGTAATGCTATGAGTCGTTTAGTAGTCCCAAACACAGTGGTCCCCAGGGGTGGTTACATATGGATGATAACAAAAGTCTTAACCATCAGCTAACTAACCGTATAATTGATACAAAGACCACCCATATATATTGAGTACTCCCTATTGTTTACTTATAGTCAAAACAGTGTAGGACACCGTGTCCACTGACAGTGGAAAATAAAGTGCATATTACCAGTCCGTGATTTGTATGAGGTGTCAACAGGTGCAACAGGCCTATTCTTCCCCTGAGGAAGCTGCACCCTGGCAGCGATACACCAGGGGCCTGGGTGCCCTGCAGTCACCTCGCTACATACCTCGGTCTGACACCTCAGACAATTCACGGACTGGTAATATGCACTTTATTTTCCACTGTCAGTGGACACGGTGACCTACACTGTTTTGACTGTTTGGGATTATTCTTATAAAGTAAAGGCTTTATTAGCTACATATAAAGAATGAGAGGACTGTTTTTGCCCAAATATTTATCAGATGTCACCCAAAAATCAATACCGTTCTTTATTAAAATATAACTTAATGCCAATGACACCCACCTGGCACATATGGGTAAGATCTAAAAAGGGGGAACCAGGGGCTCTACTAATATGACTTTAGGCAGACACTGTTCTGAGACACAGACCTTGCTATAACTAGTTGTGGGGGATTGTCCTCATAGTGACAGCCTTAAGCCCCCGTCACACTAAGCAAGATCGCTAGCGAGATCGCTGCTAAGTCACAAGTTTGTGACGCAACAGCGACCTCGCCAGCAATCTTGCTATGTTTGACACTTAGCAGCTACCAGGCCCCTGCAGTGAGATCGCTGGTCGTTTCAGAGTCGCCTGGACCATTTTTTGATCGTTGGGATCCCGCTGGGCAGCATGCATCGGTGTGTTTGACAGGGACATCGACCTCAATACTACAGGTCTGAGAAACAGGGTCCCAACGACCTACGCATCATTCCGGATCGTTTCTGCGTTGCTGGTGAGATCTGACTGCTTGACATCTCACCAGCGATCCCGACAGCGACGCACCAGCGATCCCTACCAGGTCGTATCGTTGTCGGGATTGCTGGTGCATTGCCGAGTGTGACCGGTACCCTTAGTCTACTAAAGGGAAATGCTTTGATATTGATTAGTACCACTATACATCTATAGAGCTGCACTTGTGAGGTACAGATTACCTCCCCAGCCAATTAAGAGAGACCCCTTGATAAACCCCAAGAGGTTAATTTAACTACAGATTACAAAATTGAAATAAACCTCTAGGTGGCGTGTTATCCCTCGTAAGGGAAGTTTTATATGGTCCTATCTTTCATTGTTAACACTTTTTCACCATGTATGTAATTAAAAAAAAAAATCTTTTAAAATTTTGATGTTCCTGGGAAAAGATTTATGCTGTTCTAAATGTGTTTTTTTATGCATATGTCTTTTAAAAACATTAGCATTAAAAGTTATGTTTTACTAAGAAAGAACGGTATGGATCTTCGGATGACATCTGATAAATATTTGGCCAAAAACCCTCCTCTCTTCATGTTTACCTAATTTACTTTATTTAGGAGGGCCTTTTAAGGCACTTGGGCTACTTTCACATTTGCGTTCCCCTCCGCAGCGTTCTGCAGAGGGGAGCCGCAATGTGAGCGCAGCACCGCCAGCCCCTATCTTTATAATGGGAGCGCACGGTGCTGCGCTTGACTTCGCATGACCGTGCGCACCCATTCACACCCATATGTGATCTGTGCGCAGGCGGATGCCTGCGCACAAATCACCCAGTCTCGTCCGCACCAGAAATGCAACATGTTGCATTTCTGGTGCGGACGAGACTGGGTGATTTGTGCGCAGGCATCCGCCTGCGCACAGATCACATATGGGAGTGAATAGGTGCGCACGGTCAAGCGCAGCACCGTGCGCTCCCATTATAAAGATAGGGGCTGGCGGTGCTGCGCTCACATCGCGGCTCCCCTCTGCAGAACTCTGCGGAAGGGAACGCAAATGTGTAAGCACCCTTAGCCCTTTCGTTATACATAGGTCGAGTGACAACCCATTGTATTATAAAGGCTTTATTACTCTGATTACTATTGCCAGACAAGAAAGTCACAAGCATGGCAGTCTGGCACACCCGTTGCTGTGATTGACACCAGACTGTCAATGTACAATCTTTATAGCGGGCTCAGTGTGGGCGGGGGCAGCTCTCCCAGCTCTGTTGTGTTCCTGAAACTAAATTTTTTGATTGTGTGAGAACGGCTACAGCCAGTAATTTGTGTGATACATCGTTGGATTCAGGGTTTCTTTGCCTACATGTTATGTTGCTGTCAGATGAGGTAGCAAAAACCAGATGACAGATTCCCTTTAAAGAGAGTCTGTTAAAAGATTTTTATCCCTACTAAATGAATATGCTTGCTGGGTAGTGGTCTTTGTGTCCACATGCTATTGTGCCTGCATTTAGGCAAGTTCTCCTTTGTAAACGAGCTCTCATGTGCCTCAAGGTTGGTCCCAAGGCCAGTAAGTGATCCTGCTCTCCTCAGTGTACCCTCCCCCCTCCCATTGATTGACTCTCACCAGTGAACCTTGCTCATGCCCCGCACGGTACTCTCTTCTTTGGGCAGTGTCCTTACTGACCTGCAGCACTAATATAACAGCACAGACCTCCTGATAGACCTACTATTAATAAATTATATCCAACCTTACAGAGACATCACTGGGCAAATGTTATCCAGTTCTAATAGTTTATATTCAAAATGATTTGGCTGTCTGCGGTGCCAGGAGTGAACTGGCAGCTGTCCACCGAGAGAGAGGTGTTAAGTGCTTAAAATGATGGAGCTTCCTACAAATACCTGCTGCTGTGACTAATAAGGGTCAGGCTGAGGCTGTATCTTTGCTGGTGTCTGCAAACTACTTGTGTGAGATCATGCCATGACGGACATCGGTGGTATACAGAGGCTAAAGCCGGCCATCTGGCTGCAACTTATATTTCTTACAAACAAAAGGATTGGGCGAACTTGTCAGGATGGCTGGAAGCCCCTTTACACATTAGCTGATCAAGCTGCAATTAACTGATTAGGATTACTTTCATCTAATGTATGTGGGGGGCCTTAAAACCACTCTTGGAATATCCACCCAAAGTTTGGCAAGTGTGTGTGATTCTAGCAATGTATCACTTGTTTGACTGTTGATGTAGTTTGGATACAATCCCTGTTTGTTTTTTTTGTGCTGTAAGGCTGGCTTCACACTTGCAGATGGATCTGCAGCGTTTTGCAGA
This sequence comes from Allobates femoralis, assembly GCA_033576535.1. Taxonomy (NCBI): domain Eukaryota; kingdom Metazoa; phylum Chordata; class Amphibia; order Anura; family Aromobatidae; genus Allobates; species Allobates femoralis. The sequence continues at coordinate 171,514,613 of JARQOC010000007.1, forward strand.
TGCATCTGCAAGTGTGAGCATGCTGACCGCGGCCCCTATGTTTATAATAGGGCGCACGCGGTGTGAAAGCTCTCATTCACTCCTATATGTGTACTGTCAGCAGGCGTATGCCTGCTGACAGATCACACACTCCCGTCCGCACTGTGGACGCGAGATGTAGCGTCCATGCTGCGGGCGGGAGTGTGTGATCTGTCAGCAGGCATACGCCTGCTGACAGTACACATATAGGAGTGAATGAGAGCTTTCACACCGCGTGCGCCCTATTATAAACATAGGGGCCGCGGTCAGCATGCTCACACTTGCAGATGCATCTGCAAAACGCTGCAGATCCATCTGCAAGTGTGAAGGCAGCCTAACAGCGATCACAATGCGGAGTTCTGTATAAGCCCGCCCACATCAATGATTGGTAGTGCCCTGTGTACACTGTGCATTGTGTGCAGGCTGCCAATCAGTGCTAGGGGTGAGGTTACACATTAGCCTGACCTATCCAGTAGTGATTATCTATTGCTGATAGGCTACATTCCCATGATGAGTATTTGCTGAGATTTTTTTGTTAGGCTGCTTTCACATCACGATTTTCGGTCATCCGATTGTATCCGTTTCAAAACGGATACAATCGGATCCGAAATCGGATCCCATGTCCCCCTATGGGAATCGGATGGGATCGGATGTGCCACTATGACATCCGATTTTGGCACCATCCGATCCCATCCGATTTAATTACGGGCACAAAATCGTAGCCTGCTACGATTTTGTGTCCGTGACTCGCATCGGATCACTGCTGATCCGATGCTGATCTTAGGGCCCACAGCATGGGAGCTTATGGACATCGGATCCGAGTTCACCTTGGATCACGTCTGCTCCGTACTCCCTGTCTTTCCCTGCTTCTGCTCCTCCATCTTCTTCCCTCTCCTATTCTATATGCTGTGCCCCCGCTATTCTATTCTGTGTCCCTGCTTCTCTATCCTCCTCTATCCCTATCCTGTCCCCTGACCTCTTCCCTGTGTGTAAAAAAACAAAAAAAAAACTCCTCCCGGAGCATACATCACCTCTCACCGGCTCCAACGCTGCAGCACCATCAGGACTGAAGGACCTGTGATGATGTCACAGATCCGGTCACATGACCGGTCAGCTGACCAGATCTGTGACATCATCACAGGCTCTTCAGTCCTGATGGTGCTGCAGCGTGGGAGCGGTGACAGGTGATGTATTCTCCCGGAGGAGTTTTTTTGTTTTTTTTTTTACACACAGGGAAGAGGACAGGGGACAGGATAGGGATAGATGAGGATAGAGAACCAGGGGCACAGCATATAGAATATGAGAGGGAAGAAGATGGAGGAGCAGAAGCAGGGAAAGACAGGGGACCGCAGGATCCACACGGATCCTGCATAGAATCGGATCGGATGGCTATTTGCCATCCGATTGCAGGGATCCATGTGGATCCGTGCCTGTCCGTGGGATCCTCCTTCAAAGTCTGATCCCACGGACAGGCACTAAATCGTAGTGTGAAACCAGCCTTAGTCTTTTTGCACCTACTGAGTAAATAAGCTTATTTGCAAAGGTAAGTAGTGTTCATTGAAATGTTTCTACCATTTTTCTGCAGCACAGCTAGTGCCTAAATCTTTTTATCTAGCAGAGTGACTCTCCAAAAATGCTCATGTTCCTATTTCTAACAGCTCTTTCTGCCCCCAGCCTCTTCTCTGTGTCAGTGATAAAAGGGGGAGAGGGTTTGGACACTGATCAGCACTGGAGAGGGGAGAAAGTCAGGTAATATGTAGGGCAGAAAACAGGCTATAGACGAGCCATAAACCACATGAGAAAGAAATAAGTGTACGATATGTACATGAAGACAAGATTCAGCAGTATACTCAGACCTCACATCCACATTGTTATTATGAGAGACCTTTCTGTATGGCTGCAAACTGCATATCATGGGGTGTGAAAACGAATGAAGACTTGTTTCCGTGGGTGCGCTCAGAGTTCTCTGGGTTTCCTTCCCCATTCCAAAGACTTACTGATAGGGAATTTAAATTGTGAGCCCCAATGAATACAGTGATGCTGATGTATGTAAAGCACTGTTGAATTAATGGAGCTACATAAGTGAATAATAATTATATTTATTGGTAGTAGTAGTAGAAGTAGTAGTAGTATTAAAGGGATCCTGTCACCTCCAAAAAGCCACCTAAGCTACAAAATCATGTCCCTACAGCATCCTATCACTAATCTTACACTCCTTTTGTCTCCTAAAAGCATCCTGTCAAAGTAGATAAAAATGATTTTATAGTCGCTTATTAGGCATAATTGCAGGGGCTATATTCTTTAGCCCTTAGGGCGTGTTGTTTTGCAGACTCCAGGACCCACCCTCTGTCTCTCTGTCTCTCTGTGCTGCTGTGATGTGGAGCTGAAGGCAGGACTAATGATTTGCATTCTGTGAGTGACACAGAGGGGGAGAGCAAAGCCTGCACAAGCAAAGCAGTACAGAGGGAGAGAGGGTGGATCCTGGAGCCTGCAGAACAACACGCCCTAAGGGCTAAAGAATATAGCCCCTACTAATTATAATGCCTAATGAGTGAGTATAAAATCGTTTTTATCCACTTTCACAGGATGCTTTTAGAAGACAAAAGGAGTGTAAGATTAGTGATAGGATGCTGCAGGGATGTGTTTTTGTAGCTTAGGTGGCTTTTTGGAGGTGACAGGATCCCTTTAAAGCTTCTGCTTGGTGCAATTTTAAATAAGGGTAATGCCAATGATTCATGGGCTAGCCGCGGGTCTCTCAATATGAGCTTCACACCATCTGAGACTTATGTGAGACTGTCCAGTTCGGGTCAGGAGACCCTCAGACAGTCAATGATTAGGGGTGTCTACTCTGGGATCATTTTGGTCCTAACTTACAGAATTTTGGGATCATCCAATCACCTAAACTGTATGAGAATTTTGCTGACTCTCAATAGCCAATGTCAGGGGAGGGGGACTGTGACATTTAGGGCTGGAGATTGGGCCTCCTGCAGAGTGATGGGGTTGGTGCTGTTTGCAGTGACGATGCTTTGGCTCTTTCCTCCGCCAGGATGAAACGCTTTATGGTCCTTTCTCCTTGGGAATAATTAGAGATGTGGTTTCTGTTTCATTTTATTTGTGTTTTTTTTTGTTTTTCCTCCTGAATGATTTACCATTTCAGTATTTAGTCTGGATGCTTCAGAGTTTACACAAAGCTGTGTTTTATTTACGTGACTATTTAACCTGCAATGAAAATGATTGTGAATAATAGCCTGGAAACCAGGGAGTTCTGCTTGTTATGTGCATTTTAATTATTTCCCACTGACATCCATTACAGATATAAATAAATCTGCTAATGGCCTCGTCTTCCCTTTTATCAGCGGCCGGCGGCTGACTGCTGCTCAGCACATAGTAATCTATATAGCATTTAGGATAGCAATCATCTCAGACCTTTTATCCCCCCTCCCCCTTTGCACCGAGGGAAAAAGACGTGCAAGTGTTATGACAATATAAAACGTGCTGCTGTAACTGAGGCTATATCCTCCACATTAATTGCAAAGCATCGGGTAGACTGACAATTATTTATTTTCCAAAGGCCTAAACTAAATTTCTTAGATATTTTTATTCCTGTTTGTTGAGAACTAAAGAATTGGAAAGCTTTGGATGGGAGTTTGTATGTTCTCCCCTTATTTATTGTGGGGCTCCTCATGTTCTATTTCCTCCCACATTTCAAAGACATACTGATAGGATGTTTAGATTGTGAGCCCCAATGAGTGGTGCAAGTGTATGTAAAGCGTTATTGAATTAATAGCGCTATATGAATCAATAAATATATATTATGGGATGATTTTACATAAACTTGATTGAAATGATTAAAAGGAAGGGATGCCCTGAAAGATTCCCCTTTTATCGTCCTTTGGGTTGTGATCTGGAATGAAATCAATGACTAAGACATGGCTTCTGAGTCCCATATCATATCATATTATTATTTTATTTTATTTTTTTCTGTGGCATCACCTCCTGGTTATGAGATCATGGGTTCCAATATGGATCTCTGTGATACTACCGGCAAAGAAGTACCAAGGAGAAACCATTATCTCGCGCACTCACAACTCTCCTCTTTACATCCTGGCTTAATGCTATTGAAAGACGTGGCAGGAAGAAGCTTGCAGGTGATCAATATCTGTAGATGATACTAAATCTTTTCTAGGGATGCAAAACTTTCAAAAGTATTTTTTAAACTTTTACAGCGAGACCTTTTAAAAACAAGCCATGTTAAAAAAAAAAAAAACAATGCAAAAAACCTGCAAATTATCGCACGAGAATTTGGGGATTTGACTTCATCAGTTAAAAAAAAAAGAACTTTCAATATGGCATTTTTTTTCTGGCATTTCCACATAGACTTCTTTATAAATTACGGTATACAATCACAGAAAAAAAAGAATATACTGAGAAATAAAAATTTCAATGTGTGAGTAAAGGAGAAATCAATCATTCTAAGCAATGGGAGCCTCCAGATTGTACAGAACGACAGCTATTTAAAAGGTGTCAAATACATATGAGCACATAATGGGAGCATGTTTTTTTCTAATTCATCTGACAGCAACATAATGTAAGCAAAGAAACCCTGAATCCAAAGATATATCACATGATTACTGGCTCCAGCCGGTCTCACACAATCAAAGAATTTCGTTTTAGTAACACAGCTGAGCTGGGAGAGCCACACCAGGCTCTCTAGAGTTTGTGCATTGACAGCGGGTGCAACACACTGCCCTGCATGTGACAAAATAGTCCTGTAATGGTAATTACCAGGTAATAATGCCTTTTATTTTATGTAACCTATAGCACACACAGTCTGATAATTGAGGCACAGTTGATTTTTGTTGTATAACCCTTACAGCTTTCAGTCCTCAGATAACATAGGAAAAAATAGCTGACAGATTTACTTTAAGAATATGGAGGTTTCCTAGTTTTATACCCTGTAGTAATACATTTTTTTCTCTCTCTCTCTCTTTGTAAAGGATGTGATAGCACATTGAGCTCAATACTCGCATTTTACACCTTGTTCCCTTGTAATGCTCAGATCTCCCACTGCGTATTCACTGTCGAAGAATCCACTGCTGAAACAATGTATTGGATTCACAGAGATCTCATGCATAGTAATGTGCAATCCCCTATTGTAAAGTTCGGCGTCTGTACCGGACACCTAATGTCCGTGCACGTACCCTGAACATAGACTTCTCAGGGAACTCTGTGCTACTGTTTGAGTTTGGTTAGAGGAGCTTCAAAAGGAAGCAAATTGGTGATTACCAGTTAAATCATGCATACCAGTTACCTCACTTCTGTGCCTCTCACAATTGCTTCCGGATTGGCTAATTATGCCTTATGCATATTCACTGCATCCCTCCCAGCCACCCTCGGTGATTGGTTGCTGTCAGACTCCGGCACAGATGGCATCTGTAATTGGTTTCCGTACACACACATTGATCTAAAAGTAAATACCGTATATACTCGAGTATAAGCCGAGTTTTTCAGCACAAAATTGCAAAACAGACAAGAAGAGCGGTCGGAAGATGCCCAGTGCCTGCAGGACGTCGGAGGGTGAGATCAGTGCGGCGACAGGGGGCTCTGTATACTGATGAAGGCCTCTGTATACTGATGGGGGGTTCTGTATAATGATGGGGGGCAGTGTGCCAGCAGGAAGGGGGGCTCTATACAGGGATGGGGCCTGTATACTACTGATGGGGCCTGTATATCACTGCCGGGGGCTGTAATACCACTGCTGGGGGCTGTAATACCACTGCTGGGGTCTGTAATACCACGGCTGGGGTCTGTAATGCCACGGCTGGGGTCTGTAATGCCACGGCTGGGGTCTGTAATGCCACGGCTGGCGGGGGCTGTAATGCCACGGCTGGCGGGGGCTGTAATGCCACGGCTGGCGGGGCTGTAGCAGGCTGGGGGTGTAATGCCACGGCTGGCGGGGGCTGTAATGCCACGGCTGGCGGGGGCTGTAATGCCACGGCTGGCGGGGGCTGTAATGCCACGGCTGGCGGGGGCTGTAATGCCACGGCTGGCGGGGGCTGTAATGCCACGGCTGGCGGGGGCTGTAATGCCACGGCTGGCGGGGGCTGTAATGCCACTGATGGCGGGGGCTGTAATACCACTGATGGCGGCGACTCTATACCAGGGATGGTGGGGTATATACCAGGGATGGTGGGGTATATACCAGTGATAGGGGGCTTTATAACAGTATGGCGGTCTGCTGCATTTTTTACCCTAGGCTTATGCTCGAGTCAATAAGTTTCCCTAGTTTTAGAGGGTAAAATTAGGGGCCTCGGCTTATACTTGGGTCAGATTGTATGGTAATTGGGGGGAAAATACATGGGCACCTCCGTATTTTTTATTATTGTTGCATATAAAGCAGACAACTGCGGACTGCAGCCTCCAGCTGTGTGCTTTATTTCGGCAGAATACCAAAACATGGGGGGACACCCCCCCCCCCAGTTTTTTTTAAATTATTTAAATAATTTAAAAAATGGTATGGCTCCCCCAATTTGATATGCAACTAAAATAAAGTACAGAGCTGGGGGTTTATGGGCCCTCCAGCCTCAAAATAACTTACAGCCATTTCTTAGAAGAGCCAAACCCTGGCAAACACATTTGAAAAAGACGTAGTGTGCACACACCCTGAGACAGTACTTAACATGACTGGCACAGAAACATATTTAATGGTCTGGAGACTTGGGAAAGCTAATTTATATAGACCAGCTATTAGGGGAACATTGATAGTTTGAGACCTGACATCTGGTGACTCTTGTGTAGAGTCTTATGCTGTGTTGTAAGTTGGGTGAGGCCACTTCTCTGTGTTCAGTGTCTTCACTCCATCCGTAGCTCTGTTCCCACTCACTTGGCATCTGTACTGTAGGATTTACATGAGACTAATTAAATCTATTTAATCAGTACCTTTTGATATTGGTTCAGAGCACTCACACTAGTAATTGACAGAGGGCGATCATTGATGGACACGTCGTTGAACTTGTTTGGGCTTTTATTAGAGGGTGACTCTTATCACATGTGACACATCCCTCACCAGCTCACACATCTATATGTCTCTGGTTTATTTTACTTGTGTATTGTAGCCTGACCTCAGACCGCGGAATTTTCAGTTCCTATATGGGCTGCAGTGCCCGGACTGACAGCCGGTCTCCTGACCTGAACTCACATCCTCATGGGCATATATGAGGCTGATGGTTGTCGTCACCATACCCAGCGTCACCAGTATGGGTTCAGCAGTCACTATGGCATGCTGCGACTGTCTGACCCTGGAACCACACACTGTGCAGGAATCTTGCCAATATTACCTGTGAAGAAAATGTAGGGTTTATTTTAGTTTGAAGCCCTGTAGGAATTTATCAAGTTTAGTGTGATTTGTTCTGTGCTTGAAAACGTTCTTGTGATGTCTTGCACCTCAGGATGTCCTTTTTCTAGGGATACAGCGGTGCAAACGCTGATAGTCAGAAATCATGTGATTGACATGCAACTTTTATGTGTGAATTATTTGACCAATGTCTTGGTACTAATTTGAGTAAATTTATTTTTTAGACCAACCTCGGTGTGCCCTCTGTCCCTGGCTATGTGTATTTGGTAACTCTTATCACTACCTCTCCTTTGGGATCTTGCGCAATGACCTCACGCTACAGTCTTCAGCAGAGGTCTTCAACCTTTTGTATATCACAAAACACTTTTTTTAATGTGACTCTGCCCACAGATTTTTGCTATGTAATTTGAAGACCGCATGCAGCAGAGTTAACACAAATTTCAGCAGTGTGTCTCTTGTCACTCTGCTGTTGTTTAGCTGCAATGTTTGCTTTAGCTTCAGGAGATTATCATTGCTAGACTAGGTCAGCTAGTCCAACACGCCCCTGCTGTAATTATCAGATCATGGTCTATAAACTTTATGCAATATATATATATAGAGAGAGAAACCAGATGTGGGCGGCGTTGGCTTTCTCAGCTCTGCTACATGCTAAGTTAATGTTCACACACTATTTTTGCTGCTTTTTTTTTTTTAGGCTTAGTTTTTTACCTTGGGTTTATGCTAATCTAAACCTGCATTTTGATTCCCAGCTTAACCTAATCCAGGAAAAAACTGCCCATGCACATTGGTTTTATTATTTTGCAGAAACCCTGTATATGTTTTGCTGCATTTTGAAAAGAATAAGCATGTCAACTCTTTTCTGCATTTTTACTGTCTTCTATGGGCAAAAACACAGCAAAAAAAGCAGCGAAAAGTGCAGGTTTTCTCCCGCCAGGAAATCTGCATTTACTAGAAATCCCTAATGGTGGGTTTACACGCCGCGATATCGGCGTCCAACTCCGACCCAACTCCGACAAAAAGTCACGTGGGTCGCGAGTTGGAGCCGATATCGGGTGCGCGTTGTACGGTGTGAGCGTACAACGCGATCCTGGAACGATGCCAAAACGATATCGGAGTTGAATAGCAGAGCTATTCAACTCCCCGATATCGCATGGCCGTTGTAGCAGGATCGCTGCGTGTGACAGCCCAACTCCGATGCGTACTCGCACCTCACCCATTAACTCCCATGTTAAATGGTCGTTACTGGGTTGGTGGGCGTACACATCGGAGGGACGTTGTTTCCCGATATCGCAGCGTGTAAACCGCCGATGCGATATCGGGAAAAGCGCTCAAAAAATGCGCGCTCCCGCGGCGTTGCCTCCGATATCGCGGCGATATCGGGACGTGTAACCCCACCATCAAGGTACCGTCACACGCGGCAATTTTGCTAGGCAATTTCACTGGCAATTTGCTGGTTGCAGTGAAATCATGGACACATTGTACCATTTGTACACGGCAACAAAATAGAAGAATGTGTCCATGATTTCACTGCAACCAGCAAATTGCCAGTGAAATTACTAGCAAAATTGCCGCGTGTGACGGTACATAAAGGTTTTGCTGATTTTATGCTGCAGTAAAACCTAGTGTGTGAGCTTAGGCTGCCTTAACACTTGCGCTTGCAAGCGCAGTGTACCGAACGCAGCCAAACGCTTGCGCACTGCGTTCCTATGTTTAACATGGCAACGCATTTGGTTGCGTTTGCATTCGGATGCGCACAATTTGTGCGCCCTCCGAACGCAGCTTGTTGCATATTTTGTGCGGTCGCGGGCGCTTGTTTTATCTGCAAGCTCCCGCAAGTGCACAAACAATGCATGGATCTCAATGGATCCGCAGTGTCCTCAGCATGACAGCGCAGGAAAACGCTGCGGATCTCATTGAAATCTTTCCCCGTGATCAGCGGCGGCCACTGGGAGATCATGCAGTACCACAGCTGATCTCCCGCCGGTGTCAGCGGGGAGAAACAGCTGATCTGACAGCTGTTTATCTCCCGTGCTGACACCGAATAGGTGATGTCGGCGCGGGAGATTTGAAGCAGTGATCAGCTGTTTCATATTTCCTGCACTGATATCACTGGCGGGAGATCAGCTGTGCAGGGAGGAGGGGATCTCTGCCGCTGATCTCCTCCTCCCAGCCGCCCCCAGAGACAGCTGATTGGCTCCCGGGCACCATACTTATGTGAACGCATGCGGAGATTCTCCTCTGCGTTCACATAAGTATGTGCTGCTTTGCACTGCGTTTGCGTCTTCATGCCATAAGCATGCAGACACAAACGCAAGTGTGAAGGCAGCCTTAGCCTGTATCTAAAACTGATTGCGCCAGAATTGCTGTACCCGCAAATCTAAGTCATACATCGTTGGCTTCAGGGTCTCTTTGCCTCTACATCATGCTGCTCTCAGATGACTTGGCTAAAAATTGATGACAGATTTCCTTTGTGCTACCTTTTTTTCTTTTTAAATACAAAACCATTTTCCTGTTTTAGAGAAATACGTGGTTGAAATTGTGTACGAATGAGCTGCAAGTGCAGTGGGCGGGTGCTGCCCTGACATCTCTCCAGCTTCTTTGTCCTTTCACCTCCTGATGACTGACGGGTCACTGAAATATGAGTGACCTAGAAATATAAGGCAGGCAGCGGGCTGTGAAGGGGCAGAGAATGTCAATGCACTGTTCGCCTACTGCACTTACAACTCATTAATATACAATCTTAACTAAGGATTTCTCTATATCTGCAAAATTTATTAAAGGGAAGCTGTCAGCTACTATACTTTATGCCCCCAAACCTATCACTTCCTGTGGTTATCCTGCCCCAGTGGACATAACCACCTAATTTCCAAGCGCACTCCCAGTCTGAATTCTGTGGGCTCCTTGTAGCTATGACGCGACAGCCACGCCATTTCCAGTCCTGCGCATTGATGGTAAGTATTGGGTATACTTGTCCGGTTTCAGATCATGCGCACTATACATGTAAGTTACTTAATGATTTTTCTCAACTATTACAGGGCAGTATTTGGTCAGACATGGATCCTTAGAATAGTACTAGGAAGCTGCAGGTACAGATAGTCATAGGTTTGGGGGCATAAAGTAGCTGATAGGTTCCTTTAAGACAATAGAGAAGGTCCCTTTAATGCTGCGTAAATCCCTATGTCCACACAGAATTACTGTTAAAACCATATTGCTCTGACACTGATGCCCCCTGAGCCTGCAGGACAGTTTGAATTTCTTTGGAGCTTGATTGGGGCGGCTTATCCACCATCTGGACTATCCTTAATTGCACCCTTCCATTTCTCTGTTTTACATGTCCAGGGAGATTAGCTACAGTGCCAAGGGTTGTAAGCCTCTTGATTATGTTGCGCCCTGTGGACTATCAAGATCTCTGGAGATGGACTTGTAGCCTTGAGATTGTTGATATTTTTCAATAATTTTGGTTCTCCAATCCTCAGGCAGTTCTCTTCTCCTTCTTCTATTCTCCATGCTTAGTGTGGCGCACACAGACACACAATGCAAATATTGAGTCAACTTCTCCCCTTTTTATCTGGTTTCAGGTGTGATTTTCATAATGCCCACTCCTGATAATTGCCACAGGTGAGATTGAAGGAGCATCACATGCTTGAAACTTTACATTTGTGTACACACAATTTTGGAAAGGTGTCAACTATTTTGTCCGACCCATTTTTGTCTGTTTGTATGAAAATGGGCTTAATTTTTTATTTTTTTTTGTTTTGTTGTGTTCCAACACACAACAAGGACGTAAGCATGTGTTATCACAATAATTTTCTTGAAGAAATGCTTCATTTTCTTGAACAATTTCAGGGGAGCCAACACTTACACATGTCTGTAGATTGCAGTTGCTTACTCTGGCCAAAGTGTATGAGATAGTGGCACTTTAAATAGGGGCATCCTTTAAATTCCTGTGTGTGCTTATAGCAAGCCTATGACAGAAAGGGCCCTTTTCCTGAAGTGCTGCCTGCTTATCTTTTTTTTTCAGAAGGCTATAAGAAGTAACATAAACTACACCACTTTCAGTTTTGTGTATATTTGTGGTTGTTCTGCTGTATTAACCCTTTAGGTAAGGTCATCCATAATATTCCCTCCTATAAATGTCATGGTGATGCATTACACCAGCGATCACAGTTTTAAAAGTTTTGTATTATAGGAGAAGAAAAAAAGGTCGCACTCAGAGCTTCTATAAACAGCGGTTCTTTATTGTGCTTCAGTGCACACAGCAGGTGGTGACATGCGGGTGGGAGGACGGGGGGCACGACTAACCTGCTGAAGCGTCTTATACGGCGCGAAACGTCGTGCCCCCCGTCCTCCCACCCGCATGTCACCACCTGCTGTGTGCACTGAAGCACAATAAAGAACCGCTGTTTATAGAAGCTCTGAGTGCGACTTCTTTTTCTTCTCCTATAATACAAAACTGGATGTGACGTATCGGACTTTTGGGAGTGAGCACCAGAGCGTGCAGAGCGGTGCAGCAGGGAGGACCCTCCTCATCATCCTCCATAGCCAAGGGCTGAAAGCTTGCAGGCAGCGGTGAAATCTCCCCAGGCTGTATGGGAGACGCTGCAAGGTGGTGCTGACCCCATCCTAATCTTCAAAACCGTTTTAAAAGTTAACGTTCCATAGATGGACCTAAAAAAAAAAAAGTAAAAAAAAATTGTACAAATAATTAAATAAATAAAAAAATACCAGTAAATACGGATAGTCATGTAAAAACAAAAATAAACATAAAAAGGACATATTTGGTATCACCGCTACCAGAATGACATTATCTATAAAAACTGTCACTGCTTTACCCCCTTTATTGAACAGTGTAAAACCATAAAAAGTGTCCAAAAAATGCTTATTGATCATACCTTCCAAAAAAAGCAGAATAAACGGCAGAAAATACAATGTATATAAAAACATTATCCCTGAAACAGTTATCTTATCCCACAAAAAAAAACAAGCTTGAACGACGCAAAATAATTCTGAATTGCTGCTTTTATCATTCTGCCTCCCAAATATGTAAATGAGAGCGATTAAAAAAAAAATGTTATGTGCTTTAAAATTATGCAAATTAGAACTTCAAGGCTGTATGCTCACGATCAGTAAAAGCAGCGTTTTGGTTATAGCGTCTTGCTGCTGCATCCAGAACACTGCGTTACACAGTAATAGCATAGTGGATGTGATTTCTAGAAATCCCATGCTAACTATGCTTCTTTCTGACTGCAGCGTTATTTCAGCTGCATTTCGGGTTTCCGGACTTCCGGATCTTCGCAGCATGTTAATTTCATGCTCTGGAGTTGGAAGTTATCACCATCGACTGCACACAGGGAGAAGCCGCCCTGCACCCACCGCAGATGGCAAGTACAGGGCGGCTGCAATCTCCCAGCTTGCACCCGCGGGTTCCCTCAGGTCTGGAGACACTACGTCCAACATGCAATGCCTCCGGACCGTGTGCACGTACCCCGACTCATCTCACAAAAAACAAGCCCTACATTACACTTTCAGTATGAATATAGAAAAATTATAGGTCTCAAAATATGCCGTTGATAAAACTTTTTTACAGTGTTGTTTCAATATGTCAGAAGAGCCCAACATAAAAACCTGATCTAAAATTGGTATCACTGCAATCACATCAGCCCGAAGAGTAAATCCGTCTAATTACTTATAATGCACGGTGAACCATGCAAGAAATAAAAAAGCAATTCTTGACCTGCTGTTGATTTGTTCATTCTTTTTCCCAAAGATCGCAATAAGGCTAGCTCACATTAATCCTGCGCTCTACGCTGAGCTCTTACATCAGGGATTACGTGTAAATTTCTGAAATATGTCATTCAGATCGAACCCCAGAAGGAAGACTCACTATAATGAGGCAGATGGAGAAACTGTGTGGACTCTCTTGCCTATGACCTTGTGATATCCATCTTTTTAAACGTTTGTAAAAGTGCCACCGACCTCGGTTTTGGGCACTTCTAAAAACATGGACACCGCTGAACAGAGGTTGGAGTCCAAAGTATCTCTGCTTCATTATAGGAAATAGATCCATGGGGGTGTCATCTGAATTTCATCATTCAGAGATGTAGATGGTAACCCAAATGTGAGTGCTCAGTGTAGAGGGCAGGATTCATGTGGTCCAAAATGTCATGTTAAAAGGTCCCCAGTAAAATCTTCAACTCCTTCTACAAAAATAAAGCAAGTCCTCGCTCTGTCCCCTGTTAATGGAAACCTCAGTCTGGCACATGGCACCTCTAAACAAAATCTGAACTCCCATTATGGCGCTCCTGCTCTTCTGAGCTTTGCACTGTGCCTCAAAAGTAGTTGTCGACCACATAAGTGGTATTGCCGTACTCAGGAGAAATTACCGTATATACTCGTGTATAAGCCGACCCGTGTATAAGCCGACACCCCAACTTTTGCCCCCAAAATCTGGGAAAACCTATTGACTCGTGTATAAGCCAAGGGTGGACCCCAGCAGTGTGGTATACAGGCCCCCCCCAGTGGTATACAGGCCTCCCCAGTGGTAGTATACAGCAGCCCCAGCAGCCCTAGTGGTAGTATACAGCAGCCCCAGTGGTAGTATACAGAGCCCAGTGTAGTATACAGCAGCCCCAGTGGTAGTATACAGCAGCCCCAGTGGTAGTATACAGCAGCCCCAGTGGTAGTATACAGCAGCCCCAGTGGTAGTATACAGCAGCCCCAGTGGTAGTATACAGCAGCCCCAGTGGTAGTATACAGCAGCCCCAGTGGTAGTATACAGCAGCCCCAGTGGTAGTATACAGCAGCCCCAGTGGTAGTATACAGCAGCCCCAGTGGTAGTATACAGAGCCCAGCAGCCCAGTGGTAGTATACAGGAGCCCCAGCAGCCCCAGTGGTAGTATACAGGAGCCCCAGCAGCCCCAGTGGTAGTATACAGGAGCCCCAGCAGCCCCAGTGGTAGTATACAGGAGCCCCAGCAGCCCCAGTGGTAGTATACAGGAAGCCCCAGCAGCCCCAGTGGTAGTATACAGCCCAGCAGCCCCAGTGGTAGTATACAGGAGCCCCAGCAGCCCCAGTGGTAGTATACAGGAGCCCCAGCAGCCCCAGTGGTAGTATACAGGAGCCCCAGCAGCCCCAGTGGTAGTATACAGGAGCCCCAGCAGCCCCAGTGGTAGTATACAGGAGCCCAGCAGCCCAGTGGTAGTATACAGGAGCCCCAGCAGCCCCAGTGGTAGTATACAGGAGCCCCAGCAGCCCCAGTGGTAGTATACAGGGGCCCAGCGCCCCAGTGGTAGTATACAGCAGCCCCAGCAGCCCCAGTGGTAGTATACAGGAGCCCCAGCAACCCCAGTGGTATTATACAGGAGCCCCAGCAGCCCCAGTGGTAGTATACAGGAGCCCCAGCATCCTCAGTAATCCCCAGGGCCCCCCCCCTCGCACTCCGGAAGCCTGTAAAGTAAAATCTTTATACTTATCACTGTCCCCGCCGCTGCCGACATCACGATCCCCGGCTTCATCCGTCCGTCTTCTTCCGGCTTCCTGTTTGTCGCAGCAATGACGTCATTGTTTGCGACGAACAGGAAGCCGGAAGAAGACGGACGGATGAAGCCGGGGATCGTGATGTCTGCAGCGGCGGGGACAGTGATAAGTATAAAGATTTTACTTTACAGGTTTCCGGTGCGCGATGGGGGGGGGCCTGGATTACTGAGGCTGCTGGGGCTCCTGTATATGCAAGCCGTCACTGACTCGCGTATAAGCCGAGGGGGGTACTTTTCAGCCCAATTTTTGGGCTGAAAAACTCGGCTTATACGCGAGTATATGTTTGTTTTATCCTATTATCATTTTTGAAAATGAATAAATTGTGGCCAAAGCAACATTTTATTGGAAAACATGATAATTTTACATTTAGGCTGCGTTCACACATAGCGTATTTTGTTGCGCTTTTTTTGCGCACGTGCTTTTTGCAGCATTTTTCAGCCGCGCAAAAAAGCGCAACAAAATACGCAGGGGCTTTCACACACTGCGCTTTCTTAACCCCAGAAAGCGCAGTGATGTCACAGAGGGGAGGAAGAATCCTGCTTCCTCCTCCCCTCTGTGACAGCCCCATTAGATTTCGCAGTGTATTAATATATCTCCCGGTGGCCAACATCACCTATTCGGTGTCGGCGCGGGAGATTTAAATAGCTGTCAGATCAGCTGTTTCTTCAAATCTCCCGCGCCGACACCGGCGGGAGATCAGTGGAGGCTCTAGCTGATCTCCCGGTGGCCACCGCTATTCAGCGGCTGCCACCGGGAGAGATTTCAATGTGATCTGCAGCGTTCTCCTGCGCTGTCATGCGGAGGACACTGCGGATCCATTGACTTCAATGCGTAGTTTGTGCACTTGCGGACGCTTGCAGATAAAACATGTGTCCACGACCGTACAAAAAATGCAACAAGCTGCGTTCGGAGCGTGCTCGAAACGCAACCGAACACAGCCAAACGCAGGCACATGCGTTCCCATGTTAAACATAGGAACGCATATGCGTAAGCGTTTGGCTGCGTTCGGTGCGCTGCGTTTGCATACGCCAGTGTAAAACCACCCTAACTTCACAAAAGAAATGTTTTAAATTAGGATGGTGATGTAAAGAAAACATGTGACAACTGTGTTATTTCTTAATAATTTTGTGTGATTATAAATACCTGCTTTAAGGACATAAAAATTTTAAGTTTGAAAATTGTGAAATTGTGTCACAAAAAAACATTCTTAATATCACCAGGATATGCTGCAGCGTTCCAGAGTCATTACCACACAGCGATACTGGTCAGTATTGTAAGATTCGGCTTGGCCAGGAAGGTGAAAACAGACTCTGTTGCAAAAGGGTTAAAGTATTTTGATATATATATATAATTTATTTTTTTTAATTAAATCTTGCAATTTTTACTCTGATTACTACTGTGACTCTCCTGTCCTGTAGAGAAGACTTTTCAGAGGTCTCTTTATCATCACAGACATTATCGCACTGATGGGGTAACACCTGTATATGCAGTAGTAACACAAGATCTACCATTCCCAATAAGTGCTGTTAAATCTTGATTCTTTCACAATGACCTTTTGTTTTGCACAACATTTTGATAGGAAACATTGAAAGAAAAATAATGAACTCCTACTTTGTAAAGGGAATCTGTCAGCAGATTTTTGCTACCTCATCTGAGAGCAGTATAGGCAAAGATTCTGAATTTAAAGAGGTTTTACTTAGATTCCTGGCTGCAATCGTTTTGTCATAATCAAAGCATTCAATTCTCAACATGTACCAGAGCTGGGAGAGCTGCACCCGCCTATACCATGGCGCTCTATAGAGATTGTACATTGACTGTGAGGTGTCAATAAAAGTAGAGTGTATATCTGACTGCCCTGCCTGGGACAATTTAGTTCAGTAATGGTAATCGCCCGGTGATAAAGCCTTTACTTTAGGTAAAGTGATGCTCAGTTGACTTTTGTTTTTTAACCCTTGCAGCATACTGTCCTCAGCTTACATAGGAAAAACCTGCCGACAGATTTCCTGAGTCTCTTTATGGCAAGTTGGATAGACAGTTCTCTGGCTCAACTCCTCTGTAGACCTCCCCCAGGATCAACTGAGCGTGCCCGTCTATCCCTATGGGGACTGGGGGATAATTTGCTTTCCAGACATCCCAGGCGCAGCTCCTTTCTCAGGGGAGCAAATCCATTGCAGACGCTCTAGACTTGACTGTAACAGTTGGAGGTTACACCAACAAGTCCATTGGGCGCTTAACTCGCACGAGATGTAAAATATATATATATATATATATATATATATATATATATATATTATACATTTTTTTTAACCTATAGTTATAGCGATACATGTCTAGCAGAATCTGTAGCTTCTGCAATGATTTCTGTAGATTTCTGTAATCTGTTGTCTCTTCTAATGTAATTGATCGATATTCTTGGTAGATTTTGGCACACAAGCCACTCAAATAAACCTCCCGGCTGTCTACGTCCCAGAGGCTGGTTAATTTAATTTTAATTTAATTATTTTTAATGTTTTATTTTCCCATCCTGGATGTAGATGGCTTTAGTTTGCAGGGCATATATTGCTTCAGCTCTATAAATATTAAAGACCATATTTAATAAGGTAAGCTGGACATCTGTTCTAAGGAGCTTTAGAAGGAAGAACTGCAGGGGAGAAGTGAAGGAGCAGCTGTCAGTGTCTTCTAAAAGGTTTCCTTATTAAAAGAGGCCGACACATTGTGCCGTGTGACAGGTGGCCACGGGGAGTCTCATTGTGTGTCATAAATCTGCACATGACATTGTGCCTATGTATGTAATCTGTGCACATACATGGGAGGAGATTTTGTAATTTTCCATAAAATATTGGACGTACCAACAGGAGGAATGTGTTTGGGCACTTTGGTTGTTTGGCATATTATATATTTCCACCCCAGAGTATAGCTGAGCTGAGTCTGTGCATGGACCGCAATATCCGAATGACAAGTTGATGGTAAAAACAGACAAAAAACATCCAGTTTAGTGATGAAAATCTGCTCTTTTATTCCAAGCGTGAAAAAGAACTATTTCTGACTTGTGAATGAGGCCGTATTATTAAACCGCGTCCGTGCAAATGGCTGACATTGCTGCACATCTGAAGCTCCCTATACTCTTCTGCCTAAGCTGTAAATGGAGCGCAACCAGAAATTTGGGTATAGGCACACCTGGAAGCCACTTGGAAAAAAAGCACTAAATAAATGCTCAAAATAATGACAACATAGACCGCAATGTAAAAACGACTTGCTGTGCAGATGTTGCGCATTTATTTATTTATTTATTTTTTTTTTTTCAGTAAATATATTTATTGAGATTTTCAACAGTAAAAACAATAGAAAGAACCAGTACAATGTCCAGGGCTTAATACAGAGATTATTTTTTCTTTTTTCAATGGCTTCAGAGGCCCAGAGCGATGGTGAAGTGACCTGGATCTTTCTTCTAGAAGCCGCTTGAAATGAATGCATAAAAAGGAAAAAAGAAAAATATTGTTTCAGGATAAACACTGCCGGTGTCATCTCAAGCAAGAAATGCTCGAGCCTATATTTGTCATCTAAAAATTCTGTACACACAGCAAGTATGTATTTCCAGGCGGTATCCCCGGTAGTAGATCTGCATGCAGCCTTGGTATCCGGCTGCAGTGTGTCATTCTCCGGCACAGGGTCAGCGCTGCGCTCACACACTGTGGATGTGCCTGATATTTTTCACTTTGTTCTGGGCTTTGATATTGGCCGGGAGAAGTGGAGAACAAATAGCTGGCAGCAGGAATCCCAGACTTAATAGACTGACGTATTAGTCTACTAAGTTCTAGCCAGAATCCTAGGATTTAACTAAATCTGAATCACAGCTCAGGTCTTTGTACAAAAAAGCTCTTCCAGGAACTGCAAACCAGAACGCTTTGGTTACTAACATTTCTGAATGTAAATTCTGCCTTCTAACCTGGTTCATACCAGAATGGAGATTACTCAGCTGGGAAATATTCACAAACTCCTATAATGCCAGTGGCCCATTGTCTGCACCGAGGACTCCTACCACGGCCTCAATGAGACTTTTCTTTTTCTATACACGTTTAGTAGAAGGTAGAGCTCTGCTGGTTGAGTCTGTGCTCATTTGCATTTATGTCATACAGAAGTCCACTGCCTATAACAAATCCTATATTAGAAGCCCTGATGGCCTGAGAACGTAACTACGTTGTGCGACTCTTCTACAATTCCTCCTAGAAATCCATATTCATATTTACATGTTGGCTTCTCCATTCCCCAGCCAATATAACATGTCCCTTTCCTCAGTTATTGGGTTGTGCTTGACTCAATGCATGAAATAAAGGCAGAAGGACCCACAGGATACCCAAACAAAAAAAACCTAACTGATCACTGGGGTCTTCTTTATTGAGGCTTGCTTGCGTTCTCTGTGTCGGGGGCTCGCAGTTCGGCTTCTGATGTATACCGATGTCACACACATCATGTAACATAGTAACATAGTAACATAGTTTTTAAGGTTGAAGGAAGACTTTAAGTCCATCTAGTTCAACCCATAGCCTAACATGTTGATCCAGAGGAAGGCAAAAAAACCCCATGTGGCAACACTAAGCTCCACATTGGGGGAAAAAATTCCTTCCTGACTCCAGATACGGCAATCAGACTAACTCCCTGGATCAACGTCCTATCAAAGAATCTAGTATATATAACTGGTAATATTATAGTTTTCAAGAAAGGCATCCAGGCCCTTCTTAAATGTTAGTAGTGAGTCACTCATTACAACAGCATGAGGCAGAGAGTTCCAAAGTCTTACTGCTCTTACAGTAAAGAATCCACGTCTGTGATTATGATTAAACCTTCTTTCCTCCAGACGTAGAGGATGCCCCCTTGTCCCCGTCTCAGGCCTAAGAGTAAAGAGATCATTAGAAAGGTCTCTGTACTGCCCCCTCATATATTTATACATTATTATAAGATCACCCCTAAGCCTTCGTTTTTCCAAGCTAAATAACCCCAAGTTTAATAACCTGTCTTGGTATTGCAGACCCCTTAGTCTTCTAATGACTTTTGTCGCTCTTCTCTGGACCCGCTCTAGTTCAGCTATGTCTTTCTTATACACCGGAGACCAGAATTGTACACAGTATTCTAAGTGTGGTCGCACTAGTGACTTGTATAGAGGTAAAATTATGTTCTCCTCATGAGCATCTATGCCTCTTTTAATGCATCCCATTATTTTATTTGCCTTTGCAGCAGCTGCCTGACACTGGCCACTAAATGTGAGTTTATCATCTATCCATACACCCAGGTCTTTTTCAGTGACAGTTTTGCCCAGTGTTTTACAATTAAGCACATAATTATACCTTTTGTTTCCTCTGCCCAAGTGCATGACTTTACATTTATCCCCATTAAAGCGCATTTGCCATTTAGCCGCCCAAGCTTCTAGTTTACATAAATCCTCCTGTAATATAGAATTGTCCTCCTCTGTATTGATTACCCTGCAGAGTTTAGTGTCATCTGCAAATATTGAGATTCCACTCTGTATGCCCCCTACAAGGTCATTAATAAATATATTAAATAGAAGCGGGCCCAACACTGACCCCTGTGGTACCCCACTGTTAACTGTGACCCATTCTGAGTGTGTTCCATTAATAACCACCCTTTGTTTCCTATCACTAAGCCAGTTCTCAACCCACTTACACATATTTTCCCCTATCCCCATTGCCCTCATTTTATGTATCAACCTTTTGTGTGGCACCGTATCAAAAGCTTTTGAAAAATCCATATACACCACATCCACTGCATTTCCTTGGTCCAGTCCAGAACTTACTTCTTCATAGAAGCTTATTAGATTAGTTTGACAGGAACGGTCCCTCGTAAAACCATGTTGATAATGGGTCATGAGGTTATTTTTGTTCAGATACTCCAGTATAGCATCTCTTAGAAAACCCTCTAGGATTTTACCCACAGTAGAGGTTAAGCTTACTGGCCTATAATTTCCAAGATCAGTTTTTGTCCCCTTTTTGAATATTGGCACCACATTTGCTATACGCCAGTCCTGTGGTACAAACCCTGTTATTATGGAATCTTTAAATATTAAAAATAATGGTCTATCTATGACAGTACTTAATTCCTGCAGCACTCTGGGGTGTATCCCATCCGGGCCCGGGGATTTGTCAATTTTAGTGATTTTTAGACGATGCCGTACTTCCTCTTGGGTTAAGCAGGTGACATTTAATTGAGACTTTTTGTTATCACTGATCATATTGTCTGTCATGGGATTTTCTTGTGTAAATACTGTTGAAAAAAAGTCATTTAGCATATTGGCTTTTTCCTCATCCTCATCCACCATTTCACCCAGACTATTTTTAAAGGGGCCAACACCATCATTTTTTAGTTTCTTACTATTTATGTAGTTAAAAAATATTTTGGGATTCTTTTTACTTTCTCTGGCAATGAGTCTCTCTGTCTCAATCTTTGCTGCCTTGATTTGCTTTTTACAAATGTTATTTAATTTTCTGTATTTATTTAATGCCTCATCACTACCTACTTGCTTTAATTCCCTAAATGCTTTCTTTTTGTCACATATTGCACTTCTTACCGCTTTATTTAGCCATAGTGGTTTCCTCCTATTTCTAGCATGCTTATTCCCATAGGGTATATATTGTGCACATGTCCTATTCAGGATGCGAATAAACATCTCCCATTTGTGTTGTGTACTTTTATGTCTCAGGACATTGTCCCAGTTTATTGCACTAAGATCATCTCTCAACCGTTGGAAATTTGCCTTCCTGAAGTTTAGTGTCCTTGTGGCCCCTTTACTACACGTCTTAGTAAAGGATACTTGAAAGCTTATTAAGTTATGATCACTATTACCCAAGTGACCTCCAACCCGTATATTTGATATGCGGTCTGGCCTGTTGGTTAATATTAGGTCCAGCAGTGCCCCCCTTCTTGTTGGTTCCTGAACCAGTTGTGAAAGATAATTGTCTCTCATAGTTTTCAAAAACTTATTACCTTTGCTGGAACTGCAGGTTTCTGATCCCCAATGTATTTCAGGGTAGTTGAAGTCCCCCATAATAATGACTTCTCCCTGAGTCGCTGCTTCATCTATTTGCTTTATGAGGATATTCTCCTCCACTTCCATTATTGTTGGTGACTTATAACAAACCCCTATCAGTAATTTATTATTTTTTCCCCCTCCCCTTATCTCCACCCACAGAGACTCTACATTTCCATTAGATTCACCTATATTATCACGCAGGATGGGTTTTAAGGATGATTTTACGTATAAACATACACCTCCTCCTCGCCTATTTGTACGGTCATTTCTGAACAGACAATAGCCCTGTAAATTAACAGCCCAGTCATGGCTCTCGTCCAGCCAAGTCTCCGAAATCCCCACCATGTCATAATTATTTTCCAATAAAATCAATTCTAATTCCTCCATTTTGTTGGTGAGGCTTCTGGCATTAGTGAACATGCACTGTATGCATCTCTCTTTACCTCTCTTCCTTCCTACTAGTTTGACTGTTCTAACCCCACCCCCCATGCCACCCCCAATTTTATTACTTGTGCCCAGGTTACTGTTTACACTATCTTCCCCTCCTATACAATGAATACCCTCCCCCCCAATCCCTAGTTTAAACACTCCTCCAACCTTCTAGCCATTTTCTCCCCCAGCACAGCTGCACCCTCCCCATTGAGGTGCAGCCCGTCCCTAGCATAGAACCTGTAGCCAACAGAGAAGTCGGCCCAGTTCTCCAGGAACCCAAACCCCTCCTTCCTACACCAATTCCTGAGCCACTTATTTATCTCCCTAATCTCCCGTTGCCTCTCTGGTGTGGCACGTGGTACAGGCAGTATTTCAGAGAATACTACCTTGGAGGTCCTTGCCCTAAGCTTGCAGCCTAATTCCCTGAAATCATCTTTAAGGACCTTCCACCTACCTCTAACTTTGTCATTTGTGCCAATGTGCACCATGACTGCTGGCTCCTCACCAGCCCCTCCCAGTAATCTGTCAACCCGATCAGCGATGTGCCGGACTCGAGCGCCAGGTAGGCAGCACACTGTTCGACGATCCCTGTCTTTGTGACAGATTGCCCTATCTATTCCCCTAATAATTGAGTCCCCCACTACCAGCACCTGTCTGGCCTGCCCTACTCTCCTGATTTCCCCCTTACTGGAGCTGACACTCCTCTGGCTTTCAGAGGTCATGCCCTGCTGCAGCAGTGCTATCCCTGAACTCACACCCCCCTCATCTGCCAACATAGCAAATTTATTGGGGTGTGCCAGATCAGGGCTAGCCTCCCTGGCACCCTTCCCTCTACCCCGCCTTCTAACTGTCACCCAGCTAGCTACCTCACGGTCCTGCAGCTCCATACTACCGTCCTCCCCCACATCTATCCCATTGAGCAGCTGTTCAGTGAGCAGCAGACTCCTTTCCATATTGTCTATGGATCTCAGCGTTGTCAGTTGTTCATTTAGATCCAGTATCTGGGCTTCCAAATGCACAACGTACTCACATCTCACACAGCAGTATGCACCCTCGGCCGGCTGGTCAAGGAATGCATACATGTGGCAAGATGTACACTGGATGGCATTGCCAATCATGGAGCTCATTTCCTAATGGGGATTGCACCAGACAGAAATGATAAGTAAAAAGAAATGCAAAGTATTAATTAAATACAACCAGCAATTCAGTAAATCCTCCCTTCCAAACTCCCTGAATCCAAAGTCACTGAATCACAAGTCACACACTTACACCTACAGTTTACAGAGGAAAACAAGTGAGGAAAGCTGGACAGTGCGCGCCGATGGTGCTGCTTCCCATGATATAAACACTTTCCTGATTGGTTTCCTTAGAAAAAAGTAGACAGGAACAAGCAAGGAAATGATGTAGGCGTGTGGAGATGCCTCCTAATCAGCCTCACATCCTTTACATTACTGCACTTACGTGGATAAGGGGCCATAGTATGGCCAGGGATAATGCTGAAAGAGTGTTGCTAAATCTGGTGAAGAATACGGTGTAGGGTCCCTCATGCTACCATCCAGGCACAGACTCCACAAGATCTGTTACGGTGTGCTGTGGTATGTGGCTCCATGTTGTTTGTGGTATATCTTTTGTGTTCTGTAAGTCATGTCAGCTGAACCAACCCGATAAAGATGAGTACGGCCAACAAGTCTGTGTATCAGTGCCCCAGACCCCAGACAGATGATGGTCTGGGGACAGAAGGATCCGACACGGCTGATTCAGACTTCCAATTGTTGTTTGCTGCCGCCAGAGATGTCTCTACTGTATATGGGAGTGTCCTAAAATATGACTGCTGCTATATGATCAGCCAAAACTTACAAGTGTCTAGAGGGCTTAAGATGTGAGCAGAAGCCTCCATTGATCAGATGAGATTTTTCCAGCACAGCCCACAAACGCTACATCAAATTTTGATCTGTGGAATTTGGTGAACTTGTCAACACCTTGAACTCCTAATCCTGTTTCTCCAACCGTTCCAAGGGGTAAGGTTTCTCCTTGTGGAGAGTGACGCATCAGGTCTGGCATGCCAATATGGGAGACTTAAATGCCTGAAGTGCTTCTCTGGTAAACAAAATATGCAAATTGCCCTTTTAGAGAGGAAGAGGTCTTGAACTCTAGTGACACCTATTGGAGATAGCAATCCTAAAAGTCAATATCAACCCTTTAACAAACCTTATTATATTAATTAAGATAATAACCAAACCAGAATCTCATTTTGCAGTGATATGGGGTATTTTATTTTGGATATTATCCTGTCGTATGGCAAGCATTGTTAAAGGATCGATATTGACTTTTTGGGTGGAAACACACTATCCTACTTACATGCGAGTCTCTCGGACAGGACTCTGATTAGTGACCCTGAACGGCCTCTCCCTCTCTGGACGGGGAGTGTCAACTACTTGTGTTTCGGTGCACTATCACACTCCCGTCCAGGGTCACTAATCCGAGTCTCGTCGGAGAGACTCGCGTGTAAGTAGGATAGTGCGTTTCCAGCCTTATGTTGCTGCTTCCAATAGGTAAAACTAGAGTTTGTCCTCTACTTCTCTGAAGAGACAATATGCTTATCTAACTATTTGGAAACCTGAACAGTCTGTACAGTGTGCCAAAGGGATTCCCCCCCCCCTCCCATTCTGAAGAGGTTTTAAAAATGCCTGTTGTGGGTGGGGGGGGGGGTGTGGGGGGGGGGGGGTGAAGTGCATGTCCTGATGAAATCTGCTCCAAACTAGGCCCTCACTGTCTAATAAAGGAGTGAAAGGAGAACTTCAGGAGGAAAAAAACCCTCAAAAACTCTTCAAAACTGCTTCAAAATGGAAAAGCATCTAGAAAAAAACTACTAGAAGGTTTCCGGAAGTTGTTTCCACTTGAAAATGTGTTGTTTTTACTGCCACCAGAAAACCTTGTGAGCACATATGTTGCCTTAAAGGCAATGTTCACACTCTGTTTTTAGTTTTTATTTCTTCTTTATTTAGGACTCAGAAATTGAGTTTTTCCAGAAAAAAATGTTTCAGGAAACTTCTGTTTTCTGACAGTTTTTGGAGACGTTTTTCCATTCCCTGAAGCATTTTTTTTTTCTAGAGGAGTGTTTGCATCCATTTGATCGGCAATTGACTACTTTGTAGAGTTTATCTACTTCAAAGAAACAGTCTGTGCACTTTTTTTTCTTCCTCCGGGAGTTTTTTAAATCCTTTTCAGGATTAAAAAGTTCTAAAATAATTTACATGAAAGCAAAATAGATTTGCCATAGAAATGGATTGGAAAGGTTGTTGAAGTTGTATTTGAGGAGGGTTTTAAACAACCTGAAAATAAACTCCCATGATCGTAGGGCATGGCCTCCTGGCTAACAAGACCTCATGCCCGCCTGACCATTAACACCAGAGATATAATGGTGCCATTGGCTCCATCTGTGCTCTCCCATCCTGCCAGCACAGGCAACCTCGAGGAGCGAAGCTGCAAGTTCCATTGGAAAGCGCTTGTAAGCACAAGCCGTGTTAGGCTGCTGCTATACTGCAAAAATGTTTGGTATCCTTGGCAATGTGCTGTACAAAAAAAAAAAAATCCCTTTGTTCAAATGGAAGAATATTTATTATAAAAATTGGTAATTTTTTTTTTTTTTTTTTTTTTTTATACACATTTTGCAATTTTACGTTTTAAAGAACAGGAGAATAGCTGTGAGTGCTGCACTATCATGTATTTCCAGTATATCTATTGGTGCATCCTTCTTGACTTCTTCATATACATGTGCTGTTGTGACTAATTTGGATACAATTAGGTGTCGGGGTGATTTTCTGTGGCTCTCAGAGCTGCTTTCTGCTACCGATCACTGTATGCCCCAAGTGGATTGGTGAAGAGAAACCACGGCTTCGTAATGTTTGGGATGCCCGGGCGCTCGGCCATTGTTCCCAGACAGGGCTATTTATAGCTGATTGTACATAAACTACAGAAACAACTTCTCGTGAATCGCTAACTGCACAGGAATGTCTGATATCTCACCTACATTGTGAACTCACATCACTTTTATAATCAGAGGAGCACAGAGAACTTCAATACATTATTATTATTTCATGTTTTTAGGTTTTGTGTTCTCCAGCTACTCCAGGCGCGTGCCTTATAATGCAATGAACTATTCCACATTCCCGTTGTAGAAGCTGCTTTATGATCACACAGGATGGTTTTGCTGCTGATTTTCCATGCTTTACTTCCACTGTGAACCTGTGTTTTTGCAGCCTTGGGGCCCAGCTTACCTTTTCCTGATTTTACACCTCTAGAATAAAAGTAGTGAAATTCACAGTGAAAAAGTGTCAGAATCGTGCGGAAGATTCTTAAATCCGCAGCTCTTTTGTTTATATGTTGTCTCCGTAGCCGCTACGGTAATCCTGTAATTCTCTAGATTTTCCTTCTGCAAATCCACATGAAAAATCCTCATCATTTCTGCTTTCTATGGATGCACAATTAAGCATTGTTACAATTTTTTTTGTTGTTCTACCTTCAAAAACTCCACATGAAGTATTTGCAGGAGATTTCAGCACAAAAAAAGGATTTCTTGAAATAAAAAGTGCTGCATGAAATACGCACATTTTTTACATGCATGTTTTTCCTTATTTCTTTACATTGCTGAAAAATGATGCAAAAATGCTGAAACAGATGAAAAGCTGCAGGTGTGAAGCTGCTTCAAATCTGCAAGGAAAAAATAAGCAGCGTGACCATCAAGGATGTGGAGTCAGTAAGTCAAACATCCAACTCAAGGTACCATTACACAGCACGACGTTGGAACGGATTTCAGACATCGTTTTTACACCGTTGGTGAGATGTTACACGTCTAGATATCGTGGACCTCTCACCAACGATGTTGTGAGCAGGTATCGTTCACACAACCCAGGGAACGATACTTGCTCATTGCTGTGAATGGGAGAAGTCGTAAATGACATCTTTATCGCGGTGTCACGCACAACGATGCAGCAGGTTGGCGGATCGTTGATCGTGAGGTTTGAGAACATATTCTCAAACCTGCAATCACCGATCCAACAACTTAACATAGTTGAATCTCGGTGTTACATGCACCGACGCCCTAACGATGTCGCTGGAACGACTCCAAAACCGTGACATATCAGCGACATCGTTAACGATGTCATGCCGTGTAATGGGGCCTTAAGACTCTTCAATTTCCCTGAATCCAACTCCATCAAAAAGGACTTTTGACTGCATAACCAGGGCTGTGAAGTCAGTAAGCCACATATCCGACTCAAACTTCTCAATTTCCCTGAATCCGAATACACCCAAAATGGGCACCGACTTTAACTCCACCGCCCTGGTGACTATCGGACTTCAGAAATTTGCTGGAACAGTAAAATGCAGTGATTTGGTGGAGAAATGTTTGCTGCAAATACTTGCGCTGTGTTCACATTTGGCTTTTTTTGCTGCTTTTTTATCTGCAGAAAATCCTGCTCTCTTCACAGTAATAAATATGCCGCCTCCTAAAAGCAAGCTTTGCTGCGTTATTTTTTGCCTGTGGTTTTTGTAATTAGTCTGCAGTACATCTAATATATAAAGCTGAGTGTGTCTGTGTGTGTGTGTATGTAGCATTAGCCCCACACACTCCACGCCCACACAGCAATGGTATAGACCCGCTCACTCCACATAGCCATGCCCACTTCACAGCATGCATCTTCACATAACCCACCCTTGGGAATATGTGGAGGGGTAGAGTTATGTGTGCAGTGCTATGGGAAGGGTGGGGCTATGTGTAGGGTGATGGTGGGTTTACACACACCAATCATTGTATCCAATCTCTGAACCAATCTCTGGTTGCAGTGAAATCATGGACAGATTGCTCCATGTTGTACACAGCCACAAAATGGAACTATGTGTCCATGATTTCACTGCAACCAGAGATTGGTTCAGAGATTGGATACAATGATTGGTGTGTGTAAACCCACCATGAGGCTACTGGCAGGGGTGGGGCTATCATACACACGTACATTACTATATATGGGCGATATTACCATATATGAGCATTACAACCATATATGAGCATTACGCCCAGCCAACACTGGGCTCTACAGCTAGTGTTTATATAACGTTACCTTCAGTCGCCACAAAAGCAGTAAAAACGCAGAAAAAAACACAATTGCATTTTTGCACTTTCTATGGTGGGGGGAAAAAAAAAGCTGCAAAATTATAGAATTAACACGCTGCTTCTTTCAAAAATTCAGCGTTTTTCCATTTCAGTCAGGAAAAAAAAAGCAAGTGTGTGTGCATGAGATTTCTGTGTATCAGAGCTTTGCTGGTACTGTAAAAAGAAGATTTTCATTTGTATAAAACCCATGACTAAAAAAAAGCATACAGAAAAAAAAGCAGTGTGTGAATAAAACTGAAACGAATCCACATCTCTTCCGTTTGAATGGGGTTTTGTTACCCTGTATTCACGTATTTAAAAACTTTCACAGGTGGTGAAAAATCACCATGATATCTACTTCAATGAATTCTACCTGGAAAAGCCAGACGTGGATTCAGCCTAGTTAATGGGAATGAGACTTGTGCAGACAGAGGCTGACATTCTGCCTCCTGCCATGCGTCTTTTATCCGTCGTGTCTGTAGCTGCCACTTGGGAGTGTGACTCCTATTTGTGGGTGTGTGGAGGGCGGTGTGTTTTAGTAAGGTGCACTCACTCATACAGTTCCTGCTCGTGTGATTTTCTGTGGTTTTGTGGTGTTAGTTAGTGAGCGTGCCCTGAAATGTGAGGCCAGAGATACGAGATCCTGGACTATTAAATATTCAGTGAAGGTTTCATCAGCTGCTCCCATCCTCACCCTCTTGTAATGAATGTGGAATAGAAGAGGCCTTTCTTCTGAAATAATTACAATCTACGGTAATTGTGGATGGGGTCCACCGTATATTGTATGAGGCGGTTACAGATGCTGTCTCAATGCTGAGAACATCCACAGCACTGGTGTACGCGTCTTGCTATGTGTTCACCCATATACATTCATGGGGAAAAAAAACTACCTATACCCATAGAATGCTGTTAAAGATGTCTTGTATGTTGTAAGACTCTTTCATTATTCTCCTGCTTTTCACATTATATGGATCTTCTATGAGCTCAGTCACATATCAATTTTTTTGCAGATCATTTTCCAATCTGATTTGTGGTTCAAACTTGATATTCAAGTGAATGAGCCATGGACAAAAAAACAGATTGTGCATGGAGCCATCCGAGAGCTGTTTTTTGTGAATAATTAATGGGAAAAACTATGAAAAGCTCTATAAAGAGTAAACTCATTGTTATTTGTATCTGAAGTCAATAATATACATAAAAAAAGCAACTTTGTAATCTCTTATTAGACAGAGCTTCTTTTTCCTCTTGAACCTCTCAATTCATGAGTAAAATCTTTGTGTAGCAAAAACAGATTTTCCCTGTTACTGAATAAGAACAAATCAGTTATGTGATCATAAGATCCTACAAGAGAGGGAGGCGTGAGAGACGGAGGAGGAGCGAGAGGCAGAGGAGGGGGGAGGAGCAAGAGGGGGAGCGAGATGCAGAGGAGGGAGGAGGAGTGAGAGGCAGCGGAGGGAGGAGGATCGACAGGAAGGGGCAGAGGAGGGAGGAGGAGCGAGGGGGGGTGTGAGAGGCAGAGGAGGGAGATCCAGAGGCGAGGAGGAGCGAGAGGCAGAGGAGGGAGGAGCAACAAACACATTTTGCCATAAGTTCAGGAGCAAAAGTTACAGTTCTCCATATAAGATTGATACCAATTGTCATCTTTTATATCAGTAATTGGAAAGTATTCTCCGAGCACACATTTTACTTAAAGAGGACCTGTCACCACCCAAAATATTAGAAGCTAAGGGCCGCACAAATCATTTCCCCGCCCAGCTGCATGTTATGCTATGGAGCTGGGCAGGGAAATGCTCTGATGTCACAGCAGGAGGCGGGACGGCAGGCCGAGGGCGGGGATAAGCATTACCTCGCTCTGCCTGCGTCACCAGCACAGGGAGCAGAGACAGATCGAGGAGCACGTGATTGGCAGCAGGGAGGCGGCACAGAGACACAGCTGCTGCACCAGGGACCTCTCATTTGGCTCCAGATTGTAAGTTTTACTAAACTATTATCTCGGGGGACCAGCCGTCATCAGACATAGGGGACCCCTTGCCTGAATGCAGCAGACATGCT
The DNA here is from genome assembly GCA_033576535.1 of Allobates femoralis. Taxonomy (NCBI): domain Eukaryota; kingdom Metazoa; phylum Chordata; class Amphibia; order Anura; family Aromobatidae; genus Allobates; species Allobates femoralis. Next base: position 171,545,195 of record JARQOC010000007.1, read on the forward strand.
GCATTCAGTGTGGCCCTTAGCTTCTAATATTTGGAGGTGACAGGTCCTCTTTAAGAATTAAGAATGTTGATAAATACTGACCAGTACAGAGGAGGAAAAGAAGCAGATTTATTTAGTAAGGTGTAGTATTGATTTGTGAAAAAAATACTTTAAATCAGGGGTTTCTAACTCCCCAGTCCTCAAGGCCTACCAACAGGGCATGTTTTCAGGATTTCCTTAGCGTTTGACGTTTGAATCATCACCTGTGAAATTACCAAAGTTCAAATGCTAAGGTAATCCTAAAACATGCACATGGATGTTGAGACCTGGAGTTTTACACCCCTGATTTAAATGGTACGTATTGTGTAATTTTTTTTTCTTTTCTTTACAAGAAAATCCGATATCACAGATATTAAAAAAAGGGCCAAAAATGGATCCATCATATAAAGAAAAGTTTTTTTAAGTAAGAGAAGAAGTGAGGTTTAATAGTTGCATTTAATTCACATTTTTTTTAAAGAGTAGAATGTGTGCTTGCAAATGCTTCAGGGAATAAGGACAAAAATAAATTCTGTTATATGGGAAAAAATAAAACCTGATCCATCCAACAGATTTACTAACCATTAAAGGAGCAGGTTAAACCACCCCGACCTTGTGTATCTGTATTGATGCACTCGGTGTGTAGTCTTGTGTTTGGTGTTGTGAGTTTTATGGGTATGCTGCCTCAGGCTTTGTTCACACGATGCGTTTTTTGCTGCATGTTTTTTTTTTCCTCATGAGATATATGCAAATTTAAAAGCTGCTTTTTCCAGCACCAGCAAAGGCAATGAGATTCAGAAACCTCATGCGCACACTTGCTTTTCTGTTTCCTGACTGAAATGGAAAACTGCTGTGTTTTTGATAGAAGCAGCATGAACATTATTTCAGCTTTTTTTAAAAGCAAAAACACAACTGTTATTTTTTTTGCTGTTTTTTTACTTTTATTTGTGATGGATAAAACTAACTTTATTTAAACATGTACCGTTGACAAATGATACCCCAAAAAGGCAGCTAAAAACGCAGCAAAACCTGCTTTTTGGAAACCGCTTTTTATTACTTCCTAGAGACAAGGTTTGACTGCAGAAAAAAAAGCAATGTGTGAACAAAGCCTAAATGTCACGTTTTGTCTTAATATGTGTGTTGAATCCTTTCTGTGAATTGGATTATTGCTCCAATCTTCCATCCCAGGATCTTCGTATGGAAGCAGATAAGGTAGATTCCTGGGACCATCACGTTTGTGTTGTACGTTACATTTATATTGTGCTAAGAAAAATCTATATATATTTAGTTCTTCTGGTATTTACACGGTCTATCTATTTTTATCTTACATTTTTTTTTCGTTATTCCTTTTTTTAGGACACCAGAAGCCACATAGCTCCAGAACCCATGGGTATTAATCAGAAACTAGATTTTTCCGATCCTCTTACACAGCCAAATTTGGATGAAATAAAAGATCAGATCAAGCGCGAAATTAGAAAAGAACTTAAAATTAAAGAAGGAGCGGAGAACCTACGCAAGGTGACAACCGATAAAAAGAATTTGGCCTATGTGGATAATATATTAAAAAAGTCCAACAAAAAACTGGAGGAGCTACACAACAGCCTGCAAGAGATAAATGCACACATTGTGGTGCGGGAGGCGGAGGACCTGCCAGGTGAGTGCTCCGTACATTTACAGCACACACATTCTTTTTAGGTTTTGTTCATGAGTTGATCATTTTGTAGAAAAAAATTCTGCAGTGGATTATAACGGCAGCGAAGTGACCGAAGCTTCAACAATGTCATCCACAAATGTCTGTGCGGAGACTCACACATGAATTTGTTTTATGTTTTTCCTTTTGCAGGTTTCCGCTGTGATTTTCACTCTTTGCTATTCCCAGGGTGAAATCCACTTTAGATATGCAATATAATCTAAAATAAAATCAACGCTATACATCTGTGAAAAATTCTTTATCGCAGTACATAGCCCAATGTAAACGTTAGATGCTGCAGATAACGGGCTGCCATGTAAGCAGGACTGAACGATCATATTGGGGATTGTTCTATCCCATAACCAGTCGTAAGTCTCTGTAAACGGGTAAAGCGCCAACAACTATTCATGTTGCCAATTGGCGATTAATAAGAAGCTCTGATATGTTCCCATACGCAAAAACATTTTTTCCTGTTTTTTCTTTTTATTTCATCAAGTGCTTGAACCAAAATACTGTAAGCAATAGCAATCCACTCAGGTTTTCTGGTGTTCATCAGAAAATACTTTTATACGTTTTTGGTGCAGATTTCACATTTTTTATTTATTTATTTTTTACTGCAGAAATTCTAGGATTATGTACCGTATATACTCGTGTATAAGCCGACCCGTGTATAAGCCGACCCCCCTACTTTGGCCCCCAAAATCTGGGAAAAACTATTGACTCGTGTATAAGCCGAGGGTGGACCCCAGCACAGGTATACAGCCCTCAGCAGTGTGGTATACAGCAGCCCCTGAGGTATACAGCAGCAGCCCCAGTGGTATATACAGCAGCAGCCCCAGTAGTTAGTATACAGCAGCCCCAGAGGTATATACAGCAGCCCCAGTGGTAGTATACAGCAGCCCCAGAGGTATATACAGCAGCAGCCTCAGTGGTATAAACAGCAGCAGCCCCCAGGGTATATACAGCAGCAGCCCCAGGGTATATACAGCAGCAGCCCCAGGGTATATACAGCAGCAGCCCCATGGTATACACAGCAGCATCAGCCCCATGGTATACACAGCAGCAGCCCCATGTTATACACAGCAGCAGTCCCATGTTATATACAGCAGCCCCATGTTATACACAGCAGCAGCCCCATGTTATATACAGCAGCAGCCCCATTTTATATACAGCAGCAGCCCCATTTTATATACAGCAGCAGCCCCATTTTATATACAGCAGCAGCCCCATTTTATATACAGCAGCAGCCCCATGTTATACAGCAGCAGCCCCATGTTATACAGCAGCAGCCCCATTTTATATACAGCAGCCCCATGTTATACAGCAGCAGCCCCATTTTATATACAGCAGCAGCCCCATGTTATACAGCAGCAGCCCCATGTTATACAGCAGCAGCCCCATTTTATATACAGCAGCCCCATGTTATACAGCAGCAGCCCCATGTTATACAGCAGCAGCCCCATTTTATATACAGCAGCCCCATGTTATACAGCAGCAGCCCCATGTTATACAGCAGCAGCCCCATTTTATATACAGCAGCCCCATGTTATACAGCAGCAGCCCCATGTTATACAGCAGCAGCCCCATTTTATATACAGCAGCCCCATGTTATACAGCAGCAGCCCCATGTTATACAGCAGCAGCCCCATTTTATATACAGCAGCCCCATGTTATACAGCAGCAGCCCCATGTTATACAGCAGCAGCCCCATTTTATATACAGCAGCCCCATGTTATATGCAGCAGCAGCCCGAGGTATACAGCCCCCCCCCCCCCCCCCAGAGGTATACAGGCCCCCCCGTGCTCCTTAAACCTGTAAAGGAAGATGATTATACTTATCGCTGTCCGGCTGCCGTCCCCGCTCTCCATCGCGCTCCTCCATCTGCATCGCGCTCCTCCATCTTCCGGCTTCCGACTTCCTGTGTTCTGCGCCGACAATGACGTCATTGTCGGTGCCGACAGGAAGCCGGAAGATGGAGGAGCGCGATGCAGATGGAGGAGCGCGATGGAGAGCGGGGACGGCAGCCGGACAGCGATAAGTATAATCCTCTTCCTTTACAGGTTTAAGGAGCACGGGGGGGCCTGTATACCTCTGGGGGGGGGGGGGGCGCCCGTATAGTGACTCGCGTATAAGCCGAGGGGGTAACTTTTCAGCCCAATTTTTGGGCTGAAAAACTCGGCTTATACGCGAGTATATACGGTACTTAAAAATGCAATTGTGTTTTTTGCATGCTTGCTTGTTCAGTCCTCCACGTGCATAGCAAAAAACCTGCTGACAGATTATCTTTAACTCTGAAAAAGCGCAGTATTTCAGAGAAAAACATAGTTTAATAGCTGCTGGGGACTTAGCTGCATGGGAGATTAATCAGACAAGCGGGTCCCAATGTGCCTGTATGAAGAGAAGTCACTGGAGACGTACCTGTCTCACTAATCACCGCTGCAGCTCAACTCCAGCAGCTATTAAACTGTTTATCTCTGAAACTTTGTAGCATTTGCGTTAAACTTTCCTGAAATCGTGCAGCCAGTGCAGCATATGTCAGCTGTCAGATTCCCTTAAATGCAACCAAAAAACATTGGGCAAAAAAAAAAAAGTGGTATGATTGTATGTCATAAATTTGCCAAACCACTCAACTTTAATAGCAAACTTTCATGCCCAATACATTTATTTCTCTTGGTTATAGGCTTTAACCCTGCACCATTGTAAATTGATGGGTTTATTATCACTTCTGTAATTTATTTTTATGGGTCGCTGTCGCTCAATGAGTGCTGTGTAGTGTATAGAAGGATTGGCTTTGCTGATGTTTCTGCAGAAAAAGAACTGTTTGGCTGCTGAGTAGAGGCAGAAATGAAAGGAAAAATTGGCCTGGTCATTAAGGGGTTAATGGTGTATGATGTGAGCAGCCATATTTAGACCAATTCATTTAGCAGTTGATACTCTATAGAAGAGCGGTCTTCGAGCCGTGGATACTGTGCAGAGATGTGTGCGCCCTACGTAATGAAATTAGTATTGATGCTCTACCTTACATCATTCATATGCTGGGGGTCCGGCACTCTGCGCATCTTTTCCCCCGATCAGCAGTTTCCGGCCTCTAGGAAGATGTGTGTGGCACCGCAACGCGCTCCCTTTAAGGCCCAGTTACACACACAGATAATTGTGCAGATATTGTTAGCAGATCTCTGGTTGCAGTGAAATCATGGACACATTGTTCCATTTTGTGGCCGTGTACAAATGTAACAATATGTCCATGATTTCACTGCAACCAGAGATCTGCGAACAATCTCTGCACAATTATCTGTGTGTGTAACTGGGCCTTGAGTATTTTACAGCCATTGCAGAGAGGAGACTCCATAGGAGAAGGAGCTGAAGTGCAGAAGCAACTGCTACAGGCTGAGGGGGGAAAACTCAATATCTTAGGCTCCTTTCACATCAGCGTTTCTGTCCAGATCCAGCAGATTTACCGTATCTGCCGCCTAACGGCTGACTTGCCGTGCACTTGTGGCAAGCTCCCATTCATTCTGTATGGGGCTTGCAGCAAGTGCAAAGTATTGCCGTGATCCAGCAGTTGTGGCCGCGAAAAAAAACCACGGTCAGCTGCAGTTGTTTTGTTCGGCCACAAGTGCCAGATCGCGGCAATTGCCGCAAACCCCATAGAGAATGAATGGGAGCTTGCCGCAAGTGTACAGCAAGTCGGCCGTTAGGCGGCAGATGTGGTAAATCTGCCGCATCTGCCGCAATTCAGAGAAAATGCTGATGTGAAAGGGGCCTAACTGCTGACCAGTGGGTGCATCTGACCCCCACTAGTCTAGTACCATGGTAGGATCGGTATCAATATCTCGTCCCCTTAGTGACTGGGGCAAGCTGACAATAACTGCAATGTTTCAACATATGCCAGAGGTTTTGAGATTTTAGTTTTGTTTGTTTTTTTGTGACACGTTGTACTTTGATTACGGTTAATATAGGTCTTCATGTTTTGCATTTATAAAAATGTCAAAATTTTGACAGATTTGTAAATATTAGCGATTTTTCTCACTTTGAATGATTAACTTGTTAATATAGTCAGACCACACAAAACCATTAAAGGGACATTGTCAGGTCATTTTTCAGTATGATACTAATATTACTCTTGAATAGTGCCTGGACAGATATTTTAAAAGCATGTAAAACCATTATTGTGCACTTTCTAGTTTCCATGTTATCAGCATCTTCACACCCTGCAAGGAGCTGGTGCATTAGTCCTCTCCATTATATTTCCAACCGAATAGTCCAGTCGCTGTATAAGTGTTATTTGAGCTATCCACAACCATCCAGGCTTGTGTTCACTCCCTCCCCTCTCTGCTCTGAGCTGGGAGGGGGAAGGTATTTTGTGCTGCAGATTGTAAAATTGTATGTGTATAAATAAACTTTGGTTTTCCTGCAGACATGTATTGTGTGTATCTGCTGAGCAAATGATCAAATGTTCTTATAATCACATAGAAATATCTAAGACTGCACACACTACACATGTGTCATACACACAATTACATGAATAGCTGCAGTTACACTCCTCCCTTCTCTGTCTGCTGTGAATGAGTCACACAACAAACAGACCAGAGAGGAGGCAGGGCAGTGTCATGAATATTCAATCATTCAGTGGGAGTGGGCAGCAGAGAAATCACTGTGAGTGACAGAGGGAATTAATCTTTTATTTTGAAGTTTACAGAAGATAGGAAGGGAGTATAAATAATAGAAATACATGAATAGAGAGAGCTTAGAGGGAGGAATTAGAAAATGATAGCAGTTGCATATGGATTTTTGGCCTGACAGTGTTCCTTTAATAACATTTCCTTCATGTCTGCTTTACATCAGCTGTAAAATGGTCATATATTTTGTCAGGATTTTGGAAGATATCATATTGTAGCAGTAATTTTTCATTTTTCTTCAAGGAAATTCTCAAAACTATTTTTTTTTTTTCGTAGTCTATTCAGTTTTAAAGTGACTTTGAGGGACCTAAATATTGAAAACCCCTAAAAGTGAGACCATTATAAAAACATTCCCTCCTCAATATATTCCACACTGCTGTCAGGTAATTAAGTTTATTAACCCTTCAGATGCTTTTCAGAATTTAATGTAAAGTGGAATGACTAAAAAGAAAAATGTTATTTTTACCCCCCTTAATCTTCCTTCTGAACAGGCCACTATAGCAGACAGACTTTAAAACCATTATTTGGCCGTGAATTGTAATGGCAACCATCAGGACCCCACAACCATGACCTTAGGATGCCGATGGGGTTAAAGAGGAGCCCTCACACCCTGTTAACCATCTAGATGCCCTAGTCATTATCAACAGCAGCAGCTAAGGGGTTAAACGGCCATGATCAATGCTAGCACTGATTGTGACTTATGCAGTAGCGTGTCAGCCATAGTGTACAGATGACAGCTGTGGCATTTACTTGTCGATGGATGTTATTCACTAATATCTCAGGTTAGTTGTAAATTGAATTTGTGATTAGTAAGGGGTTAAGGTACCTTATACACCTCTGTCTCATACCCTGATCATTAATATGATAAATGATGACAGGAGCCTCATCTGTTGTTGTACCTATGAATGGATAGATAGGGGTGCAACGGGTCTTATCTTCTAATTAATGTGGTGCATGCAGTGCACTAACTGCTCACCTTGATCAGTTGTGTGACTCACAACCAATATCAAAGTTTTGATCAAGCGTCGCAGGACTCCCCACTCATGGTGGCCAGCGTAATCTCCAAATGGATAGAAATAATGTGGTCCGCACTGGTGTATGTGAAGCAAAGAACAGACGTCCAGAAGATATTTATGGTGACTTTATTTCTCGACGGTCTTGAAGCGCATCGAGAAATAAAGTCACCATAAATATCTTCTGGACGTCTCTTCTTTGCTCCACATACACCAGCGCGGACCACATTGTTTCTGTCCATTTTGAGATTTCATCTGATATTGTGGCACGGGCCGTGTACAGTCAGCGCTGCGCTCACACCTATTCTTTGTACCACTGCTGTTGATCTTATAGAGATCACCCCTAGCTGTGTCTTTATCTTCATCCCTCTACTCTGTACCAGATCTCTTTATTTCTTAGGGATTCTAATAGTAAGTGGCCGGTTACATTGACCTTTGTGCTAAGGTTACTTTTTTGTACTTTTTGATCAGCCTTGGATGGAGGACAGACATCTGCACAAATGAGTCACTTGGTGTATGGAGAGCGTGGCCTTTATTTAGGAGGAAATCGATGAGTGGATACTTAAGAGGCCGTCACACGCGTCAATATCGCTATCAATATGAGGAGCGATGCAACTTCGGGGAAGTCGCCTGAGCGACGTGAAATTATCACAGGTAGATGTCACACACATCAATGTCGCTCACATGGACCCAGCAATGTGGTGATGCCGCCATCTTGCGGACGACCCAGCGAGCGATTTTTATTTATTTTTTTGTTGTTGCTTGTACGGTGTCACACGGCAGTGTCTGCTGCGATCTTTCTGTCAATGTGGGCACGAAAACACCATGGCCCGCCTATCCTCAATATTTACATATCGACGATTGGATCAAATGCGTCGCTGAGTTTAATGTCACACACAGCGATGTATAAGCTCAACTGAGCGATCAGCGACAGGTTTACGGTCTGGTTCGAAAACCTGCGATCAGCGACATATCGCTGGTTGCATCGCTTTGTCACACGCTGCAATGTCGCTCCTACGTCGCTTGAGCGACTGAAAGTCAGTGACGTATGAGTGACATTGATAGCTATATTGATGCGTGTGACGCTGCCTTTAGGGTTTGGCTTTCTTTCCTGGAGTTTCAGGATGTGGCTGAATGTAGTGTGTTTTTTCCCAATTAAAGTGATCTTTTCTTACTGATAAAGCCTCTTATCAAGGCTATAGTAGGTCTCCATTAGAGCATTCACTGATGATCAAAGTGATTTACCACTACATTACATTTATCCTAAAGACAACAGTCTGAACAATACTTTACAAAGATACAGAATCTGACCAGCACCTCCTAACGGAACAAGGCAATTGTGAGCGGGTGCATCTGCTATTACCAGGGCTGTGGAGTAAAGGCCCCGTTCCACGCTACGATATCTTGAACAATATCGTTGAAACGTCACGGCTTTTGAGGCGGTGCAACGACGTTGTTGCGTGACACGTAGATACAACCAACGATAAGTCGGCTGATCGTTAATCGCAAGTTTATGAACAGGATCATAAATCAGTCGTCAGTTCAACCTGCAGCATCAGCGTGTGTGACACATTGATAATGATGTTGTTTACGACTTTGCCTATTCAGAACTGAGGAACATAGACATCCAAACGACTGCTGATATCATTTGCTTGTCGCGGAGTCGTTGCTGCGTCTTTCATGATAACTGTACGTGTGACACCTCACTAGCGATCACTCAACGATGTTGAAGCGATCCAGGCCAAGTCGGATCGTTGTTCGTATCGCTGCAACATTGAAGCAGGTAACGGGCCCTTAAGTAAGCCAAATCTCCAACTCGGACTCAAAAATTTCCCTGAATCCGACTCCACCAAAATGGACACCGACTCCTATTCCACAGCCCTGCCTATTACTGCATAATCGACAGACAAAAGCGTACAGCAGCCACTCTATACGTGACCATATATGAAGACATTTAATATATAATATATATTTTTATTTGTTATTTTAAAAGATTAAATCGAGTCGGTCAACTCATTTGCATTGCCAGGAATCGGGACCTGGCCGCACAATTGCAGCCAGATAGTTACCCCTTGACATGCTTCAGCTTTTCAGAGAAAACAATTTTAATGATTCAGGTAATCCCCATGATTGAGGCTTTTCAATCATCTGGAGTGGTGCAGATCTTGACAGGTTCCTTTTACGTAGGAGACACTCCATTACTATTAGCCCCTTCACCACCCGGCAATTTTTAATTTTCCATTTTTGTTTTTTCCTCCCCTTCTTCCAAGAGCCATAACTTTTATTTTTCTGTCAATATAGATTTTGAGGCTTGTATTTTGCAGGATGAGTTGTCCTTTCAGATGAAGTCATTTATTTTACCATATGGAGTACAGGAAAATGAAAAGAAATTCTAAGTGCAGTATAATTGCAAAACAAAGTCCAATTACATGTTTGTTTTTTGTGTTTTTAATCACAATATTCACTATATATTAAAACTGACATGACGGTGTGATGCCTCAGGTCGGTATGAGTTTGTAGCTACCAAACATGTATACTTTTACTTTTATCTAAGTGGTGAAAAAAAATTCAGACATTTGGAAAAAAAAAAAAAAACAAATTGCACTTTTTTTTCGCCATGTTCCGTGACCCATAGCGTCCTCATTTTTCTGGATCTGGGGCTGTGTGATTACTTACCGTATATACTCGTGTATAAGCCGACCCGTGTATAAGCCGACCCCCCTACTTTTGCCCCCAAAACCTGGGAAAATCTATTGACTCGCGTATAAGCCGAGGGTGGACTCCAGCACAGGTATACAACCCCCAGCAGTGAGGTATACAGCAGCCTCCCCAGTGGTAGTATACAGCAGCCTCCCCAGTGGTAGTATACAGCAGCAGCCCCAGTGGTAGTATACAGCAGCCCCAGAGGTATATGCAGCCCCAGAGGTATATGCAGCCCCAGAGGTGTATACAGCAGCCCCAATATACAGCAGCCCCAGTGGTATTGCAGCCCCAGTGGTATTGCAGCTCCTATATACAGCAGCCCCAGTGGTATTGCAGCCCCTATATACAGCAGCCCCAGTGGTATTGCAGCCCCAGTGGTGTATACAGCAGCCCCTATATACAGCAGCCCCAGTGGTATTGCAGCCCCTATATACAGCAGCCCCAGTGGTATTGCAGCCCCAGTGGTATTGCAGCCCCTATATACAGCAGCCCCAGTGGTATTGCAGCCCCAGTAATGCAGGGCCCCTATATACAGCAACCCCAGTGGTATTGCAGCCCCTATATACAGCAGCCCCAGTGGTATTGCAGCCCCAGTGGTATTGCAGCCCCTATATACAGCAGCCCCAGTGGTATTGCAGCCCCAGTGGTATTGCAGCCCCTATATACAGCAGCCCCAGTGGTATTGCAGCCCCAGTGGTGTATACAGCAGCCCCTATATACAGCAGCCCCAGTGGTATTGCAGCCCCTATATACAGCAGCCCCAGTGGTGTATACAGCAGCCCCTATATACAGCAGCCCCAGTGGTATTGCAGCCCCTATATACAGCAGCCCCAGTGGTATTGCAGCCCCAGTGGTGTATACAGCAGCCCCTATATACAGCAGCCCCAGTGGTATTGCAGCCCCAGTGGTATTGCAGCCCCTATATACAGCAGCCCCAGTGGTATTGCAGCCCCAGTGGTATTGCAGCCCCTATATACAGCAGCCCCAGTGGTATTGCAGCCCCAGTAATGCAGGGCCCCTATATACAGCAGTCCCAGTGGTAGTATACAGGCAGCCTCAGTAATGCAGGGCCCCCCCCTCATGCTCCGGTCTCCTGTAAAGCAAGTTATACTTATCAGTGCCCGCTGCCGTCCGCGCCCGCCGCTGCCGACATCCCGATCCTCCGTCTTCATGCATCTTCTTCCTGTTTCCTGTGCGCGTCGCCGGTAATGACGTCACTGCCTGCGACGCGCACAGAGCAGGAAGAAGATGAATGAAGATGGAGGATCGCATGTCGGCAGCGGCGGGCGCGGACGGCAGCGGGCACTGATAAGTATAACTTGCTTTACAGGTGACCGGAGCATGAGGGGGGGGCCCTGCATTACTGGGGATGCGGGGGCTGCTGTATACCGCTGTATACAGCAGCCCCCGCACTGACTCGCGTATAAGCCGAGGGGGTACTTTTCAGCCCAATTTTTGGGCTGAAAAACTCGGCTTATACGCGAGTATATACGGTAATTTTTGCGTCTTGAGCTGACGTTTCTAATGATACCATTTTGGGGTGAATGCGCTGTTTTGATCTCCCGTTATCACATTTCATTGCAATGTTGCGGCAACCAAAATAAGATTTTGGCATTTGTACCTTATTTTCTGTTACACAGTTTACAGCTCTGATTACTTGATTTTATATCCTGATAGATCGGGTATTTCTGAACACAGCGATACCAAATATGGGTATTTTTTATTTTTTTAATACTTTTGTTGTGAATGGGGCAAAACGGGGGTTATTTGTACTTTTGTGGGTTAGTTTTCAAAAATAAAATTATTTTTTTTGTTATTTCTTTTTAACTCATTCTTAATTTTACACTGCCACATAGGGCGCCACAGTGCTGCACAGTCCAATTGCTTGTGCCATGTCCCGATGAGCTGCAGCATGTAGCACAAAATGATTACTGGGTGGTTGGTAGGGCTTGACAACCACTCACAGGAAGTGAACCCTGATGACCCAGGGTCCTGCATTGACCCCTGATGTTATCAGGTGATGCACCAAGATCCCGTAATCTTATCGCGGGATCTCCGATCTTGGCACTTTTGGATTGCGCTGTCATTCACAGGATCAGTCTTGTTAGCCCCACATCTTAGCTGATGAGATCAGCTGAGATGTCGGTGATATGATGAGAGCTCACCGCTGGAGCTCACATCTAAGTGAGGGACACCAACCATGACATACATGTACATCATGGATCGTGAAGGGGTAAAAAAAAAGTGTACTGACATGAGATTTTCAACAGAAGTCAGTAATAACTCATCCAATCTGCACAGGCAAAGAAATCAAACCATAGATGTCCATAAATTATATGTAACAGTGAGAAATTACACAGGGGAAAAGTATTCAACAATCAGAGCAAATTGTTTTTGAATATTTTGGTGGGAAACTATGTGAATACAATGAATTAGAAGAAAAAATGCTTCATGGAGCAACCCCTTAAAAGGAATCTGTCAGGATCAAACCTAAGGGCCCCGTCACACGGTTCAATTTGCAGAACGATATTGTTAGCGATCACATGCACTCGCGATCACTAAAAATATCGTTCACATCGCTGGTGACCTGTCACACAGGCAGACTCACCAACGATGTGGACCAGCGAGAACGCTGGTAACCATGGTAAACATCGGGTTACTAGGCGCCGCGTGGCGCTTAGTAACCCGATGTTTACCATGGATACGAGCTCCCAGCATAGGCTGTTCACAAATCTACAATCAAACGATTTTTCTTTGTGCATCGCTGCGTGTAATCAAACGATTTTTCAAACGATATCGCTTAAGCGATTAAAAAAAGCAGATCGCTTAAGCAATATCGTTCTGCAAATTGATGCATGTGAAGTGACCCTAAGTCATCTACACTACCGTTCAAAAGACAATTTTGTGTTTTCCATGAAAACTCATACTTATTTATCAAATGAGTTGCAAAATGAATAGAAATTATAGTCCAGACATTGACGAGGTTAGAAATAATGATTTTCATTTGAAATAATAATTTTCTCCATCAAACTTTGCTCTGGTCACAGAATGCTCCCTTTGCAGCTATTACAGCATTGCAGACCTTTGGCATTCTAGCTATTAATTCGCTGAGGTAATCTTGAGAGATTTCCCCCCATGCCTCCTGAAGCTGCTCCCACAAGTTGGATTGGCTTGATGGGTCCTTTTTGCGTACCCTACGGTCCAGCTGCTCCCACAATAGCTCAATGGGGTTGAGATCTGGTGACTGCGCTGTCCACTCCATTATAGATAGAATACCAGCTGCCTGCTTCTTCCCTAAATAGTTCATGTCTAATTTGGAGGTGTACTTTGGGTCATTGTCCTGTTGTAGGATGAAATTGGCTCCATGGCCCTGGCACGATGTCAAATACGTGGCTCCATGTACCATCCAGTGGTGTAACTTGAAGCTCATGGGCCCCGTTGCGAAAGCTCCAATAGGGCCCCCAATTATTGTAAATCTTCAATAGCATTAGTCTTTTTCTATAACCAATGGGACTTCAGGGCCCATGTGCGATTGCAACACTTGCCCCTGTTGTAGTTACCCACCTGTTACGATCCCATGGAGTTTTATGTACGTGAAAAAAAAGTTTATCAACTTCAATAAAAGCAGGGGGGGTTTTGTTTACTGAAACTTTTTTTAATTTTTTTGTAAAGGTTTTTGATTTTTTTTTACATTTCCGGTTCCTACCATTCAAATGTTTGGGGTCACCCAGACAATATTGTGGCGACTCCATTACAATAGGGCTGGGCGATTTTGGAAAAAATCAAAATCTCGATTTTATTTAAACCTATGGACGATTTTCGATTTAAATCTCGATTTTTTTTTCTATTTTTTGCTTTTCTTTGATGAATAAAGAGGGGGCCCCCGTGACCCTGTGACAGAGGAGAGGAGGGTAACTGAGGGAAGCGTCCTGCTTCCCTTGGGTGTTCCCGCCACTCCTCTTGTCTGCAGCCCAGGCTCTAACCCTAGCCCTAACCCTAGCACTAGCCCTAGCACTAGCCCTAGCACTAGCCCTAGCACTAGCCCTAGCACTAGCCCTATAGCACTAGCCCTAGCCCTAGCCCTATAGCCCTAGCACTAGCCCTATAGCACTAGCCCTATAGCACTAGCCCTAGCCCTATAGCACTAGCCCTAGCCCTATAGCACTAGCCCTAGCACTAGCCCTATAGCACTAGCACTAGCCCTATAGCACTAGCACTAGCCCTATAGCACTAGCCCTATAGCACTAGCCCTAGCCCTATAGCACTAGCCCTAGCCCTATAGCCCTAGCCCTATAGCACTAGCCCTAGCCCTATAGCACTAGCCCTAGCCCTATAGCACTAGCACTAGCCCTATAGCACTAGCCCTAGCCCTATAGCACTAGCCCTATAGCACTAGCCCTATAGCACTAGCCCTATAGCACTAGCCCTATAGCACTAGCCCTATAGCACTAGCCCTATAGCACTAGCCCTATAGCCCTAGCCCTATAGCCCTAGCCCTATAGCACTAGCCCTAGCCCTATAGCACTAGCCCTAGGAGAAGGGGGCTTGCGGCAAGGGGCAGGTAAGCATCGCATACCAATTAGCCATGCGGTGGCTTTCCTGCTCCCTTCTTGGGGGGGGCCTCTGACATACCTTATGGGAGGACGCACAGCAGTAGGACAGCGGCACCTGGCTTGTGCCCCATCCACTGCACAGGACCACCAGCAGCCATATTGGCACAGCCATCAGTAACGTGTCATGTGTCCAGTAATGGAGAGGCCCTGATCTACCACACACTAATGAGCAGATAGAATGATGATCATTATCAGGAGCTGCACTCAGTAATGGCAGTTACCTCTCACCCGGGGGAATCAGCGGCTCCCCACACTCCACAGCGGCCCCTCACAGCACCGTCCGCGGTCTCCTCCCGTCTGGCGCCGTTGACGCGACCTCACCAGCGGCTGCAGCAGGGGCGGCGGGGCACTGATAGCCATTTCCCCCCCCCCCCCCCGAACTCGGCCGCGGTTGCTGTAGCAGGGGCGGGCGGGCGGGCGGGGGGGGGGGCACTGATTGCTCCTACTCCCGGAACTCTGCCGCGGCTGCTGTAGCAGGGGCGGCCGGGGCACTGATCGCTCCTACCCCCGGAACTTGGCCGCAGCTGCTGCAGCTGTAGCAAGGGCGAGGGGGCACTGTCAGCACATCTCCCGCCACTGTAGCAGGGGCTGGGCTCTGACAGCACCCCCTACCCTCGGCCTCACAGTGAGCAGCGGGAATACTGCTGGGAAGCCACTACTAGCCGCCCGGATCGTCTAAACAGCGCTCCGGCGGCCATTTTAAATCGAATTGCACGATTGTTAACAAAACCACAATCGTGGCCACAGCAGGGGGCGAATTAATCGAATTAATTCGATTAATCGCCCAGCCCTACATTACAAATAGAATACTAGCTGCCTGCTTCTTCCCTAAATAGTTCATGCATAATGTGGAGGTGTGCTTTGGGTCATTGTCCTGTTGTAGGATGAAATTGGCTCCAATCAAGCGCTGTCCACAGGGCCATGGCATTGCAAAATGGAGTGATAGCCTTCCTAATTTAAAATCCCTTTTACCTTGTACAAATCTCTCACTTTACCAGCACCAAAGCAACCCTAGACAATCACATTACCTCCACCATGCTTGACAGATGGCGTCAGGCACTCTTCCAGCATCTTTTTTTCAGTTATTCTGCGTCTCACAAATGTGTGATCCAAACATATTAAACTTTGATTCGTCTGTCCATAAAACTTTTTTCCAATCTTCCTCTGTCCAATGTCTGTGTTCTTTTGCTCATATTAATCTATTCCTTTTATTAGCCCGTTTCAGATATGGCTTTTTCTTTGCCACTCTGCCCTGAAGGCCAGCATCCTGGAGTCGCCTCTTCACTGTAGATGTTGACACTGGCGTTTTGTGGGTACTATTTAATGAAGCTGCCAGTTGAGGAGCTGTGAGGCGTCGATTTCTCAAACTACCGTAGTGACTCTAATGTACTTGTCTTGTTGCTCAGTTGTACAGCGGGGCCTCCCACTTCTCTGTCTAGTCTGGTTAGAGACTGTTTGTGCTCTCCTCTGAAGGGAGTAGTACACGCCATTGTAGGAAATCTTCAGTTTCTTGGCAAATTCTCGCATGGAACAGCCTTCATTTCTAAGAACAAGAATAGACTGTCGCGTTTCACATGAAAGATCTCTTTTTCTGGCCATTTTGAGAGTTTCATAAACAAACAAATGTAATGATCAGGATTCTTAACTTGTTCAAAGGAAAGTCAATTTTATAGCTTCTCTAATCAGCAAAACCATTTTCAGCTGTGCTAACATACTTGTGCAAGGGTTTTCTATGGTTTACTATACATCCATTAGCCTTCTTATACAGTTAGCAAACACAATGTACCATTAAAACACTGGAGAGTTGGTTGTTGGAAATGGGCCTCTATACACCTATGTAGATATTGCATTAAAAACCAGATGTTTGCAGCTAGAATAGTCATTTACCACATTAACAATGTATAGAGTGTATTTCTGATTCATTTAATGTTAGCTTCATTGAAAAAAAATGTGCTTTTCTTTCAAAAATAAGGAAATTTGTAAATGACCCCAAACTTTTGAACGGTAGTGTATATGGGAGCATGCAGGTCATAGGAAGCTGAATAACATGATACCATTGATGTCTGTTATCTGGTGTATTACGCCAGCTGTGCCGCAGCCGCCCACAACCAAAACCACCCAAAATAACCACTGCTGACACCGATGAGCTCCATCTGCTTAAGTGCATATGTGCACTTACTCAGGTGGCCGCCATCTTTGTATACCCAAGTGTCCAAAGAATGCGGCCACTTGAGTAAGTGCGCATGCATACTTATGCAGCTGCTATCTTTGAACACTTGGGTATACAAAGATGGCAGTGGTGTGACCTGGTGCACTTACGCTGCCGCCATCTTTGGAAAACTGTGCTCAAAGGTAGGTGCACAGGGGGGGAGGGGAGAAAGCATACAGGGGGAGGAGAGACAGAGCACAGGGAAAGGGGAGACAACTCACGGGGAGAGCTCAAAAGGGGGGAGTGAGTGCACAGGGAGGAAACTGCTCAAAGGAGAGGGCACATGAGGAGAGAAGACAGCACAGGGGGGAACAGGTTAAAGGGGAGGAGAGCACACAGGGGGAGGAGGGTCACAGCTCCCAGTGCCACCGAGCCTGTCCCGATGTGATGGCATCGGGCACTCATCTAGTTTTAAATAAATAAATGAGACCATTATCAATGTGAGACATGTTAATTTTCCATTTGCCCCTGGTGTCAGACCCCAATGATCTGATATCAATGAAACATTGAAAGGATAGGTCAGCAATACCGAAGAAGTGGACTACCCCGCTAACCTCGGCTTCTGTGATATAGAGTCTCTAATTTAGGGGATTTAGTTTATAAACAAACAATTTATGAACTTCACTTTTTTTTTTACTTGTAGATTGTCCTAAAACACCAGACACTCCAAGAAGCGACTCTGGCTCCTCTGCAAGCAATGGAAGACTGACCGCTTTACAGAAGCAGTTGGACATTGAGCTGAAAGTAAAACAGGGAGCCGAGAACATGATCCAAACGTACTCGAATGGTCCTTCAAAGGTAAGTCAGAGGTTCTTCTTATATCGAAAGGGTATGACATATAAAGTAATGTATGTCACTGGCCGGAGAAATATAAGAGTCGTTGTCAGACCTCCTAAATCCCAGGACTATAATTATGGAATATGGAGCAGAAGGGCAAGAATGAAGCTGCGCTCGGCTACTATGACCTTAGTCTTTTCCATGCAGTTGTTGATGTACAGAGCTCTTCTTTCCTCTGACTAGAGATATTAGCAACATTAGGCCAGTTTAATGCATCCAACGTTCAGTCTTATTCCGGATGCGAGCCACATTTAGCTCCTGCCCCCCTCATAGTAGTGGCACCCAGAGCCCCCATTACCGTTAGAATGACAGTCACAGCTTTTCCACAGATATCACGCTGAGGTGTAGTATACCAAGATCCAGGGGTTACTTTTTTACCCCCATTCACATCTGCTCTTCTGTATAGGGCTATGCACAAGTTACCATCTGCAGACCTGCTCTTCATAGCTGTTTGCTAAACCTGATGCTTATGCACCAAGCTGGAAGACTGCAGCGAACCACACATCACAGGCCCACGAGTCACATGTGGTTCCTGAACTACAGGGTGGAGACCCCTGCTTTAAACCGTGTTTTCACATGATGTACACAGAGCTGGTTGTGTGATCACATTGGGAGCTGTACAGTAAATCCGCTCTGTGTGCCACGGTCCTGGAACAAGACCTAATAAAGCATGTAAAACTTGAGGGAATCTGCTCCACCAGAGATGACAAGATTCCCCTTTTCTTGCCTTCATTTATATAATCTACCTTAGCATCATTGAGTAAAATGTTCTATAGTTCAATGTTGTGTGCTTCTCTCTACAGGACAGAAAGCTGCTTGGCACTGCCCAACAAATGCTTCAAGACAGCAAGACTAAAATTGAAGTCATACGCATGCAGATCCTTCAAGCCATGCAACAGACCAATGAAATGTCATTTGACAATGGTAAAGGTTCAGAAAAATGTACATACTCAGTTTTACTTCAAGTTTACAGTACTGTCATCTGTGCCTGTATGTAGTAGTGATCAGTAATGTCGTTACCTGTAATATGGGATGAATAATCATTATTGCATGAGCAAAGTGACTAAAGTTGAATAAGTTTATTACTGTTCAAGAAGTTCTCAAGGAATAGCAATAGTCATTGTCAATAAATTCCTAAATACTTTGTTAGTAATCACACTTGTTTTATCTAGGGAGGTAATAACTATAGTGCATTAAAATGGTCACAGCCTTGTTACACTGACACAAACCTGTTCTGTAAAATTATTAGGCCGTTGGGTCTTTTGACCATACGGTCATATGTCAGCATGTTTTCCATCTCCAAGCTGTATAAACTTAAATACCTATTCGATGAAGCCTTATCAAGGTGTTCAGAATTATTAGGCAGATATATCCTCCAGGCAAAAAGGGCCAAAGAAAACAATGAATAAGTGCAAGAACGCTGGCATCTCTTTTTGCAAGGTTTTTGGTGAAAAAATAACGCAAGTAAAGCAAGATGTAAAAATCCATTTCTTTTTGTGCTTTGTTTTTTTCTTGGTATTCTTATGAGAGTGTGGACTTCTCTCCTGACTCTCTATAGTTTAAATTACTGCTAATTAAATTAATCATTAGACCAAACCATGTTCTACCAACTGAATGCCCTACCCAATGTGTAACGGCCACGTCACACCAGGTGACGTCGCCGGAGATGGCGGCGACAAGCAGGGGTGCTCATGTTTCTGGCGCCCCGCCAGCGTCGCCGTCCCCCATTTACTTGGGGCGACACCTCCGGCGATCTGACAGGCGGCATCGCCGCTGGGGTGTCTAAAAACCCCAGCGGCGATGCAGTACAATGGGAGCCTGTGGCTCCCATCGCCTGTCAGATCGCCGTCGGCCGTTTACATGGGGCGATGTGTACACATCGCCCTAGAATGGCCGCCTGGTTTCACAGCGCTGCTGTGAAACCAGGCGACCACTCAAATGCGTCGCCCTTGCCTATTACATTAGGCGACGCATTGGCGATGTCGAAGAGACTATACCGAAGGCACCACTTAATAGCGTTTGGATCTGCCACACTGGTCAAGAAACAAACATTTCAAATGGAAGAGAAAAGCTGACCAGTATAAATGGGCGATCAACAAAATATAGTTCAATCACAAATCTTTATTACAAAATACCACAAACAAAACAATGAAGTGCAGTTTTAAAAGCCCCATACAGAGCTATACATATATACTCAAAACTCCACCCACTTCAGCATTGAATAGTGAATATCACATATATCACAATGAATCATACCCCAATAATAGAAACAAAGTCAGTTATCATCATACAAACCTCCCATTAAGGGAATTAGCAGAGAGGAATAAAATGCTTGGCGATGTCGGTGGCGATAGGCCATGCCCCAGGATCGCCTAAAAAAATCGCCGCCGACATCGCCAGGTATGACGATACTCTAAAAGTAACCATGCCTGAGAAGACAAGGAGAGAGAATCCAGGGGTGATTGGGCTCATGTGTTTTAGCAATGTTACGTGAGCTCTGGGAACATGAATCCCGCACTGTTAGAACAGCGTGGGCATTGGAGGTGAGTATAAGGTTTTCTATTTTAGTGGGGGTGAACATGAGAAATATGAAGGGGTTGTCCATGTAGTGGACAACCTCTGTATTTATTTACATAATAATTCTGTGGAATAATTCTGCACACAACGATCTTCTAAGGAAAACAAAATCTCCCTTTTACTTAAATATTCAGATTTATTAATCTTTTGGATTGACCGACAGCTTTGTAGTTGTTCAATAAAAAAATGAAGTGTCAAAAATACAAATTGCCTAAGAATTGTGCACACATAGTATAATGGTAATGGGACAGGTGCTTGTGAGCATGTGCAGTTGTAAGCTCCTCTCCCTGCATTCCTGTGTAGGAAGATATCCTCCCAGCAGATATTCTGATCTAATATTGTAGATACCAGGGGAGTTGTGGTAAGAGGCTGCGCACACTGCTGTCTAGGCTGTCTGGTCTAACAGTGAAGATACCAGGGGTACAGAGTTAAGAAGAGGGCTGTGCACACTGTTGTCTATATATCTATCAGATCTAATACTGGAATTATAAGGGTGCTGAGGTAAGAAGAGGCTTCTCACACTGCTGTCCACCCTGCCTTTCTGAATGTTGAGCAACTGCTGTGACCTAGAGGTAGCGTGACAGTCCATGGTACAGACTATTGTCGAGCCCACTGGGACGGGGTACTCTGAACCGGACCGGGTTTGCTGCTTTGGATGTCACGGAGGGCCTGGTCCGGTCCGTGTCCCGGGCCCTGGCAAGTAAAAGGGGAATATTTACAGAGGATAATAGTTTGTCGTGACGCCACCCACGGTGTGTGGTCAGTAGGGGACCACCGCTGCGGCAGAACCTCCGGGAATGGTGTTAGGCAGCTTAAATGGTACTGCTCTCCGTAGGTTGAGGCGAAGTCCCCGGGGCAGTGGTTGTTATAGTCTATGGTGGATGTGGTAATAAGGGATAGATAGTGGAGACGGGTTAAAGGAACACACACTCGCGTTTCTGTAGTTTCCAAAGCTTTACTGCAGATGTTGTAGCAGATTGTCCATGGAGTCTGTACTGGGGCCGGGTTGCTCCCACCCTGTTCGGGTCCTCAGCTTCCTCATACTGCGCTGTGTGTGTGGCCCTGCGGCTGCTTCTAGCTGAGTTGCTGGCACTGTCTCACTCTCGCTCTCCCTTCTGGTACCCCTTGGCTAGGCAACTTGAGTCTTCTGTGTGGTGCTGATTCCGCCGTGTTGCTTTGCACTGGTACAGTGTTGATCTGGAAACTCCACTATTCCTGGATTTACTGTGCTGTATGTGTCAGTCACAGTGTCGGATCCGGTGTCCGTTCTGTGCGCTCCTCTGGGGCGAGTGGTGATGGCACTCAAGCTCCCAGATGTGGTTCTCTGTCTGTAATTCTCCTCTCCTCAGACCCTGGCTAGGCCTGGAATCGATGAGCAGGCTGTAGAGAAGCCTCACGCAGCTCCTTTACACTATAGTCTCCCTCAGTTCTCCCAGGAACTGGACTTTTTCTAGAGCTCTCCTCTAGACTGGACTGGGCTAACTACTTTCTCTTGACCTGGAGTATATAAGGGAGCTGGTTTAGCTCCCCCCTCCTGGCCCAGAGGTGCTAGTGTAGGTCAGTGGGTTGTGGGGAGGGAACCCGTGTGATGTTACTGTGGCACATTAACCCCTGGGATGCCACACTATCTCCAGGTCACCGCAGCAGAACTTCCTATTGCACATTCTCACAGGCTTCTGTTCAATTAAAATAGTATTTTCCTCCCTGTACAATCCGAGTGGGTTTGCTATTTAAAACGACGTAGGTTTTGCTTTTATTTTTATTTTTTTTTTACTTTTCCTATTTCAGGAGATCTCTTAAAGTATTGATGACCATATGTGATTGATCAACACGGGTGTGAAAGCTGGCATGCCCATTGATCATTGATCACTAGTTCGATAGGACCCCTTTTTAGTTTTATCAGACAACATGCCACTCTTGGATGGACCCTTTTAAAATGCATTATTTTTGAGATTTATTAAAGGACATCGGAACGCGACCGCGTTGATTTTTGAATTTTTCATCTCGCCAGTTTCCATATCCGGTGTATTGATCTATGGACTGATTTGTCTTTTTCTTTTTAAAAGGGTTATTGATGATAAATTTGAGCTATAAGGATAGGTCACCCAATATGTGATCAGGGCTGGTCTGAGACCTAGTGGCACCACTGATCAGCTAATGTCTGCCTCCACAGTGTCTAGATATAAGTGTATGGAGCGTTGCTAAAGGTGGGGTCACACGCGGCGATCTGGCCTGCGATGTCGGAAGCGATGCGCGGGTGCCCGCTTGCTTCCGACATCGCAGGCCAGCTGTCACACGGCACGACGTTGCCGGTGACGCGGCTGCGATGTGGGCGGAGCCGTCGCTCGCTGGGCTGGGCTCAGCCCAGCGAGCGATCCTCAGTAACCCTGTGATATAGGCTGGATCGCGCCGCCAACAGTGTCAGACGGCGCGATCCAGCCTAATCGCTGGTCACAGGTTGAAAGGTTTATGAACATGTTCATAAACCTGTCAACCTGCGACCAGCGATAATTTGCAGTTGCGTCGCGCTGTCACACAGCGCGACGCACTTGCAATATCGCCCGCGACTTCGCTGTGACGTCACTTTGCGGCGATGTCGCGGGCGACATCGCCGCGTGTGACCCCACCTTTAGAGCCTGCGTGGTCTCATTCAACTGACTGGAGATTAAGACCAGTAAATGGTGGCAGTCACCAAACAATGCACAGTACAGTGTTTGCTCTCGTTCATTGCTTACATCCTGCCAGAGCACAAACCAGTGGGATGTTGGATCCCTACCAAACTCATATAGATGACCAATCCTGTATAAATGGGGTCAATGTTATTCCCAAGAGATGAAATGTGACTTGTTTCAGAGTGCTATAATATGGCCTTATTGTAATATCTGTATTACTTCACAATTCAAAGGAGTTACCTTTATTTAAATTGAGCTATGCTCTGGTGTTCACTAGCACTTGAGGTCTGAGTAACATGTTTATAATGCAGCATCTAAAACCGGCCTATCTCTATAATGTACACTTTGAAGTGTTACGAATTATAACCTGAAGTAAACATGATGGCTAAACTCTAAACAGCCAAATTACCACATGGCATGAGAATCTAGATTTGATTGTTCCACTAACAATATACCGTATTTTCCGCTTTTTAAGACGCACTTTTGCCTCCCCCAAACTGGGGGGGTAAAAGGGGGTGCGTCTTAAAAAGCGGATGTGAAAAAATAATAAAAAAAATGAAATATTACCAGGGGGAAGGGGGGCGCCTGTCGAGTGGGGGTGCCGGACGCAGGTTCCGTTGGGTGAGGGGCACAGATTCCATACCGGAGCTGCAGGGGATGACCGGTGGTAGCGAGCGGTGGGCGCCGCCATATTCTCTCTACCCGGCTGCATTCACTAAGCAGTATGCAGCCGGCCGGTAGAGGTGCAGACTCCAGAATGGCCGCAGGTCTCCGTTATGGCCGCGGCCATTTTGTTGAAGTCTTTCCTGACTGGCTGCACAGTTAGTAATACTACTGAATGCAGCCAGCCAAAAGGAACATGGCGGTGCCCACCGCTTGCTGCCACCTCTCATCCCCCGTACTCCGCTCCTGCCCCCGTGCCCCACTGCAGCGTCGCCCTGCTACTGTGCCTCTCACCCTCCTGAACCTGCCTCCGGACCCCCGCTCAGCAGCCGCATGTCAGTAAGCCATTGGGGTCCGGGGGGTTGGGGGGGATAGGGAAGAGGCATATACACAAAAGGGGCAATACACAGGATGGGGACATATATACAAGATGGGGGGGTGATAGTTTCAGGATGGGTTGACATATATAAAGGATGGGGGGCATAGTTTCAGGGTGGGGCATATATACAGGTTGGGGGACATTTATACAGGATGGGGGACATATATACAGGTTGGGGGGCATATACACAGGATATCGGTGGGGGGCATATATACAGGATGGGGGGACATATATACAGGATGGGGGGCATATATACAGGATGGGGGCATATAGATAAGATGGGGGAATATATATTGCCAGAATGGGGTATATATACAGGATGGGGGGCCGTATTTACAGCATGGGGACATATATACCAGGATGAGGGACATGTATACCAGAATGGAGGGGACATATATACCGGAATACCAGGATGGGGGGGTTTATGTACCAGGATGAGGGACATATATACTGATTTGTAAGACAGACACTGGCATTATAAGACGGACCCCATTTAACATTAAAAATAATTATTTTCTCTTTTCCTTCACCAAATTTGGGGGTGCGTCTTATAATCAGGTGCATCTTATAAAGCGAAAAATACGGTATTTAAAAGATTTGTCACCAGATTTCATAGTACAAACAAAATAAATTGACTTATCTCACACTGTCAAGCTTAGGGGTACTTCACACACAAGGATATCACTAGTGAGATCGCTGGTGTCACAGGTTTTGTGACGTAACAGCGTCCTCGCCAGCGACCTTGCTGTGTGTGACACATTGCAGCGACCAGGCCCCTGTTGTGAGATCGCTGATCGTGACAAACCATTCTGGACCATTTTTTGGTTGTTGCTCTCTTGCTGGGCAGCATGCATCGCTGTGCTTGACAGGGACAATGACCAACGATCTCAATGCTATGCCCGAGAATGGCAGTGTCCCAACGACTGCCGTATCGTTCCATATGTTGCTGGTGAGATCTGACTTTTGACATCTCACCAGCGACCATGTAGCGACGCACCAGCGATACCTACCAGGTTGTATCGTTAACGCTGGAGCATCGCTACGTGTAATGGGACCCTTAGTATATTTCTTATTTGCAAATAAAGCCATGATAGAATGGCTGTATAATCCTGCATGAAGGTTCAAGTACAGTCATAGGTAACAAGCCATATTGACAATCCTCAGTTTCCCTCTTCCTTGCTGAGATTTCTCACTGCTCCATACAAGCTGCAGCTTCAAGCTGCTTGGCTGGAGCCTGACTACACTTGGACGCATCCACTCTCTCGCTATATATAGAGTGCTGTGCAAATTAATTGGGACAAATCAATTTTTTCTTGCATTAATTTTACTATTGCTGATAAGTGTTTTATCAGTTTTTGGTGTCGTTTTCCTTTTTCTTTCACGTTTCCCTTTTCGTTTTGGAGAAAACGATCCAGTTTCATTGTGTGTGTGAATTATTCTTGAAATGGTCGATTTTCCAATACCAATGGTGGAGGCGATTTCTCTTACAGTCAGACTTGTATGTTCATTAAGAGTAATAATTCTAGACCTCTTCAGTGGAGTAACATCCATTTTTACAGGCACGAATCACACTGAGAGAAAAAGTACACTAAACCACTCCTCACAGAAACAAGCTCTCAACTGAAGCTGAGGGGGCAGCTAGCTGTTATTTTCTGACTAAAACCAGTCAAACCACATTTTGTTACTCAAGGTTGTACACTCACACCTGTTCAAAGCAGTTAAAACTGGTTTGAATCACTGACTGGTAACCTCAACTTACGATTTTACTTAAATGCTTTGTCCCAATTAATTTGCACAGCACTGTAGTTAGACCCATAAAATGCTCATCTTAATATCTGAACTATACTTCTAAACTGCAATGGACCTTAAAATAAAATAAGTACTTTTTAGGGTTGTTTTTTTCTTTACATTGTAAGGTTTTTAGAGATTTTAGATATACATAGAGGTTTTCTTTTTACATCTGCTGAAAAATAACTGGTAGCAGCAGCTCAAGCAAGATGGCCACCTCATTCGTGTAATCAGAAAATAAAATGTTTACTAAAAAGTAATGTATATCTTTTTTTTTTTATTAAAACTGTATTAAAGAAGCACTCCCATTCATTTCTTTTATTAGCTACTTACATTTATTTTATTAACTACTTACTGTAATGTAGAGCAAGTGCGGTAATATACAGTTGTGCTCAATAGTTTACATACCCCGGCAGATTTTTTGCTTTCTTGGCCTTTTTTCAGAGAATTTGAATGTTAACACACAAACTTTTTTCCACTCAGGGTTATGGTTGGGTGAAGCCATTTATTGTCAAACTACTGTGTTTTCTCTTTTTAAATCATTGACATTTGGTTTTCATGGATAGTTTTCCAGGACTCTGATGACTTCAGAGACATAAAGGCTGGGCCTCTGGCCGACGGGGTGTCAGGTTGACCTGTATTCTCCCTTTCCCTACTCCATACCTCTTTCTGTACATGGCTTTACTTTCCCCGATTTTGTCATTGGCACTTCTATTGGTTCCTCTTTCTTCCTTTTCTTTTCTCTCGTTTTCTTTTCCTTTTTTATCTTCCGCTTTACTCAACCCTTCTTTAGAGTATATATGGTTTTTCCAAGACTACCCCTCTCGAAATTTGATGAACACAGAATAGTATGAAAAATTTATAGTTATAAGAAGTCTTTCCATAAAAGGCTCACCTTATTGGAGCCCTAGACGTTGTCCAAAACAGCCTGGGCACCGTGATTGCGGGCCACAGGTGGTAACAACCTAAATCACAGGACTATATGATGGTAGTGATACAGGGTTACTGAAAAACTTTAGTGAGGCTCATGCCCTCTTATGATTAGATCATATTATAACCCTTGGAAAGTATAATACTTTGGTTTGTTTAAAATACACAATTTATATTTTAATATTTGTGTCATCAGGGGATGATTTAGTTGAATAAGCTGACACCTGTTTAAAGTTGAACCCAATATCGAGATTTGTCTTTATACTACAATTTCTTGACATGTAAAGCCCTATACTAAGAAGGATTTTATATGTATGTTTTGTATTCTTAATTTCAATAAAATGAGATTTACCACTTAAATCATTATGACAACCAAAAACATCTAAATTACCCCGATCAAAAATTCACATACCCTGGTGATTTTGGCCTGACAGCATGCACAGAAGTTGACACAAATGGGTTTGTGTGGCTAATAGGTAACATCCTCACCTGTGACCTGTTTGCTTGTAATCAGTTTGTGTGCATAAAAGCTGATTGAGTTTCTGGGATCCAGACAGACTCCTGCATCTTTCATCCAGCCACTGACGTTTCTGGATTGTGACTCATGGGGAAAGCAAAAGAGAATTGACAATGGATCTACGAGAAAAGATAGTTGAACTGTATAAAACAGAAAAGGGATACAACAAGATATCCAAGGAATTAATAATGCCAGTGATTAACAAGTGGAAAATCAGGGACTCTGGAAAAACCAAACCACAGTCAAAGAGATCAACAACAATTTTGGCCAGGAAATTTGTTTGG
Source organism: Allobates femoralis (assembly GCA_033576535.1). Taxonomy (NCBI): domain Eukaryota; kingdom Metazoa; phylum Chordata; class Amphibia; order Anura; family Aromobatidae; genus Allobates; species Allobates femoralis. Next base: position 171,572,764 of record JARQOC010000007.1, read on the forward strand.
GATGCAAAGAAAAATCCACAAATATTACCAGCTGAAATAAAGGACTCACTAAAAACTAGTGGTGTGGCTGTTTGAAGATGCACAATAAGGAGGCATTTGAAGAAAAATGGGCTGCATGGTCGAGACGCCAGTAGAAAGCCACTACTGTGCAAATGCCACAAAGTATCTCGCTTACAATATGCTAAACAGCACAGAGACAAGCCTCCAAACTTCTGGAACAAGGTAATTTGGAGTGATGAGACCAAGATCAAACTTTTTGGCCACAACCATAAACGTTACAGTTGGAGAGGTGTCACCAAGGCCAATGATGAAAGGAACACCATTCCTACTGTAAAGGATGGAGTTGGATCGCTGATGATGTGGGGGTGTGTTACCTACAAAGGCAAGGAAACGTGGTCAATGTTGAAGGAAAGATGAATGCAGCATGTTAAAAGAAAATACTGGGGGCAAATTTGCATTCATAAGCCCGGAAGCTGCACAGAGGACGTAGTTGGACATTCCAAAATGATAACAATTCAAAACACAAGGCCAAGGCGACCTGTCATTGACTACAGCAGAACAAAGTGAAGATTCTGGGGTGGCCATCTTGGTCTCCTGACCTCAATATCATTGAGCCACTCTGGAGAGAACTCAAGCACGCAGTTCATGCAAGAAAGCCCAGGAACTTACAGAAAGTGGAGGCTTTTTGCCAAGAAGAATGGGCAGCTTTACCATCTGAGGAAATAAAGAGCCTTAGCCACAACTACCACAAAAGACTGTAAGATATCTTTGATGTTAGAGGCGGCAATACACGGTACTGGGGTATGTTAACTTTTGATCAGGGTCATTTGGATGTTTTTGGTTGTCATTATGATTTAAAAAGAAAACAAAGCAGTTTCAAAATAAATGGCTTTACCCATCCACTAACCATGAGGGGAAAAAATGTTTTTGTGTTATCATTCATATTCTCTGAAAAAAAGGCCAATAAAGCAAAAAATCTGCCGGGGTATGTAAACTTTTGAGCACAACTGTACAGATCACCATCTTCCCTAGTTTCCAAAGTTTTATTGAATGACTTGATGAATATGCCGACTTATTGAATCATACAGGTGTCAGATGTCTCTATTACAATGTAGGTCTGTGAAGCTTCAGGACTAAGCTCGATAAGCTTGTGTTGTAAGTAGTCCTCAGCTTGTTTGGTTCCCTAGGCATGGAGTGCACAGCACTAGTAGGCTGTGTGCTTTACAGCATGTTCTTGTAGCTCTGAAGCTGAATCCTATCAGCCTCAGTGCCCTACGTTTCTCCCAGGCTGAAAACACAAAGCTGCATGGGCTATCAGCCTGGGAGAGCGCATTGCTCGGACCAGTAACATGTCCATGCCACAGGTTTGAGCTGTCAGTCTTCAAGAGCACCGTGCCCCCGGCAAAGCAGGATTACCAAAAGGTAGAGAAGTGTGCTCCTGAAGATCCAACTTGAGTAGACCTCTTGAAGCGTGTCTGTGGAGGACTTGTGTTGGCCATATGAAAATACAGTATCCTTCAATTGTAGTGATTGTTATCCAGCGTTATCTGTTACAATGAGTATGTTTCATTATTTGTCTGTTTTTGCTTTCAGCTAAACCTGTGATTAGTCCTCTTGAGCTCCGAATGGAAGAATTGCGGCATCATTTTAGGATAGAGTTTGCTGTGGCAGAAGGAGCAAAAAATGTCATGAAGCTGCTAGGATCTGGGAAGGTTACAGACCGTAAGGCCCTCACTGAAGTAAGTTGTGGTCCTAGGAGCAACATCTAAGCCTGTGCTCTCCTGACATTGTATGCTCTGCAGAATGGCTTAGTCACGAGTAATACTTCACAATCTGCCAGCTCAGGTGCAGAAGGGTTTGGCGTGTTTCTTGGGTGGAGTATTGTTTGACTTTTCAAGTTTATTTTAGGTGAGGGCCCTCCCATCTTCTGGATGATAAAGCGCGTTCAGAGGCTGGCTTCAATAAAAAGGGCTTGGTGTGTGGCATACTGTAAATTGAGGATTTACAGCTATTTTTAGCAATTATCTGTTTTTACTTATTAGAATCTGGGAATTTTACCCAGGACACTAGTCTATATTGACTCATAGGCGTGTTCTGCACACTCCGGCACAGTATTGTACAAGCGTGCAAGTGTGACATGTTCCCTATGCAGAAACCTTCAGTTCTAGGAAAGTTCTTTGAACTATGTTTGTTGGATTTGTATCGACCGCATATAAAAGCTGCACATAAGGCTTTCACATGTGTTTTTTTTTTTTTTTTTCCTCTGTGAGGTCAAAAGGAGGGGGAGCTAGAAGTGCAGATTTTTAGACATTTTCTGTACGGACTCGATCTGTTGCAGTGAAGATATTCTGCAGCGTATACATGATAAGTTTACCAAATTCATTAGCAAATAAAAATGGTCGCATGCAGGACCAAAATATCTATGTGAACTGGCAAAAAGCCACAGGACACGTCATCGTAATCAGGAAAGCAAAAGGGTGGACAGTGTATACAGACCTGCGCTTCAAAGACCAAAGGATCAGATGGTGTTCATCATTATCATTTTTATTTCTGACACGTTTCGGAGTTAGTCCCAACTCCTTCCTCAGGGAATAATAGGCATGTACTTATCAAAAAGAAGGTGCACTTGTGTAGTCACTGGCAAACCTTGCAGCCATAGTGTTTGCAGAGTCCATTATTGCATGTAAAGGATAGGCATTATGTAATTACTTGGGGAAATCTAGACAACATACATTAGGGTTAAGACAAGACTCCTCAGCATTTCTTCATCAGACAGAAAGGCTGGAAGTTCTTTCTTTCCAGTACAACTCCTATTTATAGCTGCACATTACATTATCCTATGCCGCGCTCCGGAGGTTGTCCGTGCAGCACCGCTTATCTGCGAGTCGTCAGGATCTAGACACTTTGCTGTTCTTTGGATGCAGTGATTTACGTTTGTAAAATTTTTAGTCGTAATCTTTATATATTACTGCTGCATGTCGTGCCCCGTCTGCAGTTTTTTTTTTTTTGGGGAGGGTGGGGCTCACAATATTTATTTTTGTTAATTTTTATCCTTTAGATTGGGAAATTAACAAGAAATGAAATAAAAATAAATCCCGGGAGGTTTTATTCCTCCTTCATATAAAATTAACAGTTTGAGGATATGGTATCATTAGACAACATTTTTGCGGTTTGCTCACACTTTTTTTTTTTTTTTTCTGGCATGGGGGGAGAGAGTTTTTAGAGCAGAAACTGAGTAGAAACTTCCCCCAAAAATGTGAAGTTTTGAGATTTTGGAAATTTACTGTTCCAAAAAACTCGTTTCGGAGTGAACACATCATGAGGGTACATGCACAGGTCGTCTTATTTAGGCAGAATCCACCGAAAAGACGCCACACCGTAATACGCAGTAATGTAACAAGGACATTGCAGTGCATGTTTAGTTTTTCACTAGTTCTTTTAACTGCTTCAGGGTTTGGAAGCAACAAAGCGGTTTCAAGAAGTAGCATGTTCATTTTTGGGCAGCAAAAGTGACTGCTGAGCTGCCAGCGAAATCGCTTCAGGAAAAAGACCCCCAGCTTTTTCTTCAAATGGCTTTATCTAGATAATAGTCAGCCAGTGTCTTAGACGCCATGTGCACATACCCAAAAAAGGTTTTACAATTTCTGAAGATCCCTGTCCCCAAGTGCTTTACTCCTGCTCTCCAGGTCCAGCGCTAACTTTCCGCCACTGTCTATTGATGTCTGCAGGGCTGATGTCACGTCAGCAGAGCTGCAGACAATCTGTGAGCTCAGCAGCTTGTTCAGTCTATTCGGGCCGAGCCATGAAGTCTCTCATTAGCTGCAGTGCTGTTGATGTGATGACAGCGCTGCAGTCAATAACAGACACTGAGCCGCAGCAGGGACTCAGCACTGAACCTGGGACAGATGAGAAAAGTTCAGTTTGTTTGTAATTTTTAAACATTCTGCTCCTAGGACAAAGGTTTTCTGGACACGAAAAACCCCTTTAAGGATATGCTTTAATAAGATGTAAATCAGGTGGGAAAAATCTGCAACAAATCCATGGCAGATTGTGAACATATTTTACTTTCTACATTTTAATTGATGGTCATAAACTGCAGCATAAATCGCCATGAACTGCACCGCAGAGTAATTTCATCCATTACACACCGATTTGTTTTATTTTTTATTTAAACAACGTGCATATATTAAATTCTCCACTTTCTTGTGGGTCCTGTGATGCGCTGAGGATTGTCCACCTTTAAGATCTGAAAATTAACACCATCGCTGGCATCCCATAATTGCTGCATATCTGGCTTACAAGTCGGTAAGCAATCAGAAATACACCCGGCCGCCAGAGAAACTAATATTTTGCAGGATTGTTTGTTTCAAGGTTATTTCAGGAAGTCTTTTGATAACTTGTGTCCAGTTTGCCCCAATTCAGTATTGAAATTTTGATTTGATCAGAGATGACTACAGTCTTACATGGAATAACCAAATGTATTATCAAAATTATTGACGAGTGAGGACTACCATAATCAGGAACTCTGTTCTCTTAACAAGCATTTTAACACTCGGACAGGCTGGACTCGTTTACCCAGTATAATGGAAGTCAATGGGGAACTCAAGCATTTTTCTGGAAAATCTTTCTGTAAATGCTTGAGTTCCCCCTTTACTTCATTTATATTCTGTATATGAGTTGTACCCATCTGAGCATCAAATTGCTGTGTTAGAGACCCGATCACCCAAGCATTGTAGTGCTCGTTCATCACTAATCAAAACCTCTGACTGTATAAATCCATATTCTAATGCTCTTTTCTGTGGTTTTCAGGCTCAATCAAGATATAACGAATCTAGTCAGAAGCTCGACCTCCTGAAATATTCTTTAGAACAAAGACTCAGCGAACTCCCCAAAAATCACCCGAAAAGCAATATAATCATAGAAGAACTCTCCATGGTGGCATCTCCAACACTGAGCCCACGGCAAAGTATGATCTCCTCCACCCAGAACCAGTACAGCACACTATCCAAGCCCGCTGCTCTGACAGGTAATGGCGAGAATATGATCATGGCGGACTAGTAATGTGAGGCTGACGTATAACCTGTAAAATAGGAATACATTGATCACAAGTTGTCCTTTCTATATAATTGGATATTTAGACTGTAATACATCAGTTTAACTAAAACATAGTGTGAGCTCAAGATTACATTTCTTAAAGGGAACCAACCACCCCAAATGCCCCCCCCGGACTGTTAATATGTGTCCCTACACCCAGCAGACACATTTGGGGCAATCGTTTTGGCTAAAAAAAACTGTTTAGTAGAAGCTAAGATATAGCTTTATAAACTTTAAAACATGTGGCCGACTGGGTGTTACCTAGCTTGTCCTCCTGCAGTGTTCGTGCCTGTCAGCCTCCTCTTCCCCCCTCCCTTCAGTAAAGCCGTGCAATTTCAGCCTCTCAGGTTTCAGCCTTTCAAGTGATCCTAAACCCAGAAACTGACCCCCCCTTATCTTTAGACCTGTCCCTGCACCCCCTCTTATCATTCCTAGCCATCCCTTTTGCAGAAAAAATCGCTTTTGTAAGGTAAGAGAAAAGGTTATAATACTTTGTCCTGTGTTTATGTGGAAGCCGAGATGGGACGGGCCTGTCTGCTGCTGCCTGGTAATTATGCACGCCCCTCTCTGCTTCTAAGAGCCTGGCCGCGTCATGAAAGGAGCGGGGCTCCGGCATGACGCGATTTAGCCCCGCCCCTTTCATGACTGGGTGTAGGGACACATATTAACAGTCCGGGGGGGGTCATTTGGGGTGGTTGGTTCCTTTTAAAGGAGCGGTTCCAAAATTGACAGTGATTGCCATATTTTGCAGATTAAAAGACGAACTCCAAATTTAGAGGAGGAAAAGAGGAAAAAATATATTTTTTAATGTTAAATTTGGTCCATCTTATAATGCCAGTGTACGTCTTGCAATTTGTACATAGCTCAACAGGAGGGGTGCGGCAGTGGTGTAGCGGGGGTAACAGGAGGCAATGTGCAGTGGGCTCGGAGGAGGGGGTGGTGTGACGCGAGCACCAATGATATGCCGGCGTTAGACGTGAAGGACTTCAGGAAAATGACCAAAGAGGCGGCACATATGCAGAATGGAGATCTTGGAGACCCGAGATCTCCATCTGCACATGCTGCCTCCTCAGTCGTTTTTCTGAAGTCTATCGTGCTGGAGGCAGCACGTGCTTGAATGGAGATATTGGTCCTCTGCGGCCATTTTCAGAGAATTCTGTTGTGTCTACTGCCGGCTTATTAATGGCCCACCTCATACCACTGCGACACCCCCTTCTCCAGCATCGCCAACCCTTCCAGATGGGACATGGCCTCCAGTGAGTCCGCTCCACCACAGCACCACACCCCCTTCACCCTCTTTTCCCCGGGTGAGCAACCGTATTTTTCGGGTTATAAGAGGCACTTTTGTTTTCCCAAATTTTGGGGGAAATTGCGGGTGTGTGTCTTATAATCCGAATCTACTGTTTTGGTACTGTGTGTGTGTGGGGGGGGGGCACTTTGGAGCGGTGTCCGGGGGCTGGAGGAAGTTGCAGAGGCAGCGGGAGGTCACTGCTCCTGCTCATTAGCCTCATTTAATATTCACTGCAACTGCCGTTGTTCAGTGATTGACAAGAGAGCGGTGCATATTACATGTGCTGCCCCCTCCCCCCCCTATCGAGGATGTGGCCCCACTGTCACACTATATGTCCCCCCTGCTGGCACACATTGCCCCACCGTCCTGGATATGGCCCTGTCACTCTATATGGCCCCCGCTGGCATGGAGACTGTAAAATAACAAACACGGCTGCTCACCTTCCGAATATCGTTTCATGCTTCAGCTGAGTGGTGACTTCCTGTGTCCGTGTCGGCATCGGGTCACTTGATCGGCACAGCACAGTGACGTCATCACTGTGCGCCCTGGTCACATAATCTGATGCCTGGGACCTACGCTGGAAGTCACTGCTCAGCTGAAGCACGGAGAGATCATCGGAAAGGTGAGTAAGTGTGTTTATTTTACAATCTGCACGCCCTCGGGGGCCGTATAGTGTGAAGGGGGGGACAATATGTGCCAGGGCTAGGCAGAGGGGGACATATAAGGTGATGGTTAACTTAATTTGTGACGGAATATTAAAATATACTTTCTCCCCCCCCACCCCCCCCCACAAGCGGTAACTTCTTGCTGTTTTTTGTTGTCTTGTCAGTTTCTGTTGCTGTTGATACTTGTTTTAATTTGCTTTTCACCCTTATCCCAGATTTTGTGCTTTTGCTTGTGTGTAGCTGGGTCCTCGCTGCTTATCTGCCCTTTGAGGCATAGCCAGCTCCATGCAGTTTCTCCAACGGAGTGTGCACACTGTGGGTTGTACATTTACAGACTATGTAGGTTAATTGGCTTCTAATTGGCGTCTGACTAAATTAGTCCTGGTGCATGGCTGGATTCATGTGCCGGGTGGGTGGCTGATATTGTGAGCACCGCTGGGACCCTGACAGATATACTTCACTGATCATCTGATGTTATTGGGAGACGTATGTGGAATTAAAGCCGCAGATATGCAATATTAACATCTGAAATATTCAAATGGTACTACGGCTGGTTAATAATGTATGCACCATTTTTATGTGCAGGTCTTGTAATGGAGTTGAGTGGACAGTTTGCAACAATTAGAGATCTAACTTATTAAAAAAATTTTGAGCCAAATGGGAGAGCTAGAATAGCAGTAAGGTAATGTGTCTTCCTCCATCTTATGCAATCTCTGCTGTTCTAATGCCTCTGGCCGGCCTGTCCTGAAGCTATTAGACCAGTGACTGTAGTAATCACACGGTTATTCTGGAACATCATAGCTGCAAGACTGTGACAGATTTATCACTGTGATTTATTTTTATGACACTGCTGATTATTTCAGATACAGCCCATGGACAGCAGTGCCACCGTTTACAGATAACCGTAACAGCTTGGCCTATGTTCACATAGATTTTTTTTTATTGAGGTGTTCAAAAGTAACACATTTTTCAACCTGAAAACATTTCAAGAAACGCTGCTTTTTGGAGTAATCTGTATTTTTCTTTAAAGCACCAGCATTTTCTTTTTCTTACCACTGGAGTGGCACTTTAAATTTACCTCCCCCTGCCCTCGTTCTTATACTCCCCTTCCAGCGGCTTCATAGTCTACCAGCACCACTCTGGTGACATGGAAGGCCAGGAGTAATAAGTTATGTCACAAGCTCTCAATGTATCTCTATACGAGCAAGAACAAGGCTCCCATAGAGATGTATTCAGTTGTGAGCTCCGGGCTCACAAGAAGAGGAGGATGGTAATTGGTGTGGAGAGGCAGGACGGACGCTGCAACAACCAACCCTATCAGACCAAAACCTGATGATTATAATACAGAGCGAGAGACTTTTATAAAGTATTTATTCAGTGTACAGGGACAGTCAGGGCATAATAGCCACGTTCTAGAATGTGCATAGGTGCTGCTGAAGGTGGCCGCTTTTATTTTAAAATATAAGAATCTGTAACAGGTTCACTTTAAAGAGGTTATCAAAGTTTTTTCATTTTTTTATATTACCGTAGTACTATATGCCTAAAATTAACAGGCAGGTGGCAAAAAAGGCAACTAGCTGCCTGTTGTAGCTAGTACCGGTTTAGAGCATTTACTGACCGCTCTTGCCAACGATTCTTCTGCTCCGTGTCAATAGTGCAGTTCTTCTGGTCGGCTGTGGACGGGGGTGACTGCTGGCATCCTGGTGATTGGTAGCCGGCTTTGCACAGTTAGGCAGGTGGGAGCAGGGCTGTCAATTAGCATGACCTCATCAGTCAGCCCCATCGACAGCAGAGCGAAAAAGAATCCACCACTCTATCGACATGACGTCGCGGAGACTGTTGGCCTTAGGGTGATTTAGACGGCTGTTATTGGCCCATTAATGAATATTAATTGACTACGTACTATGCTGAGGTAAACAGAATAATTACAACAATGGTTCTGTCTCCATATAGCACCATCATGTCTGCAGTGCAGACCCTGCTCAATGTATAATCTTTATAAATTGTAATCTTTTATGTGGCATAAAGCGATCACCTCACGAACAGCATTTTGCAGTTTTACACTGACAGATTGTGAGCAACAAGTGCACTTAAAGGGGTTGTCCGGGCTTATGTTTTATTTCATATTTATATCTAGGCTGCAAAATGTTGACAATCTGCAATATACATGTTGTCAACATTTTGCAGGGTTTCCTAGATATAACACATTTACTGCTGGCAGAGAATGTCCAGGGGGGGTGATTAGAGTAGGTGTAAACGACCAGCATGCACAATCACACCCCCTGGACATTCTCTGCCAGCAGTAAATGTGTTATATCTAGGAAACCCTGCAAAATGTTGACAACATGTATATTGCAGATTGTCAACATTTTGCAGCCTAGATATAAATATGAAATAAAACATAAGCCCGGACAACCCCTTTAAGAATGTGCATTTGCCAACCCTGGCCCATGACCTCCCCCGCAGGACTAAGGTGCTTAAGTGGTGGGATCCATGGATGACCTCCTCCTTTAATACGGTTATCATCCCAGAGTGACCCCCAAGGTTCAACGCTCTCTACACCCCCTAGTAAGCGGGGAACTACAAGTCCTGAGACTCCTATGGTTTCTTAATATTTTCCTATACTGAATGCTTAATATCTGATAAAAACCTTTTTCTTTTGTTTTTTGCTTATTGTATATGTGCGTTGGAAGATCTTTGCCTCTCCCACCTCCCCCCCTCTGTATCCCCTCCCTCTCTATTCTTAGACTACCCCCCCTTTTTGATTTATGTTCTACGTATTCTTCATTGAATATTGTCTTCCGTCTGTTAATCTTGAAAACTTTAATAAAAACTACTGGTTTAAAAAAAAAAAAAAGAATGTGCATTTGCCGATCGCCCGCTTTAATTAATGACTCTTTAAAGAGGACCACGCATGAGTCAGAAGTGGTCAGGGTTTACTCTTTTATTCCCAATACTCGCCTGAGTATTCCGTTTTTTATTTATTTATTAAATCTTCACCACAATCCCAGAGATATGGGAATTTTTTTCCATGCTAATCCTTATGATCTTTATAAGGCCCCTTTCACATAGGCGTTTTTATGAAAATGCAGCAGAATTACCGCATCTTCCGCCTAACGGCCACACCTGTGGCGAGCCTATGCGTTGTCTATGGGGCTTGCGGTCAGGTGCAGCAAGTGCGGTTCTGCCGGTTCCGGCACTTGCGGGCGCGAAAAAAACACGGTCAGCCACAGGTTTGTTTTTTTTGTTCGCGGCCGCAAGTGCCGCATCTGCCGCAACCGGCAGAACCGCACTTGCGGCACCTGACTGTAAGCCCCATAGACAGTGCATGGGGCTTGACGCAGTTGTGGCCGTTAGGCAGAAGATGCGGTAATTCTGACGCATTTTCATTAAAACACCTATGTGAAAGGGCCTAATTGGAGTTTGGCTCAGTGTAATTATGCAAAGCAGTCTTAAGACACACCCCTCAATATCCTGTGTGCCACACCCCCTTGGTGTACACTATAAAAATTGGCACTAAATAAAAAATCCGATATCTCTTGGACTGTACGGTTGATATAGGAATGGAGTACTCAAGGGAGTAGCTACAATAAAATAAGTGCAAACCCTGACCACTTTTGACCTCATGGTGGTTCCTATATAGAATGCCACAATAGAAAGAATGAAATTGGTGCTTTTGAGGTCACTTAGCAAGCAGCCATTGTGCCAAAAGTAGAGCGCCACCTATCAGCAAGTTCCAAACTCCAGGAAGGATTCTGGGATTCCCCCTGAAATTCTAGTGTTTATCACTTTGTGCCCAGGACTGGCACTCAGTGACACACTTCAGCAGGTGTCTTCCAGGCTCATGTTCATTAATGTGAATGTGCCAATTTAAATCCACTCTGTGCCTCAGATGTACCTGGCTTAAAGGGGATGTCCATTGCTTGGACATCATTCCCTCATTCCCCATGTTTGCCTCCATAAAAATAAAAAAGCCTTTACTCCCCTCCGGTGCCAGCGCGATTCCAATGATGTCAGAAGTTGTGTTCCTGGTCATGATTGTTTGTGGGGCTCACACGGCATAACAATGTCACGTGGGCTCCAGGAATACGAGCTTAGACATTGCTGGAACCGCGCCAACACTGGAGGCAAGTATAAGCTTTTTTATGGGAGCCAACATACGGAATAAGAAGGGATTGTCCAAGCAGCGGATAACCCTTATAAATACAATGGAATTGCATAAGTTCAAGCCCCTATCTGCAAAACCAGGAATAGGTGTTGCATTGCGTTCTGGACTGACTGGACCTGCAGTTAATTTCATGCTCTTTACTGGTGGATCTGGAGGGTGTAGATAATTTATTTCTCATTATTTGTATTTTTCAGGTACCCTGGAAGTCCGACTCATGGGCTGTCAGGACATTCTTGAGAATGTCCCTGGCAGGTCGAAAGCCACTACCACTACTCTGCCCGGCTGGAGTCCAAGTGAAGCGAGATCCTCCTTCATGAGCAGGACAAGTAAAAATAAAAGTGTCAGCAGTCGGAATCTCCTGAAGACAGATGACTTTTCCAGTTCAGTAACTTTCTGTTTGTTATTGTCTCCTTCCATTTACATGTTCTCGGCAAACTAATGTCTCGTGATCGCTTCGTTTATGGAAAAAGGGTTTCTAGCATCGGCCCTTAAGTTTCCATGTTACAAATTAACCTTGAGATGTGTTTGGAGAAATGGTTTGATTCTTGCTTACTGACATTCTAGACCATTACTTTATAGTCATGGATATGGTGGTAATAGAGCAAGGTTTGTCTCCTACGCTTGGACTATCGTGCACCATGTTTATATATCAGCCACTCATCAGACATGTATATATCTCCCCGATAGGGTAAATTATGTTTTGGCATAATCCCACACTTAACCCTTTGAGCAAATTTCCTATGTTTGTCTTCAGGATCCAGCTATTTACTTTTTTTTTCCATCTCTGCATTCCAACAGTCATAAAGTTTTTTTTTTTTTTTTTTTTTGTTTTTTTTACTCCATCAACATGGCTGTATAGGGGTTTACCTTTGCGGGATTAATTACCGTATATATGTTTTATTGCTTTGCCGGTGGAAGAAAAGAAGCGGCACTTACCATTTGAAGTAAGTTCCTTTCCTCTCCCCGCACTGATCATCCCGCAGTAACGCTGGCAGGATAGATCCGATAAAAGGAACGTTCTTCAAATGATGAGTGCCGCTTCTTTTCTTCTACCGGCAAAGTAATGATGTATGTATATTAAGCGTGCAACAAAATATTCAAATGGACTCCTAAGCCCTGTTACAGGACTAGAGCGGTCTGGGATACCCCTTGCAGGTATTGAAGTGCCGGTTGTTAACCCTTTGCCTACTGGTATATATATTTTAGCAGAATGCTCTTTTGCCAGCTAAAGCTCAAAATAATTAAATAGCATCTAAAACGATAAATGTATAAAATACTAACCATGCAATAAAAAAAAAAAATTTCTAATTATTTTTGCCCAAGAAGTTAAATAACCTGAATTGGTGCTTTAAATGCGATATCCCCTACCCCCTTTATTACTCCCCTTCCACCATCTTCATACTTTCCGAACATCGCTGTGGTCGGTCTCTAGTGATTTGTGACCTGCTGGCAGCTCTGGTGTTTTATGGAGCGCTCCAGTGGTCACAACTCATTGTAAGTCTTTGAGTGCCTTGTTTTGGCTTTCATAGAGATGCATAGGGAGCTTGTGACCTAACTTCTGACTTCCCGGCAGTCAGATGTTGCAGGCACGAGATGGCGCCACAGGACCAGAGCAGAGCCGAAAAATGATGAAAATGCTGGAAGTTTGAGTACAAGACAAAGGAGCAGGAGGGCTTAGATTTAAGCATCACTCCAGCTCTGAGAACCAAAATGCTGAAGTGGTGCTTTAATACAGAAAATGGATTGGGGTGTTTTTGTATGTTTTTACACTATTTTAAATGTATAATCTCAATTGGTAATCTTTAACTGAAAAATACATGTCAGAAAAAAAATTCTATGAAAGGGTTGTAGACCCATGGTTTTATTTCCAGTAGTCAAATTTAGAATATTTTTTTAAGCAGAAATGCCTCAAGTATTCACATGGGTAATACCAGCAGCAGCACCTTGTCCACTGATATCATTAGGAAGCCATTTCAAAGATTTGAAGCAGGATTTCATTTAGGACCTGCTCTAAAATCCAGCATAAAAAACATGCATGAACATACCAGTACCCTAGTGTTTTGCTTTTATTTTATTTTTTTTTAGTAGATTTAATTTAGTTTTGTGGTGTAGAATATAGCATTGACCTAAAATTGGGGGGCGGGGGATCCTATTACCTCTTGCCTCTACAGTAGGAATGGGACCTTTCCGACCCAGATCCCGATTACCAGGAATAACTGAGTTTTTGGTGACTATTTGACTCTATTATTCCACTGCTCCAAAAAGACAAAGCTGCTATTTAGAGCAAACACATTGAAAAAGCAAAAGTAGCCTAATTTGGCTAATAAAATGGTTCTTCAAAATTGACAGGGTCTTATGTTATTTTTGGCTCGAAAAGATTTCTATGTATATATAATTATTTTTATATTTTATATTATGTTTTTTCCTTTTTTTTTGTTCAAGAATAATTTTTAGAGCAAAAAAAAAAAAAAAAAAAAAAAATATATATATATATATATATATATATATATTATATTAAATTAATTATAATATACGCACAAGACACGGAGAAACACGATAATATAATGATCCACAACTAGGGCTTATTTTTAGAGTAGGGCTTATATTTTAAGCATACTCTAAAGAGGCTGAAAAACTCCTGCTAGGGCTTATTTTCGGGGAAATGTGATATTTGCAACATTAAGAACTCTCCAAATTCCCAGGAACAACCCTCTGCATGTGACCTGCTCTAACATTATGAAAAAGTAAAGAGATGGCGGGCTAATCTCATGACAGACAGAGTCAGCCAGATGATTAGCTGTCATTGCTGACGGAAGAGAGGGAAATACAATTTTGAGCTATTCAAAGGTAACACAGGATGGAGTCTTGTTAAACAAGCGTGATTTTACTGGGATATATCGGTGCTGACCTCATACACACTAATGTATTTGGTTGGCTTACTGAACGGTCTATATCCTACTATGCATCTGACAGATCGGCAGGTCAGCTTTGTAATGAAGGCTTTTTTTTTCTTTATTTATCGTGCCTCTGGTCATTCATTTCTCTATTACTTTCTTTTTCTACGTTATGGTTACACCACACACATTTTTTACTTTGTTGAATATTTACACTGTATCTCGTCAGGCTATACATAAAATGTTTAATTGGAGCTCTACCCTAGACTAAGGGTTTACAGACAATCCATGGTAAATTCGGCTTGTCATGCCCTATAATTGGCAGGAAAGCTTACTCTCATTTGAGAGCTGTAGGTCTGTTCATACATTGGGCTCTTTACAAAACAAAACCAAATCTCTACTTTTTTCCTTAAGCAGATATTTTGTTGTCCTGGGTTTCACAGTGGAGCTTTTTGTTTCTTACAATCCTCTTAGCCTTTTAAGCTGACTTGATGTAATTTCCTTACAGATGAGGTCTGTGCTGTGCTGAAGCTGGACAATACCGTGGTGGGTCAGACCAACTGGAAACCGATCTCAAACCAGTCATGGGACCAGAAGTTTACACTAGAGCTGGACAGAGTATGTATAGTACAGCACCTGACTCCATCTGCTAGTGTGTGCATCAATTAAATGAATGTGTGTGCTGGTTACATTGTTCAGAGTTCATCCATACAGGTCTAATATGCTCCAGGCTTTCCACTACAGCAAAATCCGTCCCAGATGAATCACACATTGTTGCAGAATTTAATTCTGAAATGCTGTGATATTACCTAGTATTTCCCCATTTGCATTGCAAAAGGCGAAATCTACAGTGAAATTCTGCAGTGCTCCTCAATCTACGCTTAGGGTTGTCTCCTGCAACATGCAGATGACTTTGTAAGGCAGGTTTCACATTTGCGGTTGTGTCTGGATGCGTATGGCATGCAGACCCAAACGCAGTGCAAACGCTGCCATACTGATGTGAACGCAGCGGAGAATCTCTGCATGCGTTCACATCGGTATGGTGCCCGGCCAGCCAATCAGCGATTGGGAGGCGGAGATCAGTGGTGGAGATCTCCTCCTCCCGGGAGAGATTTTAATGAGATCTGCAGCGTTCTCCTGCGCTATCATGCGGAGGACACTGCGGATCCATTGAGATCCATGCATTGTTTGTGTGCTTGCGGGTGCTTGCTGATAAAACAGGCGCCTGCGAATGCACAAAAAATGCAACAGGCTGCGCGAGGAGGGCACACAAATTATGCTCATCCGAACACAGCCAAACACAGGTACCATGTGTTCCCATGTTAAACATAGGAATGCAGCGTGTTTGCGTTTGACTGCGTTTGGAACTCTGCGTTCACAAACGCAAATGTGAACCCGGCCCTAACATCTCATCCACTACACTGGTATTGTGTTCCTGGCATCCATGGAGTCTAGACAGAAAATCTCCTGCATGTACAGCCTGTGTGAACATACACCTAAAATAAAGTGCACAGTGCTAACCCAATCTGCCAGCAACCTGCGCATCTTGTCACTGAGAACGGACACTCGCACGTCATCAATTAGTTTCTTCTTTGTTACTATTTCCAAGAATTACCTTTTCCTACTAAACTGTTGCAATAAGTAAGTGAGAATAGGGAACTGATAACGGCAGAATCAGATACGGGATCTGCATATAGATTCTAACCTTAAAGATGTATGGCATATTTCTGTATGGGTGTCCTAAGCAAAAAAAAAAAGCAAATATTTTAATCTAAGCCATTTGATTAAAAGATCACATGGCAAACATAAATAGTTTTATATTCAGCATTAGGAAATTGCATAAAAATCAGTAGTCCATCATCCGGCAGTGCCGCTCCCTAGGCTTACTGTCTGTAAGCTGTGGAATCCTTTTTACTGATATTAATCTATATCCTGCACACAGCCAAGTGATAGGGAAGCAGAAATGCAGCTTGCTAGTAACAATATACCAGGAAACTGCTACTTTATATATAAAGAAAACCCCTAAACCACGGTGTAATTTAAAAGGAACCTGTCATGTCCCCAAACACTATAATATGGGGTTAAACTGCAGGTTAATAGTGTTTTAAAGCTGTGCAATTGCCGTTCTGGAAGCTCTGCTGCTGTCAGAAAATGAGCTTTAGGCTACATTCACACATTGCACATTTTTTGCGCGGGCACTTTTTGCCGCCTTTTGCACCCACACAAAAAAGCGTAGTTAAAAAACGCAGTGCATTCGCACACCGTGTTTTTTTACGGGCTCACTTCTCCCCCAAAAGCATAGGGGAAAAGTGATGTCACACAGGGGAGGAAGAATCCTCCCCTGTGTGACATGTGTGACAGCTCCTTTTGGGTTTCATAGTGTATTAAAATACACTGCGAAACCACCCAAATTAAAGTAATCCAAATGTGTTAAAAATAATAAAAATTGAATACTTGCCCTCCGCCGGGTGTTCCAGTTACCGGGAGCCGAGAGAACCACAGATACTGACCTTCCAAGACCTTGCAAGATCGGTGATTGGCTGCTCGTGGTCATGTGATATGTGATGTGCATAGTACCGCGCATATCACATGACCACGAGCGACCAATCACAGCTCTTGATAGGTCCTGGAAGGTCAGTACCTGTGGATGGCTCGGCTACTGGCTCCCCGAACACCCGGCGGTGAGGTAAGAATTCAATTTTTATTATTTTTAACACATTTGGATTACTTTAATTTGGGTTTCGCAGTGTATATTAATACACTATGAAACCCATAAGGGGCTGTCACAGATGTCACACGGGAGGATTCTTCCTCCCCTGTGTGACATCACATCCTGCAGCCGCCGACATTTTCCCGCTGGAAGTGTGCATTGTCTGAACGGCGATTAGTAATACCAGCCGGAATAATGGGCTCCTATGCGAGAAAGCGCGGGCACAGATGCGTAAAGAATTGACATGGTCATTCTTTTTACACCCGCGCCTTCTCCCATAAAAGCGCCGCGTATATTTACGCACTGTCTGCATGGCAAAAGTGAATTTACATTCACTTTGCTGACAGATGCACACACACTTGCGCTTTTTCGAAAAGCGTGCGCAAAAAAAGCACAATGTGTGAATGTAGCCTTATTCCTCCCATTAGCTTTCGGTTTCCAGCCATAGAGGCGTAGCCGAAGCAGTTTTAGTCACTGCTCCGCACATAGTGTGTAGTTGGCCATAACTGCACCCCACTACTGACTAACAGCCTCTCAGCAGTGCATCAATACAGATCTGGCTGTCAATCAGTGCTGGATGTGGTTACAGCCACCACTCACTGTGTACTGAGTGGTGACTGAAGTCATGTCTCTATGACTAAAAGCTGGAGCTACCTTAAGGAATAGCCTTCATTTCCTCCCAGTAGCTGAGCTTCCAGTGCAGCGGCTACATGACTTTAGCACGCTATTGGGCTGGGGTCACACTGGAGTATGGCATCCAATGAGAGAGAATGAGATGCTATATACTAATAATACTCACCTCAGGCTCTGCTGTGAGTGTGCTATAGTAAAAACGTGGCTCCCCAGAATTGGGTGGTGTTAAAAAAAAATTAATTTAAATATACTCGTATAGTTGGCACACCCTCACAGAAAAAAGAAAAGCATTTTTAATTAAGCAGAGATATTTTATTCTCTTGCTGTCAGTGTATATGGGAACAGAAAATTATCCCTTAAATAATTTTCTTTTCCCATATACACTGAAAGCAAGAGAATAAAATATCTCTGCTTGATTAAAAATTCTTCTCTTTTTTCTGTGAGTGTGACCGAGTGTCATTCACCATGACAGGCGAGGAGAATGAGATGACTCCATCCTTCTTCTCTATTGCCTGTATCTGGTGTATATTGGACTGCACTTGGATGTCATCGGAGTGCAGTCCGATGTCTCAAATATACCTATAGACTTGTATGGTGTGCATGATCCGATTTTCAGGTACACTTGCAGCATGTTGCATTGGTTTTCTCATGCCAAATTAGCATGGGAAAAAAATCGGAAATCTGCACTGCTCCATAGTATAATACTGTCCGTGTGCTAACCAATAAAACCTTAAATAGCATTTGGTCATGTTATACGCTTGTGTGAGTGAGCCCTTAAACTGAATCTGTCAGCAAGTTTTTGCCACCTAATCTGAGAGCAGCATAATGTAGAGACCGAGAGCCTGATTCCAGCGATGTATCACTTACTGGGCTGCTTAGTGTAGTTTTTATAAAATCACTGTTTAATTATCAGGAGATTATCATTGGAGGACTACTTGGTTTCCTGCCAGGTAGTCCAGCATATTAATGACCTGCTAAATCTGCAGCAGAAAAAACAGTAATTTTATCAAAATGACAGCAAGCAGCTTAGTAAGTGATAGAGATCCTGATTGCAGCAATGTATCTCTACATTATGCTGCTGTCAGATGGAATGGCAAAAATCTGGTGACAGATTCCCTTTAAGTACAGAATAACCTTATATCTTCTGCAGGGTGAAAGTGTTTGGGAACGAGACAGGTTCCTCTAAGGAGCATATTCCAGCTATATACACCATAATTGCCAATTAATATGTTTTTTTTTTGTTTTTTCTTTCATTTCAGTTAACATTCTTTAAAGAGCTTCCAGACTTTAAAAAAATGTTTTAAGTTGTTTTGGACCTTAAAGTGCACCTGCCACTGGTTTTTTCTATATAAAGTGCAGCCACCACCTTCCGGTGACCTGTATGAGAGCGTGTGCATGTGATAACACCAAATGTAACACACCTACTCCCTATTCAGTCCTGAGACTTGTAATGGGGACGTCACACGCGTCAATATAGTGTGCACAATCGCTGCTGCACGTGACGTTCCAGCGATATTGACGAGTGTGACAGGGATAAATTGCTGGTTGATGATCGCCAGGTTTTAGAACCTGCTCTAAAACCTGGTGATGGTCGCCCAGTGAACACGCAGCATTGCTGTGTGACACCGGGAGACGCGCGATCAGCCAGCGCCGCACAGCAAGCGCTGGGAGCTGGTATCCATGGTAAACAGCGGGTAATTAAGCGCCGCACGGCGCCTAGTTACCCGCTTGTTTACATGGATACCAGCGCGCTCGCTGGTACTGATCGCTGGTGAGTCTGCCTGTGTGACAGCTCACCAGCGATCAGCCGTCAATGTCGTCAGCGATCAGATCGCTGAAGACATTGACGCGTGTGATGGCCCCATTATAGTCACATGACACCTGGGAGGGAGAAAAGACAATTGGTCAAAATTTAGCCATTTTCACCTAGGAGTGTACTCACGTTTGCTGCCATCGGTTTAGGCAATAATGGCTGTGTGTTGAGTTATTTAGAGGACACATCAAATTTACAGTTACACAAGCTGTGCACTGAGTATAGCACATTAAGACCAGCACCTTGGGAAAGTGTAGTTACTTTTATTATTTTTGTAATGAATTACTAAATGTAGCACAGCTCTACGGTGGGCATTGTACACTACAGCAATCATCCATTACCTTTATTTTATGTTACTTTTCTTTTAGTCCAGAGAACTTGAGATTTCTGTGTTTTGGAGAGATTGGAGATCCTTGTGTGCAGTAAAGTTCCTGAGATTAGAGGATTTCCTGGACAATCAGCGGCATGGCATGTGTCTGTACCTGGAGCCACAGGGCACGCTCTTTGCAGAGGTGAGAAGTTGGCTATAAGTACTCAACATCTCTCTATCCCTCTCCCCACAGCAGCATCGGAATTACTCATTACTTTTCCATGACTGCAGCTGTTCTTTGTGACTAATGAATAGTGAAGATAAAGGCACCCATAATACTCAAAGATAGTGTGAGGCTATGTGCAGACGCTACTTTTGGGTGCATTTTCTGCAACAAAAACACTGCTAAACTGCACCCTGTGGCAGAACAACGGACCACAAAATGCATGCGTCTTTGATGCTTTTTTAGCCATTTTTTCACTATTGTCAATACCTGGAAGGTCTGAAAAACGCACCAAACAATTGACATACTCATTCTTATACACTGACCACAAACTGCACATCTTGTGGAGTGTGACGCCAGGAAGCCCCTACATACGTTCCCGCTGGGAACGCCTTCATCCAGGGGTTATTTGTGTAGAACTTTGGAAACAAGATACATATACTCTTCTTTTTTTTCTAGGGTTTCTTGTGCCATTGAAGGTGACTCATTTAAGGAAATCCATCTAGATATGTTAGATTACAGGAGGCACTATACTTACAGACCATGTTTAGAGGTGCTTTCCCAGAAATTACTTGTCTACACATGTCAGAGCTGTGCAATAATAGTGATAGATAAATGTTTGATCACTGCTGGGACACAATTTTCTTCAAAAAATTCAGGTCTGTCACATCCGCTGCTTGGAGTGCTCGTCCTCATCATGGATGGGTGCAGGAGCTTTGACATTCCATGCATTATCCTGGACCAGAACATACAGAAAATGGTCCTGAATATTGCAAGTTGTATTTTTTTTTTTTATCCAACATGGACCTAATGGTCTTTGAAGAAATCACTCATTATGCACACAGACACACTAATCAAAATGACACAGATTGAACATTTTTTGTGATTGTTCATTTTATTTGAATGGGGCTTTCAGAATTCCATATACATAATGCAGAAGCGATTAAGCACCTGCCATATGAGGATATATCCTAATGGGGGTTTCAGTCTGAGTCGTGCGGTGAAGCGTGCCCTCTGCCAGTCCAGATTTCCGCTGTTACTGATTCAGTTTTGTTTCCTATTTCTCAGGTAACATTTTTCAATCCAGTTATTGAAAGACGACCAAAACTTCAGAGGCAAAAGAAGATCTTTTCAAAACAGCAAGGTAAAATTGGCATTTTCAAATCAAGGACATCGTAATATTTACTCCATCTTTCCTGCACCAATATTGGTCTAATTTGTGGTGTATTGCAGGCAAAACATTCCTCAGAGCTCCACAGATGAACATCAATATCGCCACGTGGGGGCGACTAGTGAGAAGGGCAATCCCCACCGTAAATCACTCTGGAACGTTCAGCCCCCAGGTGTCTGTTCCTGCCTCCGTACCTGTTGTGGACACAAGGAATGTAGAATTATCTCCAGCAGTTGGGTAAGACAGAGGGGAGCTCCTTTTGTATATTATGTATTCAGAATTGTACCTCGCCAACTGGACTTTGAAGTGAAGATTTCATGTTCATACTTCAAAGGCTATGGGCACATGAACAGGGATACCTCCTTGTTACCGGTCTGTGGTTCCCCATGCTACCAACCCCATTCCATTAATACTATTGTAACCCCAGTGTCTGATAAACGTTTCTTTATCAATTTTGGCATGTTCCACATAGTAACGCATTCTGAAAGGTAGGTCAGAGGCCTCTTGTCCCTAGCAGAACTCATGCACTAGGACACCTTCATTCCTCTACTGATACTGCAAACATGGGATCTGTCACCTGTTAAAACACTGATGTTGAAGATTTTCTGAATTACATTTTCAATACAGACTCTGCTTTAGCTGCTTTCCTACTTATCCATACTGGGATGCTTTCCTCCCTCTCCGCGCTGTGATGCTTTCCTCCCTCTCCGCGCTGTGATGCTTTCCTCCCTCTCCGCGCTGTGATGCTTTCCTCCCTCTCCGCGCTGTGATGCTTTCCTCCCTAGCCACAATGATCTGCACTTAGCCTGCTCTTCTTTGTATCACATATTCTCTTCCATGTTAGTATCTCTTTACTGAGTAGAGAGAGCAAATTAATCACTTCCTCTTAGCAGCAGCAGGATAGTCTGCTTAGTGAGGTTGCTCTGGCATTATACCAAGTTTAATCACATATGCTGCTTGGGTGTTTTATTGCATCCTTGGTTTTGGCCATAAGTCTCAGCTCACCAGTTTTGCCAGATCCTTTCTCACTCACTGGTGATTGGCAGCACTGGTTTGCCGGTAACACTGACTGGCTTAGGTGAAACAGTGCTAACAGTCACCAGAGTAGGAGACGGGGTCATATAAAAACCAGTGGGTGATACTCTGCACTGAGCCTCTTCACCAAACCAATGTTGCACCGTGATTCATATTTGATAAAACTTTGCATAAAGGAGGTGACGATAAAAAAAAACCCACACAGGGCTCATCGTGTACACGACTGTATTAATCGGACAAGTGGTTTTGCTCGTACTAATGCTCTTCTATAGAGCTGTGTGCATGTCCGATTTTGGTCCGTGTGGCCGATCAAAATCAGACATACAAGTCAACGCATCTGTGGAAAACATCAGACCTCACATAATTAATATTTTGATAAGTTGCATGACTTTTATTCCAGCATATATTAGATGATATACATTTTAATTGGGGTATGATCACACATTACACAAAAATCCGTAGTTAATGTTCAGGGTCACAGTGTGCATGTTGCAGATTTACCCCAGGTTTTATCCCACACATTGATAATCTATAACTCTGACAGTAATATGCAGCCAGTTTATTGTTATCTGGAAATTTTGCAGCATTTCTGACCTGTGTGCAAAAACTGCTGTTACTGATTATTACGGCCCCGTGTGGTTGATTCTTTTTTAGCAAATCTGTTTAGTATGTCCCGTGCTGGTAAGAGAACGTCCCCAGTTTTATTAGGTGGACTGCACAATATTTGAAATCACTGCCATAGAAAAGGAGCTGCACAGAGCTGCATGACACCAACATCGGACACAAAAGAATGGGGGGAGGGGGGCGCCGAAACATGTATTTAACAGCAAGACCTGGACTCATTTACATTTACTTATGTTAGATGAACAATTGTTTTACATGGTTTGTTTTATGTATGACCATAAGGAAAAAATAACATAATTACTTTGACCTAAACTGTCAAATGTCATGTTTGTTGCAGTGAGTCTCCTGTAGGCAAGTTAAGCTTTGAATTAGAACCAGAGCCGCCGACCGCTCCACCTCGGGCATCTTCCTTAGACCTGGATCTGTATCCATCACCAACAGAAATTAAGGCGCCCAGTACACCAGCTCAGGTAAGACATATAAAACTATGCACTGATAGAATGGGAAAGGCAACATGGGAAGACTAAATGATCGAGAATGTTCAGAGAAGTACTATAATCTGAAGTAAGAAGACTAAAGAAAAGTAGTGTCATTCTAAAGTGGGCCCATCACTAGATTTAACATGAAAACTAGGAAAACTCTCAACGATTTAAATGTGTCCAGTTAAAACAAATTCTTTATTGCAGCTTTAAAATCTTTAAACCCAAGGCATACAGTGCAACAAACCAATGGGTTTCAAAGCTAGGTCTTACTCATGATTCCAGTAGTTACCCTGAGTAAGACCTAGCGTCGAAACTCGTTGGTATGTTGCTCTATATGCCTTGGGTGTAAAGCTTTTAAAGCTGCAATAAAGAATTTGTTTTAACCGGACACATTTAAATCACTGGAGTTTTCCTTGTTTTCCTGTTGAATTATGCAGCCCAGGGTACAAGTCCACCATGCGGACTTGTCTCCCACGAGTCAGGTGCAATGTTTACCGATTCCAATTTCCCCTTCCCGTAATCAATTATGACTAGATTTATTTAATTCACACAGAGTACTCCCTACAATTGTTGTGCTCCACTGATTCTGGAACAGTTTTTATTCTTTTCCCCTTTTCATCCTTTACCTTTTTTTTCTATATACAGATTTTTCATTACAAGTAGAGTAGTTTGGGAGATTCTTGTACCCAAAGGTAGTTGTAGCGTGAGGTAACTGTAATGAGACCTGAGTTTTCCAGCTTGATTCTTAGATCTTCTTTATGGTGGCCTCTGCTTACTGTCCTTACATGCTTTATTGAAGGGGTTATCTAGTCAAAAACAACAAGTATGCAGTCCCTCTCCTTGACTGCAGACTTGTGCATGCACGATGCCCTGTGAGGATTCTCCAGTATCAGCAATCACATGAATCTGACTCAACTGTTTCCAGGAATAATGTTCGATAAATATATGCAATTCAATCCCGCGCTGCCAATTAAGGAGATCAATGGTATTCCTCGGGTAGTTTATCGGCCTATGCGCTTCGTAGCAAATAGACTACTTATTCAGGGCAAAACATCCTTACCCTGGCTGGATCCATAACAAGACGTGTTAACGACCGAGACGCCAGTCGTTTGTGTGAGTGATGCGGTGCTGCTATGAATGACACAGACTCCAAAAATAGTGGGAAATTAACTCTTTTTAACGGTTTCAAAAAGAGAACAAATTCAAACTTTGCAAAAACGATATGGGCCCCAACAGCCCGATCACAGTGTACAATTTATGTAGCCTGAGGGAACACAGCTACCCCAGACTAAACCAACCCCAACCTTACTCCATACAGGGCCTACCCAAGCTCTTACTGCAGCCGCGGCACGTGTTCCCCTCAGGATATAATCTTACACCCCCCTCCCACGCTATGTACAAAATATTTCGGGATCCCTGATTCCCTTATATAAATCTATCCCACAACCTATTTACAGCAAGTGCAGTTTTGCCTCCTGCATGAGGTGTAAACTCTTAAGGCCCCTTTCACATCAGTGGTAAACGCTGAGCGCGGCAGTTGCAGTGAAAAAACCGCAGCTGCCGCGATTACCGCATAACTGCCTCGATCGCAGCACACTTGCGGCAAGTCCCACAATGTCTATGGAGCTTGTGGTAAGTGTGCGGCAGGTGCGGTTACGGCACTTGCGGCAGGTGCGGCCGCGAAAAAAACGCGGTATGCCGTGTTTTTTTCGCTGCCGCAAGTGCCGAAACTCCACTTGCCGTACACTTACCACAAGCCCCATAGACATTGTATGGGGCTTGCCACAATCATGGCTGTTATGTGGTAATCACGGCATTTGCGTTTTTTTTCACCGCAGCTGCCGCAAACAGCGTTTATCGCTGATGTGAAAGGGGCCTAACTTGGTAATGTACAAACAACAAACAGTTTCCAGGGTGTATGTCATCTCACCCTAACAATCAGCCACTGAGGTATATAAGATCTTCCTCACACTGGGCACATCCCAGTATAACCGGGATGGAGAGAATTCTCTCATTTCTACAATGTCATCCACATTGGGCTTCTCTTTGCATCTCACACTCGTGCAAGTCTCAATATTCAATATCTTGTATAGACCAAGCCTGGTCGGCCTCTCCTCATGAGGATACACAGAATAGTCCTTTGTGCTTTCTGGCTAAACACCCCTGTCTGACTGTCCATATATTGACCGGACAATCTTATGTACTCACAGAACACGGCTTATCTTTCAGACCACGGTGTAGATCAAGCCCTTGCATAATTCTAACACTGTTCAAGCCAGGCGCGTCCTTCCATAGATCCACGAACCCTCAGAACAGCCGACACGTCTTCTTTTCTGTGTAGGATCTCCACAGGCCTCGGTCTCTGTCCATTTACCTCAGGAGACTGAAAATGACTTCCTGCTTCCAGATCTTTCTACTCGTGTCCACTGATGACCTCCAGTGGCCGAACTGAGTTACTACAGATCATTGATATTCATAGTGTTGAACTTAATATTAGAAATATATTTCAGCATCCTTACACATGCAGATATGAGATTTTCAATGCGTTTTGGCATTGATTCTACCAAGTTTTTTCATTAATTCTTCATCATGGAACCACACTTGTATGGCACTGTTTATCGTGTGTTCTTTGGTTGTACAGTCCATTTTGCCAAGACGTCTCTTCACAATGCTCCAAAAAATTTCCATTTTTACAGGCACGAATCACACTGAGAGAAAGAGTACACTAAACCACTCCTCACAGAAACAAGCTCCAACTGAAGCTGAGGGGGCAGCTAGCTGTTATTTTCTGACTAAAACCAGTCAAACCACATTTTGTTACTCAAGGTTGTACACTCACATCTGTTCAAAGCAGTTATAACTGGTTTGAATCACTGTCTGGTAACCCCAACTTACGATTTTACTTAAAAAATGCTTTGTCCCAAGTAATTTGCACAGCACTGTATGCTCAATTGGCAAAGGAGGGGAAACATTCAGTTGTCAATTATACACGTTTCCAAGAGAAATGGCAGAGGAATGACACAATGTAGACCTCTAAGAAAGGAGCAGGACTATTCTGTTTTGGTAAATACCTACATAATCCATGAGACGTACGTACAGACTGCTGACAATCTTTACCAATCTATGAAGTTGTTAAGTTGTGGATCGGTTTTCTTAACTTGATTTTACTGGACAACCCCTTCATCTTCTGTCAACAGAATTGGTGATCTGCGGTGATCCAACTCCTGGCAACCGCAGTGATCGGCAGAACAATTCATTTGGATCTCTAATTGGACGGAGCAGCAGATGGGATGCCTAACTACAGCTTTATTCATTCTCCGTGGGACTGCTGGAAAAATCAAGTGCAGCACTCATCAGCCCCATTGGGAATGAATGGAGCAGCGGTTGGGTGTGTACACTCACTCCATCCTACAGGGATACAAATGTCCCATTCTGCTAATCGGTGCAGGTCCTAGAGGTTGAACCCCCACCGATCAGTAAGTTATCACCTACCCTATGATTAGTGACAACCTCTTTAATTTTCCAGCAACAACAGCCAAGTCCTGAACAAGTTACTGACTTTAATATTTACTTCTTAGATCTGGATTATTAATGAGGCACTAGTGCTGTTACCTTCTTATCGCAGACTTTTCCTCTTTATTTCATTACAGGACACAGGACCAAATTATGAGTTCTCAAATAACAGAAACAGCATAGCTTCAAAACCAACGAAGGAGTTGACGAATGAAGGTCAGATCACAGTGTCTGATCTGGATTATAGTGCAATGCAAGAAACGGAGGACAGACGGTAAAGTGATGTCTTCTATAGGTGTGATCCCGCCACGCTCCTCTGTTGTTTGGTAGACTTTCCTGAGTTTTTTTTCCTCCTTTTCCCGCAGAGTACAGCAGCGATTTCAGTTCAGTCTCCAGGACTTCCGGTGCTGCGCAGTATTGGGCAGAGGGCATTTTGGAAAAGTATGTCTCCTTGTGAATTGAGCTGTGATTTGGGCATGCTACATGTTCTAGCTCTATGTATTAACAGCTGTCTTGCCTCTCAGGTGCTGCTGTCAGAGTACAAGAACACTAATGAAATGTTTGCCATCAAAGCCTTAAAGAAAGGAGACATTGTATCTCGTGATGAAGTGGACAGGTACTTAACTGCATTCAGATAGAAAAAGAGAGACATTTTTAAAAAACCCAAGTTGTATAATTGTATGTTACTGCATTACAGGTCTATGGGTTACTAAATAGAAGGAGCTGTGCTGCCCCCTTGTGGACATCTATTCTGACAATATTATCTGAGAGCAAAGACTAGAATCAATTTTCAGTTTACAAACCCTGTTTTGGTTTGACATGCATTCGTGTAGGTGTGCACACGGGGTGGCTTGAAATCCTGGATATATATATATATATGTACATAATTATATATGTTTCCATCTTGGATTTTTCATGTCTCTCATTTAGATTGTCTTTTGTTTACAGGTTTGTTAGTCTTACAATCCTTTTCTCACTTTTATGTCTTCATTTTTGTTTCTTTTCTCCACCTTTCAGCCTTATGTGCGAGAAGCGTATTTTCGAAACTGTGAATAGCGTGCGGCACCCCTTCTTGGTGAATTTGTTCGCCTGCTTCCAAACAAAAGATCACGTGTGTTTTGTAATGGAGTATGCGGCTGGAGGAGATCTTATGATGCACATCCACACCGATGTCTTCTCTGAACCTAGAGCTGTGTAAGTCGTATGTTCCTCAATACCCAGCACATGTGTCTGATGAAACGTGCTATGTGATAACATTGCTATAATACAATTATGTGCACAGTGCTATAATACAATTATGTGCACAGAACAGCTGTGGCAGAATTCTCTTTGGTTGCACGTGGTCACAAGCTCCATGTAGTAGCGCTAGATTTGACATCTCAGCTCCAGTATCTCTGTCTGTCTGTATGATGCATGACAAGTGCAGCTATATGTAAAGTCTACCGACTTACATGGCAGCGCATCTTGCCACAGCAGCTGAATTGAAATGCGTTACAGTACTTGCAGTGTTATTTGAGAAGTCTTTTTTTTTTTTTTATTTTTTTTTTTTTTAGCGGGTCTGCTCCAAAATACACCTGGAAAATCACTCAAACGCATGTCAATTGTTTTCTGCGTTTTTGTAGTGTTCTATGGCAAATCAGCATCAAAAACACAGATAAAATGCAGCAAATCTCCTGCCAAGAAGTCAGGAGATGCTAGAAACCCCTAAGATTTTGCTGTGTTTTTTTTGCAAAAGCAAAAATCAACATTTCTGAACTTCGCCTAAAGCAGATTCCTGAAGTTGTTCCCACAAAAAGAAAAAAAAGTTTCTGCCTTAAAAAATACCAATTGAGCACATGACTTTCACCGAGCGACTGCAGCATCTTTAATGTTACCAAGTCCGGACCTACATGTTTCACAGAAGAGTTTGCATTTCAAGAATATTGTAATAGTTTGCTAATTAGTAACTTTGTATTTGACACATGGTTTTTGCATGTTTCAAATAACTGCAATGCTGTGCGTTTCTAGCCTCTGTCTTATGCTGCATGTCCTGTAATTGAACGGCATCACTTTGGTTCTGTGTTGCTGTAAGTGCTGGTAATCCAGCATGGTGGCTCAGTGGTTAGCACTGCACGGTGGCTCAGTGGTAGCACTGTATTCTTGCAGCGCTGGGGTCCTGTGTTCAAATTTCACCAAGGACAACATCTGTAAGGAGTTTTCACGTTCTCTAATTTTCGTGGGTTTCCTCCGCATTCTCTGGTTTCCACGCACACTACATACAGATATTGATAGAAAATTTAGATTGTGACCCCAATGGGGACAGTGTCTGTAAAGCGCTACGGAATATGATGCCACTATATAAGCATTACATAATAGATGCGTATTCTAAGCCATGCTTGAACGGGGATTTACAGCTGTAATATGGCTGCCTGAATGTATCTGTTAGGGATTTTTGGAGGCAAGACTGTTCTTCCGCTGACATTCTTACTTGTCTTCTTCAGGTTTTATGCAGCGTGTGTGGTTCTCGGCCTTCAGTATTTACATGAGCACAAGATTGTTTACCGGTAAGTGGCTGGAGCTCCAGCTCTGTGCATTGGTTTCTGTATAGGTGTGATATGAAGTTCACCTAAACATTACCAGGGAGAAAATCATTAAAAAAGTGTCTGACTTATAGGACTTTTGTCAGGTCATTCCACCTTCATACACCACAGGGTTATAGAGGATGCCATGTTCTCTTGAAAGTTGTATTACGAAGGTATTCTTCTATCAAAACAAAGAAGACGACATTCGTTATACATTCAGATTAACTTCTGTGTGTCTGTCCTGTCCGTGGCTAATAGTCAGAATTGGCGTGCAGATAAGGGGATGAGATCCTGTTAGTTGTCCTGTATACGCCAGATTTGCTTTTTATTGTAACAGAAACTCCTATAACTTTGAAGTAATGGAAACAGAGAAGCGCAGCCATCACTGGGTATTTCTGTACATCCACCATTGGAGCTGGAAGGAGTTATTCTCCTATAAGCATTTCATGGCTGATATGGATATAATATTTTAAGAGATTTTTACCTCAAGTAAAAATAAACTTGTATAAGTAAAGGTTGGTGATATGTGAGAAAAATGCGCACTCCTCAACAAAAGGAAATTAGTAACCATAACCACTATGTTATAATTAAAATCATTTACTCTTAATTAAAAATCCCCAAAAATTGCAAACAGTGACTCAAATGCAGAGAGGTAGCTAAGTACAATAATTATCAACTAAATATATATGTCATATGTTTAACCTATTAAATGCCCATATGTAAAGCCAAATTTAATACACTGAAGATTCTAATAAAGCGTTTTTAAATCCATAAGCAGATAAGGAGCCTTGGTGCCAAAATAACTATACATAGAAAATATAGCAAATTCCTCAAATCATAGCGATAATGGAGAAAATGTATGGATACCAATAATTGCAAAAGATTCTGGCCATGTGCACTGAAATTATAAGGAAAAGCCCATTATACCATATTCCAATTAAATATTATCAGGCCATAGCATAAAGAATTGGGCCAGACAAAACATACCAGTGGTGTCAGTGTGTAGGACTTGGTGTCCCTCTGGCCCCCGACATGCGTTTGTACGTCAGTTTCTTGGGGCGTCAGATATCATGTTGGTGGTATGTGAGTAGCAATGTAGTATTTGTTCCAGGACTATGTATGATGGCTGTTGTCATTTTTAATCCCTGTTCTTTGACTGTCCATAGAGATTTGAAGTTGGATAACCTACTGTTGGACACAGAAGGATTTGTGAAAATTGCGGACTTTGGTCTTTGCAAAGAAGGTAAGACTAAAGAATGAGGTGAGCCTTGTGATCACAAATTACCAGGAGACCCTTCTAACTAAAAGGGATCACTTTAGAGGGGCTGTCTACATTTAATGGTCGGACACTGAAGCACTGTGTTGAGACTGTAATCCCTGTAGATGGACTTTTTTTTCTCTATAGTTATTAGAATGTAGAGTCATTATTGACTTGTATTTTTGTGTGCATTTCTTCCTCTGGTTGTAAAGTACATTAGAGTTTGTTATTAAAGGGCATGCATTGAGATGACGATACTACTTACTGTGCAGATAGCCTGTCACTGCAGCACTGTTGCTTCGGGAGTTCTGCCGGCATTTTCTGGCTGCTCTCTAGGTTTTCTGTTGTCAGGCACAATTAAGCAAGGGAAGATGTTGCTGAGCGCCAGGTGAGACATCCAGCAAGTATTGCCCATGTGCCCTAAAATCTGGAAGATACTTGTTGAACATTGGATGGTTGTCGCACATCTGTTCCCCTAGGCATGTGACTGCTCCTCTCTCCAGGGCCGGTTATTAGTATAGAGGCGCTGTACAAGCCCTGTGATAGTGTGCATGCCACGATGTTGAGTAGAGACACCACTGCAAACAACATGAAGGGCACGAGCCATTACATTTGCACCATTTTTTGGTGCTTTTCATTGGAGCCTGATTGAAAGTCCGTTTTAAGTGTTCTCCTGTTTTATCCTGTTAGACAATGTGGGCAGTGTCTCCAGATGTTTCAGCTGATTAGATTTATCATTTGCCATTTCTGCCACAAAATTTTTCCCTGGATTTTTTTTTTATTTATGCTTAAACATTTGTTGTGAATATTGCATCGCCGTAATGTAACATTCAATGTTTTGTGCTGAAAAGTAGCAAAAAATGGTTAAAGACAAATATAAAGAGCTTTTTTGATTTTGCACAAAATTCATGAACCGGGTGCATCTTTTTAAAGACTTGGCCACAAAGAAAAGTAAAGAGTACTGCAAGACAAACGGAGAAGTGAGTTGAAATAACACAAAAGTGATGATTCTGGTCCAAAGAGTTTTTTTGTTTTCTTTTTAATTTTTAGGAATGGGATTTGGGGATCGAACAAGCACTTTTTGTGGAACGCCTGAGTTTCTGGCTCCAGAAGTTCTCACAGAAACATCATACACCAGAGCAGTGGACTGGTGGGGGCTTGGTGTCCTCATCTATGAGATGCTTGTGGGGGAGGTAGGTGGTAGACTGAGCTACAAGCGCCTCAGTTATGGATAGGGTACATGAAAACTAGCCATTTGCTCTTACCCCTCCTATAAAGGGGTTAGAATCATAGAATGGAAGGGACCTTCTGGGTCATCTGGTCCAACCCCCTGCTGAAAGCAGGATTCACTATATCATCCCAGACAGATGTATGACCAACCTCTGTGTAAGGACTTCTATTGAGGGGGAACTCATCTCTTGTGGCAGCCTCGCATCAGAAGTGGCGATTGGCATTTGCTTAGGATATATTTAGACATTATGATTGAGGAGAAGTTGAAAATGCAGCGCAATGTCTGAACATACCCTTATTAGACCCTTGCAGTTCTATGCATGGTGGAGGCCATGCCAGTCGTGCAGTACCTGTAGGTTCAACACATCGTACCCTCAGTGTGTGAGAAATTATAGTAGGGGAATGAAAATGCCTTCACTTGCCAGAGTAGGTAACCCCTATTAGTTAATGTGCCTGGTAGATAAGTAAAGGCACATAAAAATAATGGCCAATATAGCTGAAGGGGTGGTTTGGCTGTCCCCTAAGAAGGAATATTGATTTCTGACATATGTTCTAGGGCAGCATAAATGGTATTTTTTAGCACTGCTTAAAAGGTTTCTTAAACCAGAGCTTTTACTATTTTCTGTTTAGTCCCCCTTTCCTGGCGATGATGAAGAGGAAGTGTTTGACAGTATAGTCAATGATGAAGTCCGATATCCACGGTTCCTGTCTACAGAAGCCATTTCTATCATGAGAAGAGTAAGTTACTAACAACATGACATTTTTGGTGAATATGTTCTAGTCTGGTGTCCCCCAACTTCAGGCCGCAATGCCACCAACAGGTCATATCTTCAGGATTTCTTCAGTACATCATAGGTGATGATAATTTAATCACCAGCACACTTGACGATTCCAACACCTGTGAATTGCTAAGGAAATTCTGAAAACGTGACCTGTTGGTGGCCTTGAGGACTGGAGTTAGGGAGCATTGTCCTACTCCAAGCCTTGGCTTCAATTTATACATGGTGTCTTATCCTCATGGTGCCGGCAGAGGCTTCCAAGAAGCACCATCCACTCCAGCTTTGGTTTTTAGTAAAGGGTCATGTTAAAGCAAGAAATATTACGATTCTAGTTGGGGCTTTTAACATGATTGAGTGCATGATAATGGAGAACCTTGACCTCCCTCATAAGGATGCATTTCAATGGGGCTATAAAAATATATATAAAAAAATGTGTCTTATGGTTGCGACTTTTTTGAACTCTTGCAGCTATTGAGAAGAAATCCGGAGCGCAGGCTGGGAGCAAGTGAGAAGGACGCAGAAGATGTGAAGAAGCACGCGTTTTTTAGGGTAAGCGCCTTACATTTACTCTACAGTTCAGACCTTTTCTTTCGTCGGTGATCAGATCGGTGGCACATCTGCTGCAGCTGATATAACATTACTGGCCATAGATTTTGCTTGCCTTTGTCTTCCAATAATAGAATGACATTTTCCTCAGATGTTTGTAAAGTAATATGTGGCTTTTTGCCCGGATTTCAAGTTAAATCTGTTAATTTATGAAAATGTTAATGTATTTTTCTGTTTTTGCAGCATATAGACTGGCAAGGATTGCTGGCAAAGAAAGTGAAGCCTCCTTTTGTACCCACAATCAAAGGACGGGAAGACGTGAGCAACTTTGACGATGAATTTACCTCAGAAGCCCCTATTTTAACCCCTCCCCGGGAGCCCAGGTTACTTTCGGAAGAGGAGCAGGAAGCATTCAGAGATTTTGACTATGTTGCAGATTGGTGTTGAGAAGGGAGGACACTGTGAAACTGGAGAGAACTGGCCGACACGATGACTACAGCAGAAACCGTCTTCACCGCTTTGTGCCATCTTCAGTTCCTGATTTATTTTATTTTTTAAAACACATGAAGATTCTTTTAAAGTACTTTTCAGTATATATACATATATATGTATATATATAATGTATGTGAACTCCATAGAAGAGCAGCCACTTCCAACATATACGCCCATAATATTTTTTATAACTGAGCACTGGAACGCAACTTTACACCGGGTCCGTTGAACACAAGGATTCAGGGCCCGCAGTCTGTTCTCTGTGGTGACTTACTACCCGCGGACACCGGCTTATAAACTCAAAGTGATGCTTTAATAATACTCACGGCTAAAGACCCTGCGGAGCATGTGAACCCAGTCAAAGTGGCTCACTCTGGAATTTTTTTTCCGCTGAAACTAGAACACTTAAATTTAAAAAAAAAAAAATTAATAATTTTATCTCTTTCCAAGCAGAAGAAATGTCTATAAGATTGGGAATGTTGATCATTGGAGAACACTAAAAGTCTCCATTCTTGAACTCCTCCTATCGTGGAAGAGGAGCTCTATAATGGGAGGAATGTCCGGACTATTGGACACTTCAGTTCTAAGGACCGAAATCCCTTGTTGTGTTTGCTCGAATTAAGGGCCTTTTCCTATTTTATATCCAATGCGCCACTGTCTGCAACTGGTGCATCCTCTAAAACATGGATTCTGGGTGAAACGTGGTGCAATACAAGAATGTCTGCTATTATGGTCTTGATTTTCTAAGATCAGTGTAAGCATCCTGTCCACTGCATTATGTAGACCTGTCCGGTCTTCTAAGATTCTCATAATCATACTGGTGCCTTCATAAGACACTGCTATGGGATATTCTGCTGCGCCAGGCACTGTGTCTAACATTGTCCAGGTCATGTGAGGATGTGCCGGTCTTTGTGCAGTTTTGTCTATTTTGGAGTATAATTTCCGGCAATCATTCGCAGTTTTGTTCCCACGTTTTTTATGCTTCACATTACACTTGTCTCTTCTCATCTAGGGTGGCTCAGGCTGCAGTCGGTGGGCCACTGATTCGCCTTCATAGATCCAATACGTCACTCCGTCATCTTTTGCTTGAGCAAGAGATGCTTTGTCTTTGTGAATATCCAGTAACCCATACTCCATAATAACATAATCATAACTTAGTAATGCCTTAATTCTCAAAGACTGTGAGCTTCCAGCTGAGAATCACTCAAAGCGTTACCAAAGTCACTTGCCAAACGCATTGCCTTGCAGCATTCCCAGTTTTGATGCCACATGGCTCGGTGGTGGCGTCCTGGCTCCTGTGCCAATGATTTCATTAGCAGAAAGAGGCAAGGGCTCCATGAGCTGTTGAAGGAAGGTGTAGACATCTGCTTCAGTGGCACAGGATTGTACCCGGTGAGCTGGCAGGTACAGCAGAATGCTTTATCCGTGAGTCATGACAGGAGCGTCATTTTCTACTATTGTATTACAGACCAATTATGCCCTCCATATAAGACCATGGAGACTGAGCTTCTGTTAACACAGTATTTCAGCCTTCACTTTCTTACAGATGGGCAATTTTTCTACTTCAAATTCAATATCCCTGATTAGTCAGGTCTACTGATGGGAGGCCGACTAATCCCAGGAATCCGCTTAGAGCTGGAGATGAACAGTCCATTACACGAGCATAGAAACAGGTCACACAGGTCTCAAAAAAAAAAAAAGTGCTGCACTAGATGCCTTAATAAATAACCCGGTGCAGTGCTGTAAACCGTAGCAACCTCCCTCCTGTTGTGATCTGCCCATTTATACATGAGGTGGTATGGCTGTGTAAGCGCTTGTCCATCATTAAAAATGATGCCTCTATAGAGATTCAATGCGACAGTCATGAGAAATCTAGCATGGAAGCCGAATGCGAATCAGGCTTAAAGTGCACTGTGGGCGTTGTAGGTTTACTTGGCAGAAGCCCCCGTGCTCCTCGATGCTGATCTGCATATAGAGATTTTACACTAGATTTCTCAGGACTGTCACATCGGATCTCCACAATAAAGGTATCATTTTAATTGTCGGATAAGCGCCTACACAGATGCACCTACACCTCTAGTTCCATAAATGAAAACATGGCAGGTTCCGTTTAACAGAAATCGCAAAAATGTAATGTCCTGATTTACAGCTATAAAGTTACCGACAACCTGCAATAAATTCTTTCAAGGCTTCAGAAATGATTTTCCATTCATTACACATACTCCCCTTTACTTTCTACTATTCTCCATTTTGATTTTAGATTCCCTTCAAATGACAGTGTTCCTTAACGAAACCATAAATGAAGTATTTTCTGGGCCACCGCTTCTACTCGTGTCCTGAGCAGCGGCTTGTTCCACTGCTGGGGATACTCCCTTTGGCCATGTTCTTCTCACTCGCGCCCCTCGCACGTATTTATGGAACTTGTGATCTTTTTCTCGTGTGGGCACCATGAACTGACCACATGAACACAGACCAGAACTTCGCCTTTGATAAACACTAACATGCGGCCACTGGATTTCTGAACCTTGCGCATCTGAGGTTAAATGCAATATGGTGTAACAGAATGTATAAATATTTTTGATAATATTGTATATTTTATAACCCTAATGTAACACTAATTGTAGTTGTACCTCAAAGTCTAAAGAGTTTAAAAATTATTTTTCTGTCTTTTTGCTGACTGTTGGGCCCGGAGAATGGATTTTCAGACCCATCCAGCAGTAAAAAAAAAAAAAAAAATCATGTTCTGTATATTTTATTTTTATTTTTTTCGTTTTGAGATCAAATACTAGTAAATATTGTTCTGTGTACGGCCAAGATCCTTACTCATATTTCCCTATGTATCCGGACTTTATAAAAAAATAGATGAAGCACAGAGTGGGCTCATTATACCAGGTGCAAAATTGCAGAGTTTTCCATGGAACTAAGTAATATCATTTATGAATGTTTATTATGTCTTGAGACGTCACCAGGGCAGGGTCTAATTAGGGAATGTGTACAAAATAGAAGTAGTGGGCACTGCCATACCCACTAAATACACCTACGTCATTATGTGCCAGGCTCTGGGATCAACAGATACCTTAGAAACTGGAAAGGGTTTTGTGACCCCTCTCAATAAGGGTGGAACATATGTGACGAGAAGTATTTTTAATCCCTGAGTTATATTTAAAGGCCATTTCCACATTTACAACATACGTTATTGCCCTAAAAGCAGCTTAAATAAAAGAACTAACTTTATATCTACTGTTCTGTCTACAACCACTATTCAAATCTGTATCTCCTTGGTTACAGACTACAAACAATCCCTGTGTAGTCTGTTGTTGTGCTCCCTTTCATCTGTGCACTTGCTAGGTTCCTACCAAACGGCTACCAAAATGTAGAAGACAGATGAATAGCAAAATAGTTTCTTTTTTGCTTGTTTTTTTAGCCTGATCATAAAAGCACGTGTGCACAGAAGCTGTATTGTTGCAGAGTTGCCTCATTTTTCCTTCCAAATGAATTTGGGAGTATTTAAAAGAAAGGTAGACACTGGTCATGGCCATTCTACAATCTGCTTGGTAGCTATGGCACCCTCATAAAATGACTGTTCAAACCAAGTACAGTCGCTTGGTGCATCATCCCACCTGCTTGTCTTCCATCCATCTCCTCTATTCTCTGACTCTATGAAGCCAGAGCTATTAAAGAGGAGGGGAAGGTGAAGATTGAGATGGAGAGGTGCATTTAGGCCATGCCTTGATGCACCGAGTGACAAAGCTTGTTCTGACCAGTCATTCCGTGCTTCCTTTAAGATGGAATAATGTAGAGACACCTGTCCTGGTGATAGCAGCACATAGCTATCCCATTATAAAGCTTCACATCACTAATCATGAAGCCCATTGTCCTCCAGACCTCTGTGAGGTCACCAGCTGCCTCTTTGTGGGCATCAATGTTAATAACTGCAGCTGCCACAATACAGAATCTAGTTTATCGTCACGATGGACATCTCCATAATATGCAGGGAATGGTCCGAGTCTGATGATGGGGAAATATGAACAGGAATCTTGGGCTGTATTAAATAATGTTTATTTTAGATACTTTGCTTTTGAGGTGCATTTTTTTTTCTATTTGATTGTTTTATGTAGTAAGACAGCAGCAAGCAAACAAGGCTTTTTAGTATCATAACTGACAGATTATCAAGCTAAACCACATCATGTACATAACTGCTAGTTTAATGGAATCACTAGACATTATATGCCAGGGTATGTCACAGATGTAAGCTGAAGAGAAGCACTAATTTTAGAATGTTTTGGTTTTATTTTATTTTTTTTTTTTTTTTATAAATGTCAACTATTTTTAGGCAAATTATGATTTTAAACTCTAGATTGTAAATATATTTTGCTATAGCTGTAAGTGGCTGCTAAAGCACTTTGTAAGGATATTAGAGTATTTTTAGGATGGTACACTATGCATTGATATTACATGTGCCTTTAAGAAAATGTCATTCTACAACGGAGTGTTTTTGCAGTCATTAAGTCATATGAATGCACAAATTAAAACGTTTCAAATAGACCTTGTGATTTACGTGTCATTTTCCTGTTGTCTGTATGTAAAAACATGTATTACATTTCATATTTGCATAAAACTCTCTGCAAGACACTACATGACTGTTTCTACAACTAAACGGCGTGAAGAAGGACAAAATGGTGGTCTAGTAAAATAGTGCTATCATAATAATTAAGGAGGACCTGTCACCCCCCCCTGGTGCTATGCTAAAGGCACCGTCACACACAACGATATCGGTAACGATATCGTTGCAGCGACGTCGTAACGACATTGTTGTGTGTGACATTTACAACGACAAACGATGAGGTCGTTCATCGTTGGTCATTGGTAAATGACCTGGACCATAAATTTATCATTGATCTCCCTCTGGGTGGCCAGTATCGCCGCATGTGACAGCGGGAGACCAACGATCAACGACCTCTTAGGTTAGTTACCCCATGTTTACCTTGGTTACTAGCGTTCTTGCTAGTGCTGATCACTGGTGAGTCTGCCTGTTTGACAGCTCACCAGCGATCAGCTAACGATGTCCCAACGATCCCGGCCAGGTTTGATTGTTGGTTGGATCACTGGGACATTGTAAGGTGTAACCTGGCCTTGTCTGTATGCAGCATGTCTGATGCATTCAGGGAAGGGGTTCCCCACGTTTCTAGCCCCCGTAAGCTGTTAAAAGTGTACAGATAAGGAGTCTTAGTAATGAGTCATCGCTGTTGCTGGTGTCCTCCCCATCTCCAGCCCCTCTTGTTCAGCCTCCTGAGGGCTGGAGGCGAGGAGGACACCAGCAACAGCGATGAACATACAGGAGGCTGAACAAGAAAGGGCTCGAGGTGGGGAGGACACCAGCAACAGTGATGAACATACAGGAGGATGAACAAGAAAGGGCTGGAGGCGGGGAGGACACCAGCAACAGCGATGAACATACAGGAGGATGAACAAGAAATTGCTGGAGGCGGGGAGGACACCAGCAACAGCGATGAAATACAGGAGGATGAACAAGAAAGGGCTGGAGGCGGGGAGGACACCAGCAACAGCGATGAACATACAGGAGGATGAACAAGAAAGAGCTGGAGGTGGGGAGGACACCAGCAACAGCGATTGAACATACAGGAGGCTGAACAAGAAAGGACTCGAGGTGGGGAGGACACCAGCAACAGCGATTGAACATACAGGAGGCTGAACAAGAAAGGACTCGAGGTGGGGAGGACACCAGCAACAGCGATGAACATACAGGAGGCTGAACAAGAAAGGGCTCGAGGTGGGGAGGACACCAGCAACAGCGATGAACATACAGGAGGATGAACAAGAAAGGGCTGGAGGCGGGGAGGACACCAGCAACAGCGATGAACATACAGGAGGATGAACAAGAAAGGGCTGGAGGCGGGGAGGACACCACACCAGCAACAGCGATGACTCATTACTGAGTAAGTCCCTCCAGACTCCTTATCTATACACTTTATAAAGTCTTTCTAACAACTTACAG
The DNA here is from genome assembly GCA_033576535.1 of Allobates femoralis. Taxonomy (NCBI): domain Eukaryota; kingdom Metazoa; phylum Chordata; class Amphibia; order Anura; family Aromobatidae; genus Allobates; species Allobates femoralis. The sequence continues at coordinate 171,612,272 of JARQOC010000007.1, forward strand.
GGGAGCTAGAGACATGGGAGACCCCTTCCCTGAATACAGCAGGCACGCTGCATTCAGTACTGAATTCAGTTAGCATAGCACCAAGGGGGGTGATAGGTCCTCTTTAAATACCAAAAAAAAATTATGTGCAAAATAGCTGTGGAACACCACCAATGTATTTAAGTACTATTTTTGGCTGAAAAGATCATTCAACATAGGAAAAAATCATGACTAAATGTAGGCGAGTAATGCTGTTAATTGGGTATAATTGCCTCATTTAATGAAAGGGGGTCTTCAAATTAATAGCAGGGGATAAACTTGAAAGACAAAAAGGTGCAGATATATGACGGATAAGACTGCTTTCTCACTGCCTATTTTCAAATCCATATGGATCCTTGAATTTCATGGAACGACCTGAACAGACACATTTGTGCAAATGGATGCCAACGGATGTCAACAGAATTTTATATAACGGATCCGTCATCCATCACGAGAGAGAGGGGTTGCGGAGCTGTACCTTGCTTCTGAGCATGCTCAGTACAGCAACACGGATCTTTTGTCACGGATCTGTGCAGATCTGTCCTCCATACAGCTCCATTATAATTTCATACGGACACCAATGGATCTGTATCCCTCTGTTTGTGTCCACGATTTTCAAGGAAGCCCAGAAACGGAGCAGTTTCCATTTCTGGGTACATGAAAAATGTGGACACCAATGGATCTATGAAAAAAGGAGACACATGGATGACCACTTTAGGACCAATCCGTGCACATATGGTAACATGGGAGGCCATAATTTGCCTGTGTGAAAGCAGCCTAAAAGGAGAATTTTGGCGTTTGCTCACCTGGGAGGGTTGTGAGGTCACAACCACTGATTAAGCTTCAAAAAACTACTGTGGAAAGGAACTATAGAATGTGGTTATGTAGTAGTTGCAGATAAAGGCATTCATTTTCAGCGCTGCTGTAAGAATAAATGATTCAGGGAATTCTGGACAGTGATCTTTATTAAAAACGCGATTCATAGAATAAATATCTGAGATGTACATCTGTGATTAAATATCCTGAAGAAGGAGATTTATTCTCTGAAGTGCATCGATAGTAAAGATCACTGTCCAGGATTCCCTGCATCAGTTATTCTTACGGCAGCGCAGAAAATTAACCTCTTAGTGTACAACAAATTAATAGCAGTGCATAGTTCAAATAGTGAGGTCATTCATTCTGTGAAGAAAGGGGTGTCAATTATGGCCCTCATTTAAAGAAGAAAATGTACCTGCTGGTTTTAGCCCTTGCTCAGTGCGCAAAATGTGTTTTTTCAGACATTGTACCGACGGAAAGCATTTTGATCAAGTAGTTGATTGGAAAGTGGAAAACATAAGGAAGTGAAGAAAATAATTGGCTGGTCAGCTTAAAAAATATCCAATGCTTTCAAATGGGAAACAAAACACATGGTAGGAAAAAAAATACTATCTGCATAGATCATAGCCTAACAAGAATGGCAAGGAAGCATCCAATGATCATCTCCAGCAAGATCAAAGATCTTCAATTACCGGTGAGTCCTCCAACCATAACATGCCTACGTGAAGCCAAACAAGAAACCCTTAAGATCCACTGCTGAAAAAAGTGGGTTAAAAAGGTTACAGTTTGCCAAAGAACATGGCCCATTTATTGCGTACCAGGCACCATGGACCAGTTTGCATATGTCAGAATCCTGTAAGAGGTCATGTTGCCTTATGCTGAAGAATAAACCCCATGAAATGGGTGTATTAGCAGGACAACGACCCAAACACTCCACCAAGCGAGCAAAATCCTGGTTCCAGATCTGCAAGCTTGATGTCCAGAAGTGGCCAACCCAATCCCCAGACCTCAGTCCGATTTGAGAATGTGTGGATTTACATCAAAAATACTCTTTTTGATAAAAAAAAAAATCTAGGAACTGTGGAATGTAGTCCAGTCAGTTTGGGCTGGAATATCTGTTTGCAGGTGTCAGATGATTTGACTCCTTGCCACACAGATGTATGAAATCTTTAATTCTGAGAACTGCTTTAAAACTAAATATTTGTTCAGTAATGAACAGAAAAGCTAAGTCTCTAAACAATTTTCAGTTTATAATGTAAATATTCAGGTTTGTAAATGCAGACACTGCTATATTTTTGAACAGCTTATTTCTTTATTTTCAGTATAAAAATGTAAATATTGTTCATGTTTTCATTTGTAATTGAATGTGCAGCTCTCAGTGCTTTTGTGTATATGGAAATAACTATTATGAGGATTGAGCTTTTTCTCTGTAAACACACTGCTGCTGTTTTGCACATAACTGTAAAAGTGTAAGAAATGCACATAATTTATAGGAGAATTCATCTGGTTGTACATAAAAAGGTGACCCTGCTGATCTCATAGCTATGTGGAGGAGATGTTCAAATGACAAATGTCAGTAAGTTGCAATTTACTTATTGTTTTTGATTGGTGGCAGCTTATTCCCTTTAATAAAAGGGAACCTGTCAGATTGTTCTACCCTCCTAACCGATCACTAGGTTAGGCTGCCTTCAGATTTGCAGATGCCTCCGCAGCGTTTTGCGGAGGCACCTGCATGCAGACAGCAGCCCCTATGTTTATAATGCAACACGTCACGTCCCTGGTGCGGACTAGACTGTGTAATCTGTGCGCAGGCATCCGCCTGCGCACAGATCACTCATAGCGGGCAATGGGGGCGCACGGCGGTCTGCAATCATCTGCAGACCGCCGTGCGCTCCATTATAAACATAGGGGCTGCGGTCTGCATGCAGATGCCTCCTCAAAACGCTGCGGAGGCATCTGCAAATCTGAAGGCAGCCTTAGCTGTTCCCTAAGGCTGGAAACACACTGTCCAACATGTGAGTCAGTCAGACGTGTCTCGGATGATTAACTCGGAATGGCCTCTCTGGACAGGAGTGTCAGCTGCTTGTGTTTCTAAGCAGCGCCACACTCCCATTCTGACAGGGGGAGGCCATTCTGAGTTAATCATCCGAGGCCTTTCCGACAGTGTGTTTCCAGCCTTAGGGAACAGCTACCAAGTAGTGATAGGTTAGGAGGGTAGAACGACCTGACAGCTTCCCTGGAAGCTAACTAAGCACACTAGCCTGAGCGATGAACATAGAAAAATAATTGTTAGTTCAGTGACCGTTGCTGACTGTTTAAGTATAACGAGCCTTTCAGCAATGAGGATTTTTGGGACCGCATACTTTTTTGCCTAGTTAACACATCTTTCAGGATTATAAAATGCACCGGACAATAAGAAGCACACCAAATTTTGAAGAGGGTAATAGGAAAAAAAAAAGTTTAATGTTAAAATGGGTTTTAGTCTTCTAGTCCTAGAGTCCATTTCATATTCTAAATGTAGCTTCCTGTGACCCCACTCCACTGCCGCTATCCCCCTGTAAGCTACATCCGGAGTATGACGCACTCCCATTTTAGGGGAAAAAAGTGTTTCTAATAACCTTCAACATATAGTACTTAATTCCACCTTGCTTCCTGAACTCTGGTTTTAGCTATGGAGGCTGCACAAAGTAATAGGGGGCATTCCTATGTAGCAGATTTGTTGCAGAAACTTCAAAAACTTACAAAAAAAAGTGTGTACTTGCAAGGGTTTACAAGAGTCACATTTGACTTCTCATATTTGCATCAACATCCTAATCTATTCCCATCCTGCTGATACCCAATACTGAGTCATAGCTGCTGTATTTCGCTTTTGCAGGACCTGTGTGGCATCATAAACACTCCTTTTAGTGCCCTACATACTAATGTCTGTGTCCCCTACATAGTAAAATAAACACTATATGGAAAATTGCCTTTTGAAAAAAAGCAAGCTTAAAGAGGACCTGTCAAACCCCCCCCCCCCGGGTCCTTTCCAAACCGAAAGAACCCCTAAATGCAGTTTGTCTGCTGCATTCAGGGAAGGGGTCCCCCATGTCTCTAGCCCCCTGTAAGTTGTATAAAACACTTTATAAGGTGTACAGTTAACGAGTCCATAGGGCAGTGTTTCCCAACTCCAGTCCTCAAGGCACACCAACAGGTCATGTTTTCAGGATTTCCTTAACATTAGACAGATGATGGAATTATCCCCTGTGCAAGTGATTAAATTATCACTAGTGATGAGCGAGTATGCTCTGTGCGACTCGGTACTCGCACGAGTATCTCGGTACTCGGGGTGCTCGGCGAGCACCGAGTACTGCCGAGATGCTCGGACTTCTCGGTAATAAATAGCGATCTGAGACACATACACTGCTCCCTTCAGTGCACACAGTGAGCTGGCACCTCACAGGGAGCAGATTCATTGTTAGGATCCCTCTGGGGGCCACAGCAAGGTGTTGTATGTTGCAGCGATTTCAAAAAGCCCCCCCTCCCGCCCTTTCCCAGAAACACTCGTTTTATAACCGGAAATCTGTGGGCGGAGCCTGTCACTCATTGACTTACATTGGGCTCGGTGCTCGGCCGAGTACACGAGTATCTTGAGATGCTCGGCCAGAGCACCGAGCACCCGAGCATTTTAGTGCTCGCTCATCACTAATTATCACCTATGCAATCCTAAGGAAATCCTGAAAACATGACCTGTTGGTGTGCCTTGAGGACTGGAGTTGGGAAACACTGCCATAGGGCATTACTCAGTAATGAGTCCTTGCTGCTCCCTGCTGTCCTCCCCACCTCCAGCCCCTCTGTGCCACCTCCAGCCCCCTCAGTAACGCCTCATTTATTTGTCTCCCCTCCTCAGCCGCTCATGCTCCTCAGTGTCTGAAGTCACGCAGAGAAAGCAATGGGAAGGACCGAGTCCCGGTAGCTGAAACACCTCCTGCTGGTGATGTCAGCACGGGAGCCCGCCCTGCTCCAGATTATGTATGTACAGCGGGGCGGGCCCAGCCCTCACATCACTGGCAGGAGGTGTTTCAGCTGTCGGGACCTGGTCCCGCCCATTGCTTTCTCTCCAGCTGCGTGAGAGCAGCATGAGCGCCCGAAGAGGGTAGACACATAAAGGAGGCGTTACTGAGTGGGCTGGAGGTGGCACAGAGAGGGCTTGAGGTAGGGAGGACTCATTACTGAGTAAGTCCCTCCAGACTCGTTAACTGTACACTTTATAAAGTGATTTGTACAACTTACAGGGGGTGTTAGAGACATGGGGGATCTCTTCCCTGAATGCAGCAGACACGCTGTACTCAGTGGTGCTTTCAGTTTGGAAAGCACTGAGGGGGGGTGACAGGTCCTCTTTAAAAGTAATCTTCTGAGTGCCCCTAAATTGTAATAATGCCTCCTGATTCTCTCCCACTAAATACACCATGTTCCAAATTATTATGGAAATTGGTTTTAAGTGTCATAGGGTTGTTGTTTTTTTGTCAATGAAACCATTGATGGTATTGTGTCTCAGGGTTCTTTGGATCACTGAAATCATTCTCAGATAACTGTGATAATTAATTTGGCAGGTGAGCCCAATAAAAGGAATACTGGGTGCTCCACAATATTAAGCAGGCCACAGTTTTCAAGTAACATGGGAAAGAAAAAGGATCTTTCTGCTGCCGAAAAGCAACAAATAGTGCAATGCCTTGGAAAAGGATGAAAACATTAGATATTGCACGAAAACATAAGCGTGATCATCGTACTGTGAAGAGATTTGTGGCCGATTCTGAGCACAGATGTGTTCGTGCAGATAAAGGCAGAATGAGGAAGGTTTCTGCCAGGCAAGTCCATCGAATTAAGAAAGCAGCTGCTAAAAAGGCATTACAAACCAACAGACAGATATTTGAAGCTGCTGGTGCCTCTGGAGTCTCTCGAACTTCAAGGTGTAGGATCCTTCAAAGGCTTGCTGTAATGCATAAACCCACTATTCGGCCACCCCTAAACAGTGCTCACAAGCAGAAATGGTTGCAGTGGGTCCAGACTTTCATGAAGACTAATTTTCAAAGTCTTGTTTATTGATGAGTGCGGAGTAGTGGACGGTGGATGGCCACCATGTCCCAACAAGGCTGCGACGTCAGCAAGGAGGTGGAGGAGTCATGTTTTGGGCCGGAATTATTGCGAAACAGCTGGTAAGCCCCTTTAAGTTTCCTGAAGGTGTGAAAAGGACCTCTACAAAGTATATAGAGTTTCTGACAGAGAACCTTCTTCCATGGTACAAAAAGCAGAAATGTGCCTTCAGGAGCAAAATCATCTTCATGCTTCAAAGAATACCTCTGTCATTGGCTGTTATGGGCATAAAAGGAGATAAACTCATGGTGTGGCCACCATCTTCCCCTGACCTCAACCCTATAGAGAACCTTTTGGAGTATAATCAAGCAAAGATCTATGAGGGTGGGAGGCAGTTCACATCAAAACAGCAGCTCTGGGAGGCTATTCTGACATCATACAAAGAAATAAAAGCAGAAACTCTCCAGAAACTCACAATATCAATGGATGCTAGAATTCTGAAGGTGATATCAAAGTAGGGTTCCTATGTTAACATGTAACTTGGCCTGTTAGGATGTTTGCAGTTAAATAGCTTTTTATTTCAGTGAATGTGACCTGATAATGCTGCAAATTCAACAATTGAGCATTTTTAGTTCTTTCAATCATCAAATGTTTACAAATGCTACTGTACGTAATAGTTTGGAACAGTGCTTTTAGAGTTTTTTTAAATATAATTTTGAAAATTATACTGTTCTCATAGGGAGATTTCTTCAATAAAATTCGATGTATACTCTAACGGGTGATGACTTTATTACGCTGACTGTCATTTGCACCGACCATTTAGAAAAATCAGAGAAAAAGAACATTTGCATAATAATTTGGAACACAGTGTATATGGTAAAATAAATGATTGCATCTGAAAGCACAATTCGTCCCGCAAAAAAAAAAAAAAAACAAGCTGTCATATGTCGGAAAAATAATTAAAAAAAAAAAAAAAAAAAAGTTATGGCTCCTGGAAGCAGGGGAGCAAAAACCAAAAATGTAAAAAAGAAAAATCGCCTGGTGGTGAAGGGGTTAAAGACTACAGAGGGTTTTGCCCATAATTATTGATGAAGTGAAATAAAAAAAAAAAAAAAGGCCCTTGCACTGCGGAGGTCTCCATTACAGCTGACCTTGGTGTATATGCTTCATGAACAGATTTCCATGTTTCCCACTGAGCTTCACACCCACATACAATCTCCCCACTGTAGCAGAAATGTTTCTTGGTAACGAACAGTGTACAATGGGAATAAAAAAATCTTTATTCTCAATAGTGTGAATTGTTTTTTTTAAACAAATTTCAATGTTGCTCGTTTTACAAATACTTGCAAAATTTTACCAGTTAAAGAATAAGAGATTAATTAAGTGAAATCGCTGAGTTTTGGCCCTAAGGGTACCATCACGTTGTTGTAGATGTTGAACATTACTATGGAAAATGGTCTTTAAAGAAAAGTTACAGTAGGTCAATTACAAAAAAGATACGTTAAATAGAAAATGGCATTCATTAAAACGATAAGTCCAGTGTTACAATTACAGTACAAAGGCTTCAATCAAAATCAGTCAAATGTCACCATGGACCGCCCACTCCATTAACTGCTGGAATCTGTAGTTCTGTGTCTGCTTCTTAAAGGAGGACGAGGAAGAATATCTGGAAAGCATTTATTAGCAGTCCGTATACAACGTATGCAAAACAAAGAATCACGCCATTGTTCAAACCTTAAATATTTAAACCTGCTATGGTATATACATATAGAAAATGCTTGGAATGTTTTATTAGACTTGCTGCAGATTTGCACCAATTTTACTTGACGTCTCTGCATCAACTTGAAATAAAACAGTGAACAAAAAGGTGGACAATTCCAGAATCATTATAGCTGCGGCAACTTGTCGACGGGTGTGTCAAACTTGAAGTCCATAGGGAACAAGTCCGGGGCCCTCGGGTAGATGAGTCTGTAGGACTGTCGGATGGTCACATCAGCTACGCCGGCGATGTCACCGATCTCTGGGAAAAGGAAACAAACACTGGCTCAGAGGACTTGGTGCAAATGTGTAAACTGTACAGTGAATTGCATGTGCTTTATGCGGAAAGCCAAAAGAAAGTCCTTTCATTTTTTTCCCTTTGTTTATTTCAAGTATCAGAACTATAACCCCTGCTCAATTTATAGGGGGCAATCCCCCAACTTGCCCTAGGTGAAACAGCATTGACCGCCACACATCAGGTCTGTGAAGCATAAGTAGGCATTTATCATGATGTCCATACATAAAAGTTTAAGCGTGTACACCCCTCCTGCCCCAAAAGTCACATAACTTCCCTATAGTGGGGACACCAAACGAGAATGGACAATCTTTGCTTTGGTTTTTATTCTCACTTCTCTCGCCGATTTTTTTTTGTTTTAAAATCTCCCCATATAGTCCCAGAGACAAGGGAGTTATTTAGTCAATTTTTATAATCAGACAAGGGGGCGTGGCTACAGGATTCTTTGGAGGCGTGTCTTCAGGCTGTGCTGCATTGCTCCACTGAGCTACACCCGCTTAGTTAAAACACCAAGATTAGCATATTGGGTGCACCAAAAAAAGGCACATATTTCTAGAACAGTTTGATGGGTTAAAATAAAACTGGAATACCCCAGAAAGCAGCAGGGAAAAAAATACAAATAAAAATAAGAGGAAAACCTGAATCTGGAGATGGGACCTCAAGGCTAAAATCCTTCTGCAGCAGCAGCGCCATCTAGTGACTAAGTGAATACTACAACTGCGTGTGTTCAGTACAAACTAAGTCATGATTTTTCTATTGTGTTTTTGGATATAACTTGTGTATTTTCTGGTTTACAGATTGTATGAAGTCTCACTGATCACGACTGTATGACCGCTCTTTATTCACAAACAATTAGATTTGTAGAGATACTTCTCGTATCTCTGCAGAAGACTTTGCAACATACTTCACCAACAAGATCGATCAGATCAGACAAGTCTTTGCTACCCAACCACCGCAACCCCCATGTATACCAGATCAATCCTCTCCCCCACTAACCCTCCTCCCAACCATCACTGAAGGAGAACTCACACACCTCCTCTCCAGATCGCACCTCACCACTTGTACACTGGACCCCATCCCACCTCCTTCCCAACCTCATCACAACACTTATCCCAGCCCTAACCCACCTCTTCAACCTATCACTAACTTCTGGTACCTTTCCTTCTGCTCTCAAACATGCGACAATTACACCTACCTTAAAGAAGCCATCCCTTGACCCCACTTCTACATCCAGCTACCGGCCCATATCTCTGGTCCCGTTCGATTCCAAACTTCTCGAAAAGCATGTCCGCACTGTACTCTCATCCCACCTCTCATCCAACTCTCTCTTTGACGACCTTCAATCCGGCTTCCGCCATCACCACTCTACTGAAACTGCCCTGACCAAAATTACTAATGACTTACTCACGGCCAAAGCTAACAGACAGTTCTCCGTCCTCCTTTTAGACCTGTCCTCTGCATTCGACACAGTTGACCACTGCCTCTTATTACAGATTTTTTCTTCTACTGGTATCACTGACCTTGCCCTCCCCTGGATCTCTTCCCATTTTTCCAACCGCACATTTAGTGTCTCCCACTCCCACATAACCTCCTCACCCCATCCCCTCTCTGTTGGGGCCCCTCCTTTTCTCCATCTATACTCTTGGTCTCGGACAACTCAAAGTCCCATGGCTTCCAGTATCACCTGTACGCTGATGACACTCAGATCTACCCCTCTTGCCCAGATGTCACCTCTCTGCTGTCCAGAATCTCGGAGTGTCCATCAGCCATATCCTCCTCCTCCAGCTTCCTAAAACTCAATGTAGACAAAACTGAACTCATCCGCTTTCCTCCATCTCACACACCTTTCTTACCTGATCTATCTATCACAATAAATGACATCACACTTTGCCCTGTACCTGAAGTCCGCTGCCTCGGAGTAACCCTTGACTCTGCCCTGTCCTTCAAACCACACATCTAAGCTCTTGCCACCTCCTGCCATCTCAAACTCAAAAACATTGCCAGAATCCGTCCCTTCCTCAACCCCCACTCTGCTAAACTACTCATGCATGCCCTCATCATCTCCCGCCTTGACTACTGCAACCTCCTACTCTGTGGCCTTCCTGCTAACACTCTTGCACCACTTCGATCTGTCCTTAACTCTGCTGCCCGACTAATCCACCTCTCTCCTCACTATTCCTCCACGTCTCCCCTCTGCAAATCCCTCCACTGGCTTCCAATTCCCCAGCGTATCCAATTCAAACTACTAACATTGACTTACAAAGCCATCCACAATCTGTCCCCCCCATATATCTCTGAACTAATCTCCCGATATCATCCAGCTCAATCTTCGATCCTCCCAAGAACTCCTTTCCGCCACACTTGTACATTCCTCATCTAACCTCCTGCAAGACTTTCGGCCGAGCATCCCCCATCCTCTGGAACTCTGCACCCCATCACGTCCGACTGTCCCCTACACTCAGAACCTTCAAGCGGAACCTGAAAACCCATCAATTCAGAACAGCCTACAACCTGCAATGACCACAGTGCCGCCTCAACACCACTGGACCCAGCGCTCCACCACCACCAGACCTGGCAATCCAGCACCACCCGAACAGACCCAACCTACTGTCTCCCTCCCCACTGCCCTGTAGAATGTAAGCCCGCAAGGGCAGGGTCCTCTCTTCCCTCTGTATCAGTCTGTCACTTTGTTCATTATATTTGTAACTTGTCTGTATGCATATCTTTCTCATGTACAGCACCATGGAATGAATGGTGCTCTATAAATTATATATTATATTATTATTATTATTAGTAATAGTAATAATTAGACATCACCAGGAGAAAAAAAAATCTTCAGAAATCCTGAGCAGTGTTTTTTATTTTTCCTCCATTATGCAAAACTGTACATAAAAGTTAATAGTAAGGTTGTGGGAGCAGCTGATGGTCATCCCCAGCAGCGTTTTACTAACCTTTCTGAGTTCTCTTCTCAGCAGATGCTTGTGAAGCCATGTAAATGGCAGCAGCTGCCACAGAGATGGGACTTCTTCCAGGCACCAGGTCCAGCTCCACAGCCTTGCGTGCGATGCAAGTAGCTGCCATCTGCACTTGTTTGCTGAGACCCAAGTTTGAGCAGAACCTGGACATAAAGTCTCCTGTTGTAATCAAATCCACATTTGTTTCCAGAGCTTTCAAGATCAACTTGAAACATTTGCCAATTTCTTTCTTGGAGATTCTTGAGACGGCGCAGATTTCTACAAAGTAAACATCAGTGTTCAGACTACAGTAGTCAGTCCATAAGAGAAAGTTAATTAAATGCCAGCAAATAATCAATATCAGATGTGCCCACTGGAGAGGACCCCTCCGCAACGGGGAAACAGCAGGTGACTCTGGCACCGAGGATACAGACGTTTGTCAGTAATGACTGGAGTCAGCCTGCCACCTCATTAAGAAGCAATGCATTGTACATCTCTGGCCTTGACTACTGGGTATGTCACGTGTCCTACCAGCGCAGGTCCTGGCAGCAGAACGTCCAATTGTAGGGTTTGTAAGATGTCTCTCTAAAGGCCCCGTTACAGGGCATGACATCGCTGATATGTCACGGGTTTGGAGGCGTACCAGCAACATCGTTGCGTGCGACTCTGCAAAAGTTGTAATGATAAATCGTTGGATCAGAGTTGACAGGTTTATCAACATGTTGGAAAACCTGACGATCTCAACTCCAGCAACCTGCTATATCGTTCTGTGTGACACCGCGATAATGATGTCATGGACGACTTCGCCTATTCACAGCAATGAGCAGGGATAGTTTGTGGGGTTTACGAACGATACCTGCTCACAACATCGTTGGCGAGTTGTCCACAATATGTAGACGTGTGACATCCCACCAACGTAATTGAAATGTAAAAAATGACCATGCGCCCCCGAGATCGTTGCAGACATAGTTTCAACGTTGTGCCGTGTAACGGGGCATTTACACATCTTATCCTTTTCATTTGTGGTTATCAATGATGGGCTGAGGCAGTCCCCTGATCAACCCCAAGAGAGGAATCCCAAGAGACCGGCATGTGTGGTGCTGGGAGGTCGATGATAGTTGGTCTCCCGCTGTCACACACGCCAATGCTAACCGCCCAGCGGGAGACCAACGATCAAAAAATGGCCCTGGCCACTGTACCAACGATCAGCGAGCTGATCGTTGCAGTATGTCACACATAGCAACATCGCTATGAGGTCGCTGCAACGTCACAAGTTGCAGCAACATCATTAACGATGTCGCTACATGTAAACCTGTCTTAACGCTGACAGTCTCACTTCAGGCCAGTAGGGAGTGTTCAGCCCCTCAATGATCAAGGGCACAAAGGTATGTACACAGCTGTAAGCAAACTCTTGCCTCCTTGAAATTAACATGTCAGGAAAGTGTTTTAAGTAATCAGGGGGTGCTCAGAGCCAGGACCACAGGGATCTATAGCATGGTGTATAAAGTCCTAGGCCAGCAGGATCTACAATGTATGGGAGGGGAGGGGACAGCTCTCAGGGCCCAGATCTGCAGGATCTACAATATATGGGAGGGGGAGATGAGGGGGCATCTCTCTCAGGGCCCAAACCTGCAGGATCTACAATATGTGTGAGAGAGACGAGTGCAGCTCTCAGGGCACAGAAAAGCAGGATCTACAATATGTGGGAGAGGGTCTGGACATGCAGGATCTACAGCATAGAGGTCCCAGACCTGGAGGAGGTTTGGAGACTAATAATTAATAATATCTAACTAATGACTATATTGAGGTTGTGTGTGGCAACGTACAACCTCTTCAGACTATCATCATAAACCGTAGACAGGAGAATAAAAAAATATAAAAACTCACAGTCATTACTATTTCAAGTTACACAATTTCCTGCACAGCGATATAATGGAGGAAGGAGACTTTACCTTTAAATGTTCGGGGTACCCCTTCTTGTCTACATGCAATATACAGACATGCAGAGGCAATGGCGTCATTACTTCTGCCTTTCAGGCTTTTCTGTTCATAAACTTGTTTAAATAAATTATTAGTCCGATCCTTTGAAAGAGAAACCAAAATGAAAGATATTTTACAGAAGGTTCACTTATGGCGTTCACATTTGGCATTAGCAGACGGCAACTTACGATAATGTTACGCGGGAGGTTTATTCGGTCTGCCATAGTTGTGATTTCCTTAAACGCATTCATCATGGCGCGGTCTGAACTGCTCATTGTCCTACGGTTCTGGTATTTGGAATTGCCGAACTCGTCAAAACTTGCTGCACCCGTTCCCTGTGATGAAATGAAATAAAAATAAAAATTACATAAGATACGGTCCTTTTTTCCCCCCATTATACATTTTTCTTCATCTACAACAATGTTCCCAATCTCCAGCCCTCAGGACCCTCCAACTCTTCACGTTTTCAGAATTTCCTTAGCATTGCATAGGGGTTAGAAACATCATCCGTGCAGGTAATAATTAAATAATTACCTGTGCAATACTCAGGAAATCCAGAAGATCTGCACTGTTGGAGGGCCTTGAGTATTGGAGATGAGGAGCACCGATCTACATGATGCACACATGATGCCCTGTTTTATCACTTATCTAGTTTTAATTGCCTAAAAGTTCTCTAGATTACTAGAATGAATCTGTAGGGTGCAAGGAAGAGACCCTAATAATTCCCCCAGGCAGAAGTCTAAGAGCAGGCACGTTTCACGACTCATACCTTTCCAATCATCGTACTCAGGTCTCCACCGCTTAGGAGAGGATTCTGGGTATCTCCAACTCGAGATGGATCTTTGGTAGCTTTGTCATTGCTAAAGGTTCTCCATTCAGAGCCGACATCAATAACTCGATCACCTGAAGGTATAAAACAGGAGTTTACTTCAGAGAAGTACTTAAAAAATATATACTTAAAAAAAAAAAAAAAAAATACAACAATCCGAAGTTTGCTTTATTCCAAGCCCCATGGGTGCAGTTCTGACCACTTAGATGAGCTGCACAAGTACAAGATAATCACTGTTCTTCAGCCACCTGACCATCGAGGCCTATAATTCTTCCAGCAGTCAGGTGAATGGAAGAGGCTGTCACATTACAACGGTTTGTTAGGGTGCTTTCACATTGCGATTTTTGAGGATCCGTGGCTGTCCATTGCAAAACGGACAGCCACGGATCTGATGTTATCCTATGGGTACGGATCAGATCGGATTTGGCCTAATTGCCATCAGATTTTTTTGTCGGATCAGATTTGTGTCCGATTTTTTGCTCTGCCCAAAAACAGACTGCTCCAATTTTGGGCACAGCAAAAAAATCGGATCCGAATCGATCCTTGGCCTTTAAGATGGGGGCCTATGAAGCACGGGTCCGAGAAAACACAGGATAGTTTCTTGGACCCGATTTTAGTGTACGGAGCATACTCAGTACACTAAAACTGCTCTGTACCATCTAATTTCACTTCTGCAATGTATATCAATACATTGCGGAAGTGAAATTAAGTAAAAGCAAGGGGTTAAAAATAAAAACTCCATTCCCACTGTCCAGCGATCCCCCGACGCCTCCAGCAAGCTCCGGGACCTGCCGTTACATCACAATCCGATCAGCTGATCGGGTCACATGACCGGTTACCGTAACTGCGGTCATGTAACCCGACGACGTTGCTGGGTTGTTATGTAATGACAGGTCCTGTTTAACCCCTTGCTTTTACTTAATTTCACTTCCGCAATGTATGGATATACATTGCGGATGTGAAAGTGCCCCGCACAGCTCTTTCTGTGTCCGGACCCATGACAATCATGGACCTGGACACAGAAATAGCATCTGGAGGTCACCTCCGATGCCATCCATTCCTGTCCGTGGGGTCCTGCAAAAGGTAGGATCCCACGGACAAAAAAATGTGATGTGAAACCAGCCTTACAGTCACCTGAGCAGAGCAGCTAATCAAAATCCTCAGCGGTGACTGAAGAATGGAAATCATCACTTCATGTCCCTATGCAGACCTGGAGCATCAATCATTGGATTTAGGATGGTTAGGGCAGGAGAGTGTGTCTAGGTTTCTGGTCAGACATCCCCTTTAATATTCTATATAAAAGAGATTGGCTCTGTGTACAGAACTCACAATCGACAACTGATCTTACCTACTACAAGTCCACATTCTGAGCAGATCATGTCTCCAGCTCTATAATCTTCAACCAAAATCGCTTCGGGGTGATTGGGACACGTCACTCTCGGTTCCACACTGAGGAAAACAAAAAGATACATTACAGAGGCATAGTAAAAGGCACACGTTAGGAGGATGGGTCATCTCACTTGGCACTTCTATTTTTGTAAATCTTTGTATTCATCGTGTAATAACACCCCTTTTTTTTTTTAGTAATGGCCTCATTTTAGCATTCAGTGGAGCCACTGCACTGCCTGTGGGCCCAGAATTTAAAGGGAACACATCATTAGATTCAGGATGCTCCATCCCCAGCCAGATTACTTTTACTCTGAAATGCCATTCTGTAGGTGATGATCCCATGACCTCTCAATATATATCTATAACACACACACACACACACAAAATGGAACAGCACCAAACTCAAACCAATCAACAAGAGGGTGCTAATCCCTTAATTGCCCTGTCCAAACCAATATAACTAGCAAAGAAAACAGGCAGCACTCAAAAAAATGCAATCAAGCACTGCATGATAAAGGCCGGACCATCGCTCCACATGGACTAATAAAGACCACATTTTATAGCACTTTGAGTGCTGCCTGCTTTCTTTGAGAACATGTATATATTTATACCTATATATAACAGTGTCAACAGAAGCCGAATCTGCCCAATTCCTGAAATACCGGAATCTAATAATACCGCACTTTGCATCCAGTCATAACACACTAAAGAATGTGTCCTCCTTATTGCCTCTGTCAAATGAGACAAAGGCACTAGAGTGAGGCACACACCCTGCCATGTTACACATTTGGGCTACTCCCTTTGACTTGGTATTCAGCTCCTATTTCAGCACCATTATAAGCAGTGCCGCACTACAATTACATGTCGTCATCGGTCAGGCCTCGGAGGTCACAGGGTGTCCCTGACCGAATGGGAGCCTGCTTGTGAAAATGTAGCGCTCGCTAAACACTAAGGCCATGTTCACACATTGAGTATTTGGTGATTTTGTACCTCAGAATTCGTAGCTAAAACCAGCAGTGGAACAATTAGAGGAAAAGTATAATGGAAACATGTCACCACTTCTGTATTTATCACCCACTCCTGGTTTTGGCAACAAATACTGACCATGTGCACGTGACTTGTGTGTTCATGGGTCCTGGCCTACAATGGTGGTCGTCATTTACACCAAAACCAGGAATTACCAGAATGAATGAAGAAATGACAAGGACCATACATACAGGGAGCTATACAGAGCTATCAGATGTGGGGGTTTCTGGTTCTTCATCTGTAGATCATTGACAGATGTATACAGCAGAATCTGATACAACACAAGTACGACCATCAGATCTCATCAAACTATAGCAGGACCTACGAGATGGCCTACAGACCAGCTTCATGACATGACTCTAAAGGCTCAGTCACACAACGATGCACCAGCGATCCCGATAACGATGTGCAGAGATCACTGGTGCGTCGTTTTTACATCGTTGGTAAGATGTCAAACAGGTATCTCACCAGCGATGTGAAAAACGATCCAGAATTATATCGAGGTTGTTGGGAATTGTCACTCCATAGAATAGCATTGAGATCGTTGGTCATTGTCTCTGTCAAAGACAAGGATGTAGCACTCCCAGCGGGAGCGCTACGACGTAGAAATGATCCAGAGCAGTATGTAATGATCAACTATCTCACAGTAGGGGCCAGATCGTTGGTGCGTGTCACACAATGAGATCGCTGTTGCATCACAAAATCTGTGACGCTACAGTGATCTCGTTATGTGTGACAGGGCCTTAAGAGTGCAGAACTATTATTTCTGGAAGCCCCATAGACAAATTGTGCATAGTCTACCGATGGGACTCTTCACACTAGAGCCCTGTTCTTAGGCTCCAAGCAGTCAGACCCCAACAATCAGTGAGTTACCAATTTACTCATAGTTGAAGTTCTATGTTCACACGTTGAATTTTTAAGTTGTTTTTTTCACCCATTGAAAAGAAAAAAAAAGCCAAGGTACAAGTTGGTTTATGTGCAACAGGAGCATGTTCACACGGTGGCCATTTCACAGACACAACCCAAGGGAAAAAACACAAAATGAGCACAGACCCTGTAATAAAGTAAATTAATAAGATACCGTAGTACATTTAAATAAGAGGGCATTTGGTTAACAAAATTATATCAAATAGTGTAAACATCATCCCACCGTGGCAAGGCATGCCCATCAGGACAGGTGCTGCAGTTCAGGCTTTGTCCTTCTTTGCCCATATTTACACTCATGTCACTGACACAAGGTAAGGTTTAAAAGTAGGCCTGTCCTGGTGGGCACACCTTGTCACATCGGTGGGATCTCAGTCAGCCATGCAAGTCACCAAGAATGTGAGAAACACCAAACGGCATACAGAGGATATGTGGGTGCAGTCCAATTTCCGTGGACTCAGAATGGAGATGATAGACATTTTGCTCTCCATCTTATCCTAATCTTAGAGAATCTGATCACACTATGATCAGAGATGACTTGCATAACTGGCTTGAGTCTCTTGAATGAGAGAATCTACACCCGTCTGCCCCTGCCCTTAAGGGTTTCTCCTGACTCCAAGTACAGTTTAATAAAATGAGTTATGTCCGACCAGTTCAACACCCCTCCTATTTTTACTTTCACAATTGCATATTTTATATGAACTCATGTAACCTTCGTTCACGGCTGCATTCATATGTGCATCCACCCTTTTTGTTCAGGATAGGCACCATTTTTTCAGACAAACTTATTCTCCTAAAAAATTTGATCAAATTGCCCTTTTCCCATCAATTTTATGGTCTTACGTACATCTTGCATTTGTGGTCTAACACCTTGTGTCATGCTTGTCAAGTGGAAGCAAAGCTGAACATTGGCATCCTGAACAGGGGAGGAAAACACGCGAAAAAGGAAAGTAGAAAAAAAGTCAGCAAAACCGGCATTCCAGCTGCAGCTTCTTCACTGCCAAGAGCTCATGTTTTAGCTGCAGAAAAAAAGCAACTTATGAATATAGCCTTAATATGAGAATGGACCATACTGAAGCTTAAGTGTACTTTTATGTCACCAAATATCACCACCAACATAAGTAGAAATTATTCTCCCCCATGTGAAAGTTGGGCACAGCATAGCCTGTAAACTATTGCTGAAGCTAGAATATAATAGTTTAGGCTAGTTTCACACTTGCGTATTTTGCAATCCGTTTGCTTCCATGAAATTCATGCAACTCCCTGGATTACGCATGGACAGGCATTCGTAAAAACGACATTTTTAGAACAGATCCGTGATCAGTCACTAGCGAGGGGTTGGAGGAGCTGTACACTGCTTCTGAGCATGCTCAGTTCACCAAAACAGATCAGTGTACACGAAAGCAAACTGATCCATTTTCCATAGAGTTCAATTTTAATTACAAGCCCCCTGGGCGTCCACTTTTGGTCACTCTCACCGCCTGCAGTATTCTTTATCACACCCCCATGGGCGTGATATTGAAATTAAATTGCGCACCCATCAGCCTGCCTCATAGCTGTCTGCAGCCTTCTTGGTATGACGCCGAACGCGTCATTTCCGGAACTGCAGGGATCGCCTGACATCAAGCTGCGCATTGCGCATGCTCTGTGGAGCACATTCCGTTAGCTGATCTGTGATCACAGATGAGCTGACGTAATGTGCTTCACAGAGCATGCGCAAAGCGCAGCTTGAAGTCGGGCTAAACACCTTTTAGGTGTATCAACCCGCAGTTCTGGAAATGACGCGTTCGGCGTCATACCCGGAATGCAAAAGACTGCTACGAGGCAGGCTGGGGGCGCGCAATTTATTTCAATATCATGCCCATGGGGGCGTAATAAAGAATGCTGGAGGCGGCGAGAGGGACCAAAGAGGACGCCCAGGGGGGGTAGTAATGGTACCCACCCCCGGTTAATCAACATACAACCCAGTAAGTTTTAAAAACATTTTATTTAACACTTACAGCTCACATTTAGCCCAGAAAGGGATAGTTAGAGTAGTAATAGGAATGTGCAGGGACAGGTAGTGATAGCCTGGGGGGGAAGCTTTATCTGGGTGACAGGTTCACTTTAAACTGCGATGATGCGGTCATGTGATCAATCAGGTGGTGGGTTGCCCCATCCAGTCAGCTGATACAAATCCTTAAGCCCTCGGAGCTAGATGGCGCACATCGCTGTACACACGCCTGAGAGGGGGGGATCTTTTTTTTATTTATTTTTTAACCCTTGCTTCACTTCCGCCAGATTGTATCCGTGGTTGTCCGCTTTACAGCGGACAGCCACGGATGGCCAAAAATCACGATGTGAAACTAGCCTTACAGCAGGGAGATCACCCTGCTCTGCCGCTTTCAGGTCTGTAGACTGTGTGGCACCACAGTCTACAAAGTAGCAGGATGATGGTGCACAAAAAAAAAAAATGCAAGAGTTCCAGCGTGCCGACGTCATTGTACAGTGCCAAGACTCTGATGTTGTGGGTGTGTGATGACAGCGCGAAGATCTGCCCACACTGAACCCATCAAGATCCAGGATCCTAGATTAGGAAAGCATATAATGTTTTTTAGTGAGTTTTTAATGCAGAACAGGGGACATATCTATCAGTCTGAGGATATATACCAGGCTAGGCCTGGGATGGAGAACAAATATACCAGGATGGGGGGAGGGGTGCATGGTATTTACCAGGAAGGGGATACATATAATAGGATGGGAACATCATATCAGAGTGGTGTACATACACACCAGGATGGGGGCCAGAACAGAGGACGTTACTACATAATGAAAGGGAAAGGGTGGGGGGGGGGTAACACATAATAGGATTTAGACAACTACAAGGGCCCATATATCTACCCAACACTCAGAAGGGTGGGAACCAGATCTAAATTTTTCCATCGGTGCCAAATCAGACTCTAGCTATACCAACAGCCGGGGCCTTTATATAGTTTGCCAGCCATCAAACTGTGGGGACTACTCTGGTCGCCATTAAACAGTTTGAGGGCCCTCATACAGCACGGAAGCGAATATGGAAGTCATTATACAATTGAGGGGGTATACTGGTGGCATTATGTGGGGCAGTAAGAGGAGCCCTGTTTTGTACCACACAGCAGGTGCAGTAATATGGAAGCAGATCAGTATTAAGGCTACGTTACATACACAGATATCTGTGACCAACATCTGAACAGATCTCTGGTTGCAGTGAAATCATGGACACATTACTCCATTTTGTACACAGCCACAAAATAGACCAATGTGTCCATGATTTCACTGCAACCAGAGATCTGTTCAGATGTTGGTCACAGATATCTGTGTGTAAAGTGGCCTTTAAGGTACCGTCACACAGGGAGATATCGCCGGCGATGTTGCCGGCAACTGAGGGGCGTGGCCAGGTTGCAGCGACATCGCCGGAGAGTTGCCTCGTGTGACAGGGCGATAATCAGGCGAACAATCGCCTGAGTCACATCGCCAGGTTTCCCAACAATGTTGGGAAACCTGGCGATGTTGGTCAGGCGATCATGCCTGATCGCCCTGTGTAACGCGGCAACCTGCAATGTTGCGGGCGATTCCGCCTATCTCCAACATTGCGAGTTACCGCTCGCTGGGTTGCTGGGCAACCCAGCGAGCGATATCCGCGGCAACTAGCCGGCGACATCGCCAGTAAGTTGCTCAGTCTGACATCTCCCTGGCGATGTTGTCAGGGATGCGCGCTCCCGCAATCGCCGGCAACATCGCCGGCGATATCTCCCTGTGTGACGGTACCTTTAGAGTATCAGCAGATTGAGGAGTTTAAACAGTTTGGGAATAGATGGGGACAGAACTAGAGATGTGAGAATTCAGATGTGTCTATGTTGTAATTTCTGCAAATGAGATGTGGCTGGAAGAAATGGTTGGTCTGGACCAGATGGAAGGCTGGGGAAATATGATCAACTCCATAAAGAACATCAGCTGTAATTCAACATCTATAAGGCTATATGTCCAGACATGTTTATTTTTGATGCAGCAAAAACGTATGGGTTTCTATTTACTCCCAATTTCTTGACAGGAGATTTGTGGTGTTTTTTGCTGCGTTTTTGCCCATAGAACACTGTAAAAACGCAGGAAAGAATTGACACTCATTCTTTACAAAATGCTGCAAAACCCTTGCAGATTTCAGTTTCTGCAAAGAAATAGAACCAATGTGCATAGACAGTTATATCCTGGATTACATAGGTTTTGCTGGGAATCAAAAATGCAGGTTTAGGGGGGGGGCGTGTCCTGCAGCCTATGGCGCCGGACGCAGACTAGAGGAGCTCTCCCGGTCTACCCTTATCAGCGGCATCTAATCGGCATCCATACCTCCTCAAATCACTCCAAAGTCGGGGACTATGTACCGGAGCCTACCGGCGACGTAAGGACCGTGCTGTCGGCTCCAGAACGCGACTTCAGGCCCTACGAGGAGCTACTCGGGATTCCTCCCTCCCCCACACCACGAGGCTGGACTGCGGTGGAAGCCCCTGGTAGATATAACAACCGAATCCCTAAACGCGCCATCTGGGCTCATAACATCTGAAGACGTCGCAGCCCTGCAGGGCACACTTCCTCCTCCCTGTGCCAGCCGTGCTGCGGACATCATTCGTCTCTACCCCCCCGCGCTTTATTAAGTGCCCGAGGCTGACGCCATTTTCTGCTGGAGTGCCGCCTCCTCCTCCTGCATCGCGTGCTCATCTGCTATCTCCCCTCCGGCTGCTGGCGCTGCTATCACGGTGACTCATTGCAGCGGGGATCGCCGAGACCGGGTGAGTGAGGTTGAATTGGAGGAGCTGGGGGTTGAGAGACTCGGTGAGGGGCTGCCGTCCTAAGAAGGAGCACTGTTGTTGTAGACGCTGTGCTCCGACGCCCGCCACCGGCTGATCGCTGGCGAATATCTGCCACCTAAACCACTGGAGGATCTTAAATCATTGGAGACAATTGTTATGTTAGACTCCTTTGTGTTAACCCCAAGCCTCGGTTGACACCATTAGGAACTCTGGGGCCCTGCAGGAAACTGCCATCAACCTGAGCGGTACTGTTGTGGGGATCAGCAAAGGAAGAATATAGGATTAACCCCTTCTGCTCTCGACCCTGGTCATCAGGCGAAACCTGTACCACCCCATCCTCAAAAGTAACAGGCTGATAGCAAAATGGACTAACTCCAACTGCAGCAGACATCAACCCCGGTGCTATCATCAACACCGACCCCAGATCCCCTGACCGACGATCCCCACAGGACTATACTTTAGGTATATATCCCTGGACCATAAACACACGTAAGGAGTGGGGCACTACATTCCACTATCTAAGATATACGACGTCCTAACTCCAAGTCTCCGGGACCCCTTTGAAATCAACACACTCTACAGAACAAAACAGACTCTCATAAAGACTTTGCGATACATTATCTGCTACAGATCTACAATCTCTCCAGTATAGAGCCTTCAATCAAATCTGGCAATGTCCAGATCCTCCTCCCGCAGACGCACCAAAGGCCCCAAAGTTACTGATTTCTTTACGGCGGAGAGTCAACACACACAAGCCTCTAAAATGGCCCAGGGCCCCCAACGTTCTCCTCACTCTAACCCTCGATCTCCTGGAGGACCCAGCAACGCATCCAAAGGGGAGCAGGATGACTCTCCGGTGACAAAGACCTACCTTAAATCCCTACTGGGTTCTATGCAACAAACCTGGTTTGAAGATATAAAGGGTCTGGTGCGCGAATTACGGGAGGACCTGGTGGCGGTGACGGATCGAACCTCACATCTGGAGACCAAGATGGCGGAATACGCCTCCGCCCACAATGATCTTGCAGACAGTTACACTGCCTTGGACCGGGAGATGGGGTCAGTAAACACGACAATTTGCCATCTTGAGGATAAACTACGCCGCAACAACTTCAAATTAAGGGGTCTATCAGAATCAGTGGAAGACTCGGATCTCATTGCAACAGTTACTGACTTCCTAACCACTATCTTACCTGGCGTACCTAGCGAAAACCTGACAATTGAAAAAGCATACAGGATCCCCAAGCCTAATCGTCTCCCGAAAGATGTTCCGAGAGACGTCTTGGTACTCCTGATCCGCCCCGGCATCAGGGACACTCTACTACAGGCCATGAGGAAAACCTCACAACTGCCACACCCATTCGAAGGTCTTTTGGTGTTTCCTGACCTCTCTCCTGGGACCCTCTCTCGCCGTAGAGAGTTTGGTTCATGCTGTCAGATACTTCGGGACAAGAACATTGCGTATTCCTGGGGATCTCCTGTTTCCCTGAACTTTAGATACAAGGGCACTAAGCACTCTTTTGTCTACCCATCACAAATGCGTAAAGCGCTGAGATCCTGGAACTTGGCATCTCCCTCTAATCTTCCATCGCCCAAGTCTGATCGAGGACAAGGTGCCCCTGGTTCTACCCCTATCCCTGCAGAAGATGCGACTTGAAGGAGCGGAAATTGCGGTCAAATGGGTTGACCGGAACTGATCCCTGTTCTGTTTTTCCTTTTTTTTTTTTTTTTTTGTTTCTTTTAAGAACCTACTTCATTCCGCAAGGAATCTAGGTTCAGCCCCCAGGGTGTTTTTTGTACACCCTTCCACTATTGATAGACTTCTCGAATGAGATTCTACAACTGTTTGACTTTTCTAAATTTTTTCTCTGTTTGTCTGCTTGTTATTGGTGATTTGTGTATTGTCTCCCCCTCCTATCCTTCCCCCATCTTTCCTTGCATTTGCCCCTCTGCGCCACTGTATTGATTATTGTATGTTCATAATATAGGTGACTGAACACGTTTGGCATGAGTATCTCAGTGGTATCCGTCAACGTAAACGGCCTGAACTCACCGGTCAAGAGATCATTGACATGGCGCCACCTTCTAAAGACAAATAGTGAGGTAATATGTTTGCAAGAAACTCACCTTCTCCCACAGGATGAACACAGGATGGGCTCGACCCGTTACCCCTACCAATTCTACGCCAGCGGGGAGGTTAAAAAGGCAGGAGTGGGGGTATTAATTTCTAGATCAGTATCCTTCAATTTGGACAGGGTGATCAGGGACCCTAAAGGCCGGTATATCATAGTACTATGTTCTATCAATCAGGTTCCTTTCACCATTGTTTCACTTTACGGGCCGAATGTGGGACAACTTAAATTCCTGAGGAGATTTTTTGAAGTTCTCGATTCTGCTGCGGGACGAAATAGGGTGATAGCTGGAGATTTTAACATCCCAATATCCAAAACACTGGATTGTACAAGTCCAGCAATTTCCAGATCAGAAATGGGTTCTCTGATAGAGTCCCAGAGACTACACGACGTCTGGAGATACTTACACGGTACAGAAAAAGACTACACATATCTGTCTCCCAGGTTTCGTTCCTTTAGCAGAATTGACTATATACTAATAGATGACTCTCTGCTCCCACATTGCTTAGCAGCTGACATTGGAAGCATAACCTGGACGGACCATGCTCCTGTCTCTATCCGCATAGTGGACACACAAGCCATTCGTCCACCTGGCAGATGGAGACTTAATGAGTACCTCCTCGCAGACTCCGCCACTTCTGAAAAACTTTCAAACCACTTAATGGAATATTTTTCCCACAACGACACAAATGAAGTGGCGGACGATGTACTGTGGTTTGCCCACAAGGCGGTAACTCGCGGATTCCTTATTAAAATCTCGGCTATGGTCAGAAAGAAATACCAGGCAGAGATGCTGGAGGCAACTGATCGACTCCGCTTATTGGAAAAACAAAATAAGTTAACCCCCACGCCCAAAGGTCTGGCAGAACTAACCAAAGTCAGGCACGATCTGAGGTCATTGATGTTGGTTAAGGTGGAAAAAAACCTAAAAAAGTCTAAGGCTAAATACTATGCCATGGGAGACAGGGCGGGAGCCCTTCTGGCTAAAAGAGTCAGACGCGCTGAAATCCGCTCCAGGATTCCCTTTCTGCTTAAAAAAGATGGCTCTAGGGCGACCAACCCTATTGACATTGCATCTGAATTTGGTAAATTTTATTCCTCACTATACAACTTGAACTCTGACCCTCATTCTCCTCAACCCTCCACAGCAACTATAAACCAGTTCTTGGATAGGGCCGCTCTACCTAAAGTGACGCCTGAACAGTTGAAAGCTTTAAATGCCCCCCTTTCTTTGGCAGAAGTCCAATTGGCTATTACACAGGCTTATAAACGATCTGCCCCGGGTCCAGATGGGTTCACGTATCCTTACTATGCGCAATTCTCTTCCACCTTAACTCCCTACCTACTCCGGCTTTTTTCTCACTGGCAGACTGCAGGTTCAATCAAAAAGGAGGGTTGGAGGCCACAATAGTCACTCTTCCAAAACCGGGGAAGTCATTGACTTCCCCGGGCGACTATAGACCAATAGCCCTCCTGAATTGTGACGTCAAACTTTACGCGAGAATCTGGGCAACCAGACTACAGGAGGTTCTCCCGTCACTGGTGGACCCGGATCAGGTGGGATTTGTCCCGAACCGTCAGACCAGGGATGGAACCCGGAGAGTTGTGGACCTCCTGGACGTGGTAGAGAGGGGAGGCATCCCCAGTGCATTCCTGTCACTAGATGCGGAAAAGGCCTTTGACAGAGTGCACTGGGGATATGTGACGGAGGTGCTCCGAAGATTCGGTCTGAAGGGACCTGTGGAAGGGGCTATTGCAGCCCTGTACTCGTCTCCCTCTGCCTCGGTCCTCGCCTCAGGCTTTTTGTCGCCTTCTTTCAACATAACAAATGGTACCCGCCAGGGTTGTCCGCTCTCTCCGGTGATTTTTGCCTTGGTGATGGAGCCACTGGCCGCAATAGTTAGACTTAACGGCAACATCTCTGGGGTACGGGTAGGAGACAGGTCCTATAAAATAGGCCTTTACGCGGATGACGTGATTGTAACCTGTACGTCTGTCGAACGCTCTCTACCTGAACTTCTATCCACTCTGACTGACTTCTCCAACGCCTCACTATACCGTCTTAACCTGTCTAAATCCTCTATATTCCCTCTGAACCTGTCACCTGAAATTTCGGCTCGTCTTCAGGCCTCCTACCCATTTAAATGGGCCCCTTCAGGCTTTACATACCTAGGAATACAGATAACCCACATGCATAAAATTGTACAACTCAACAATGATTTTCTGCTCTCTGAGGTTAAATCCACCATAGCCAACATTCCCACGACAATTCTATCCTGGATTGCTAGAATCCACGTGGTGAAGATGCTCATTTTGCCAAAAATTCTCTATGTCTTTAGAAATCTTCCTCTGTGCTTTCCAAGCAGATACCTTTCATCCTTACAGAGAATACTGAATAGGTTCATATGGAACAACAAGCCTCCTAGGGTGTCTCATAGCACGATGTCATTACCGCTAAGGGAGGGAGGGTTGGGAGT
Organism: Allobates femoralis; assembly: GCA_033576535.1. Classification (NCBI taxonomy): domain Eukaryota; kingdom Metazoa; phylum Chordata; class Amphibia; order Anura; family Aromobatidae; genus Allobates; species Allobates femoralis. Next base: position 171,638,766 of record JARQOC010000007.1, read on the forward strand.
CCCTGATTTGAAGACTTATCACTTAGCAGCTTTACTCGAGCCAGCAAAACTCTGGTGGGACGGCAGTTCTCAGCACACTTGGTTCAGTATTGAAACTCAGTTATCACCCGGGGGTTCCCTACGGACTCTCCTGGAGGCGTCACTGCTCCAAACTGTAAAACCAGCCCCCCCTCTGCGTACCATGACCTCGCTACTCAAGATATGGTCATTGTTAGGCAAATCGCATCACTCCTTTCGTTTGAGAGATGTCTCTCTACGGGCCCTGGAGCTGCTGGTTGGAGACTTGTCGCTCTCGGGATGGATACTAAGAGGCATTACCACTCTACGTGACATATTCGAGGGCTCGAAAATGGTCCCTTTTGAAACTCTGCACTGCAAATTTGGCTTGCCTAATACAATGTTTTATCAATACCTACAAGTCCGCCACCTATTGACTGCCTCTGGTCCCCTCTCCCTGGGTGTCTCAAGATTCACCAGCCCTCTACAGCGCCTCTATAAAACAACGGGTCCCCTGCCGCACGGCATTTCGATACTTTATAAATTGCTCCGTAGTCCAGAGGACTATGTTAAACTTCCTTACATGCATAAATGGGAGCTAGCCCTCTCATTCACAGCCTCAGCTGACACTTGGCAACTGGCCACAAACCACGCTTCCAAATTCACCGCCTGTGTCAACCACCTTGAGCAAGCAAAGAAAATCCAATTGGGCTGGCATATCTGCCCGGCCAAACTCGCTAAATTTGGTAAATCTCCTTCTAGGATGTGTTGGAAGGGATGTGGTCAGATAGGCTCCCTAACACACGTATGGTGGGAATGCCCGAAGTTGCAGAGGTTCTGGTCAGTTGTACAAGAGGTCATGACAAAGGTGACGGGCCTCCCAATTACCTTAAACGGTGAAATGGCATTACTGGGGATGGGCATTGCGGATATTCCAAGGTTGTACCAACCTATAGTTACTAATGTCTTAATAGCTAGCAGACAATGCATCACCAGGCATTGGAAACTTCCCACGATACCCTCCATAACAGAATTAGTAACCCAACTAGATATGCACTACAACTATGAAAGAATCCTTGCCCATGACCTCGCCAGAAAAAACAAAATTTCCAATTGGTGGGATCCATGGGTCTCATCTACTTACCATGTACCGCTCTAATCGCAATATCCTGATGAACACAAGAGACGCTACCTACCTTCTCGATATACCTGATCTCAGAGGTGGCATCCCCTTCTTTCCTTCCCCCTCATCCCCCTTTGTGTTGCTGTTCTAAATGTTAAAAGATTTGGTTGTATTGATTATCTTATCTTGACATAATCTTAATAAAAATTATTGGATTAAAAAAAAAATGCAGGTTTAGATTAGCATAAAACCCAGGGTGAAAACAGAGGCCAAAACGCAGCAAAAATGTTCTGTGTGAACATTGCCTAACTCCACTAATCTCTTGTATGTTTTGCAGAACGGTATCTACCACCATATAGCTTTCATATCAGTGTTGCTCTTTGTATAGAGATTCCCTTCTAGTAACAGCCTGGTCATCTGCGGAGGATCCATTGTATGTACACACTATTAGGGTGCACCAGTGTAGTTACCATGGTGACTTGCTTAGGGGCCCACTCAGATGTTTTGACCCCCGAGCTGAACCCCCCAGCTACACCTCAGGGTGTTACATTTAGGGAGAAGGACTAGTTTGAAGTCAGAGAGCAAAATATACAATTAAACTTCCTGGTGGGAGGGAGAAAGCTGTAAATAACTATATAATCAGGTCACTTGTCAGCCCCGTGACACAGATATTTACTGGCATCTACTGTACAAAGGGTTTTCCCTCTTTAGCTTTGATGATTTAGTGGAGACATGTGTCAGTGTTGTGCGATATCTCTGCTCGGCTTCTTCTTTGTATCAGGCACTGTAGTCTCTGCTCAGACTTTCAAAGTTATGAGACTCGGGACCCAACATCTCTAGAACAGTGGCCAGCTCAGGGAGGCAAATCTGTCATATTTCATATGGAGTATTAATATAGTATTTAAAGGAAACCCATCAGCTCGTTTTGACCCTCTATCCTATCCCTACCTGTCCCGGCATCTTCCTAGCACATCCCTAACCATTCCTGTCTGACCTAATAGTGTCCTACATTGGCTGTGAAAAATGACATACTTACATTTTCACATGCAAATGCAGCATCCAGGCTAGTCTGTAGCCTGACTGGGCGGCCTCCAGGGCTCCATCTTACCCCCTCGCTGCTGTAATTACGCCCCACTGGGTGTGAGAATTCATTCTCCTGCGCGCTCCTAATATGATATTCCCGCCGCCTCCTTCCGGGTATGATGCACCGGCCAGACGTCATTTCCGGAAAAGTGCATTGTGGGCGATTATCAGGTGTGTGGCCTGGCTTCAATATGCGCACTGCCATTGCTCCAGAGACTGCCTGTACAGCCCCACAATGCACTGGACTAGAAAGAACCCTCGGCTGGTGCATCATACCCAGAAGGAGGAGGCGGGAATTTCATATTAGGAGCACACAGGAGAATGAATTCTCATGCCCAGCAGGGTGTGATGACAGCAGCGAGGGGGGAGAGGGAGCCCTGGAGGCCGAGGGGTGAGAGGGAGCCCTGGAGGCCGCTCAGTCAGACTACAGACCTGAATGCTGCATTTGCAAGCGAAAATGGGAGTATCAAAGTCACTTTTCACAGCCAATGTAGGACACCATTAGATGAGACAGGGTGGTTAGGGATATGCTAGAAAGGTGCAGGGACAGGATAACAATTAAATTTTTATTTATATAGCGCCAACATATTACGCAGCAATTTACAATTCGGAGGGGACATGTACAGACAATATGAGACAATACAGAGTAACAAAAATTCAAAAAACATGGAGGAGTGAGGTCCCTGCAATCTATGTGGAAATAGGGGAGGTACAAAAGGCAAGTGGTAATAAGTGCCGTCATATATGGTCCAGCCATCAATATAATAAAGAATTCACGTAACGCTGCATGAACCGGTCGGGATCTGTACAAGTACAGATAAAGCGATATATAATGCATGGGGGACAGACAGACAGTCTGCAGGTGCAGACAGATGACACTAAAGTTCGACAAGGGAGGTGAGGAGATAGGCCAGACTAAAGAGTAAAGAGACGCGTTTTTAAGGCTTGCTTAAAACTAATTATATTGGGAATTAATTGAATTGTTTTGCTAACCAATTCCAGAGAATTGGTGCAGCTCATGAGAAGTCTTGGAGACGGGAGTGGGAGGTTCGGATTGTACCTGATGTCAGTCTTAGGTCACTTGCGAAACGGAGGACACGTGTAGGATGATAGAGATGAGGGAGGAGATGTAGAGCAGTGCAGAACTGTGGAGGGCTTTGTGGGTAAGAGTGATAATTTTATATTGGTACTCCGTAGCAGATTGGCAACCAGTGCACTGACTGGCACAGGTTAGAGGCTTCTGTGAAGCGGTTGGAGAGGAATATGATCCCGGCTGCTGCATTGAGGATGGATTGGAGAGAGAGTTTAGTAAGAGGGAGACCGATTAGTAGAGAATTGCAGTAATCCAGGCGAGAATGAATAAGGGCAACAGAGTTTCTGCAGAATCAACAAGGTGTAGCTGACATAAGAGAGTGAGTGACCGGATGTGGGGAGAAAAGAAGAGATCCAAGTCAAATATAACCCCAAGACAGAGAGCATGTTGCTTAGGAGTAATGGTAGAACCACATACAGAAATGGCAATATTAGGTTTCGGAAGATTAGGAGAGGGAGAAAACACGAGAAGTTCAGTTTGACAGATTCAATTTAAAGGTAGAGAGAAGACATGATGTCAGCAAACAGACAATTACTGGTATTTTGTAGTAATGTGGAGGTGATGTCAGGAGAAGGGGTGTATAATTGGGTGTTGTCAGCATAGAGATGGTACTGAAAACCAAATCTACTGATGCTTTTTCCAATGGGGCAGTGTATAGAGAGAAGAGAAGGGGACCTAGGACTGAACCCTGAGGAACCCCAACCGTGAGGGGAAGAGGAGCCGGCGAAAGATACAGTGAAGGAACGGTCGGAGAGGTAGGAGGAGAACCAGGAGAGAGCGGTGTCCTTGAACCCAATAGAGCGGAGCATAAAGAGGAGCTGGTGATCCACTGTATCGAATGCAGCGGAGACAGCCAGGAGGATCAACAGGGAGTAGTCAAATCCAAGTGGGGTTTGGCGCTTGCATAATCCGCGCTGCTGTCATGATGAAAAGCCCAGGGAGACCAGACTCCTTCAAAAAGCTCCTTTATTTTATGGAAATAAAGGAGCTTTTTGAAGGAGCCTGGTCTCCCTGGTATTTTCATCCCAACGGCAGCACGCATCATACAAGCACCAAACTCTATTTGGATTTCTGGATAAACCACCACTGTGCACGTGGAGGTGTAGATTCAGCAGCAGCTGTCCATGCAAATATACTGGTTGTGGGTCATCACAACCAAGCCAGGTGAGCACATACACTCACAGGAGGGTCATCTTATCTAAACGAGAAGATCCATTTGCCCCTCTTGTGTCTCCTTTTATCTAGATTCAACAGGGAGTAGTGACCATTAGATTTAGCTGATAGTAGATCATTAGATACTTTAGTGAGGGCAGTTTCAGTAGAATGTAAAGAGCGGAGGCCCGATTATAGAGGGTCAAGAAGAGGATTGTCAGAGAGATAGCAGATCATACGGGAGTGGACCAAGCGTTCCAGGAGTTTAGAGATGAAGGGGAGATTAGAGACAGGTCGGTAGTTAGCAGAAAATTTTGGGAGGGGGATGTTTTTTTTAATAATGGATGTATGCTGGCATGTTTGAAGGAGGAGGGGAAAACACCAGATGAGAGGGAAAGATTAAACATTTTACTTAGCTGAGATGTGACAGCTGTGGAAAGGGATTGAAGGAGATGTGAGGGAATAGGGTTGCTGGTGCAGGTAGTAGGGCAAGAAGATGCAAGACGCAGGGTGACTTCTTCCTCTGTGACTGGATCAAAGACTGAAAGTGTGTTGGATGAAAAGCATATGGGAAGAAAATGCATGATGTTCTGAGTCTGTAAGGAAATTTCCTGTCGTATGTGGTCAATTTTGTGATAGGTTAGGAGATAAAAACGATCTGAGAGGTTCTCTTTAACCTTCCTAGCGTTATTCCCGAGCCTGACTCGGGGTTAACATTCACTACCAGAAGCGTTAACCCCGAGTCAGGCTCGGGCTTACCCGCGTTCGCGGCAGATGCGGTAAAAAAACGCATCTGCCGCACTTGCGCCGCACTTGCGGCGCGGTTGCGGTAATCTGCATAGTAAAGGGAACCAACCACCTCGGATGACCCTCATACACTGTTAATATGTGCCCCTGTACACTTACATGCCTGCGTACTTGAGGGCGTCTCACTGTGTGTGCTGGCACTTGTGGGCTGTGCTCATCATGTCTGCTCTCCCCTCCCTTATGCACGCCCCCTCTCAGCCTGCTATAGTGATGTGAGGCTGATTGCGTCATAAAGGGGCGGGGCTAAATCGCGGCATCCCGGTAGCCCCGCCCCTTTATGACGCAATCAGCCTCACATCACTATAGCAGGCTGAGAGGGGGCGTGCATAAGGGAGGGGAGAGCAGACATGATGAGCACAGCCCACAAGTGCCAGCACACACAGGGAGACGCCCTCAAGTACGCAGGCATGTAAGTGTACAGGGGCACATATTAACAGTGTATGAGGGTCATCCGAGGTGGTTGGTTCCCTTTACTATGCAGATTACCGCAAGTGCGGCAGCTATGCGGCAAGTGCGGCAGATGCGGTTTTTTTACCGCATCTGCCGCGAACGCGGGTGGCCCGCTTTTAGCAAAGAATTCAAGACCTAAACAGACCGCCAGGGAGGCTACGAAGTAATTGCCCCAGTAGTGGAAAGCCCCTTTAAAAGGGGTTTTCCACTTTCAGGAGTGTAGACTCCATATATTTTATGGTATCAACCAGAACAAGTCCTCCCCCTCCGAGTATCGGTGCTTTTGCTGCAGCGGTGAGGCCACGTTGACCACATGTACTACAGCTATTGCCGATCCCTGTGCTCAGCAGCTCGGCTACAGCAGTGATGTGTGCTGTCAGTTCGGCTGCAGCAGTGACATCACGTCGACTCTCATTAGCTGCAGAGGTGATACACACTGTAAACGTGACGTCACTCCTACAGCCAAAACAGCAGACCAGAGCCGATGGTGGACCCAGGGAGAGATTATCCGATATGTTTGTTACTTTGGGTAGTAGAGTATTTGGGTTCACTTTCATCAAAGTGAAAAACCCCTATTCAATATGACTTTATACAAATTTTGTTGCATACCACCATGAATGAGCCCATGAGTGGCTTTCCCACAATGTGCACAGCATTGATTTTCAGATAATATACACTCTGTGCAGAATTAGGCAAATTAGTATTTTGATCACATGATACTTTTTATACATGTTGTCCTACTCCAAGCTGTAAAGGCTTGAGAGCCAACTACCAATTAAGTAAATCAGGTGATGTGCATCTCTGTAATGAGGAGGGGTGTGGTGTAATGTCAGCAACACCCTATATAAGGTGTGCTTAATTATTAGGCAAATGCCTTTCCTTAGGCAAAATGGGTCAGAAGAGAGATTTGACGGGCTCTGAAAAGTCCAAAATTGTGAGATGTCTTGCAGAGGGATGCAGCAGTCTTGAAATTGCCAACCTTTTGAAGCGTGATCACCAAACAATCAAGCGTTTCATGGCAAATAGCCAACAGGGTCGCAAGAAGCGTGTTGGGCAAAAAAGGCACAAAATAACTGCCCATGAATTGAGAAAAATCAAGAGTGAAGCTGACAAGATGCCATTTGCCACCAGTTTTTCCATATTTCAGAGCTGCAACGTTACTACAGTATCAAAAAGGACAAGGTGTGCTATATTCAGGGACATGGGCAAGGTAAGGAAGGCTCAAAAACGACCACCTTTGAACAAGAAACATAAGATAAAATGATAAAATTTACTGCTGTTAGCGGTACCATGCACAGGGTCCCATTATCCCCAGCTCTCGTCACTGCCACCTTGGGCTGCCCCTGGACGGGCAAAACAAGCGAGTCATTTTCAATATATACTGCAGTACATAAATTCTCAAAAAAAAAAAATATTGGAAAAACATTAAAATAATAACTAACCCTCCCTTTCCCAGATCAAGAACATAAAAAAAAAAAAAACTGTCACATTGGTAAAAGTCAAAACCACTCAAAAAAATCCAATTAAGTTATGATCTATACCCTGCAGGAGACATTCCCTGGAAGGGTTTGCTCACATGCCGTTTGTCATGGATTTGAAAGCAGATCCACTTCAAGATCTACATAGTAAAACTCTGTGGGAACACACCCCAAAGGCAAAGCTGAGAAACCCCTCCCTAAATCTGTCATGTGATACTTTTAGAAATCAATAAAATGTGTAATACTGTAGTGCCATTCATCACTTTATCCTAATTTTAATAAGGAAAGAGGAGGGCAATTTTTTCTTTTTTAACTTTAGTTTCTTTTGGGAATGAGCCTACAATCCTTTGAACCTTCAGCTCTCTATGCAGTAATTGTAAGAAAACATGATGTCCTTTGAAGCCCAACCACAAACTTGTCTTCACAGGAGTAGACATGAGCGAACCCGTGAAGTTCGGGTGGCAGTGTTCAGGATCTGAGCTTGACCCCGATCCTTTCTGGATGTCAATGATTGACTGTATGCCACATACAGCCAGCCATCAGCAAAACACTCCCATTAGCGGGAGGGTGGGATTTGTTTTATTTTACACACTATGTGCAAAAACTGGAGCAAGTGACCGCGCTCCTCCATTGAAGTGCATTAGTCTTGAGAGACTTCCAAAATCTAGCAAGACGTCGGCACTATCTTCAATGGAAGGGCACGGTCACTTGCTCCAGCAGCTCCACTGCACAGGTGTAGAGTGCTCCTATCACTCATCTCGCCGGTCAGAGGAGGGACAGGAATTTTCAAATTGCAGGACGCGTTGTGCAGCCAGGAGGGTGTCGAGGATGTTATACATCTGGACCATATAGAATGCCTCCAGGAACTTTTAGGCGATCGCGCTGGACAGAATATAAGTTCATATCTCGGGTATGAGGGGCACGTCTGGGTACAGAGAGGGATTATAAGAACCCCATTTACATTATGTGTACGCTGGTGGTTTAAAATACTGAAAGGGGGCGATAGGTTCCCTTTAAATGGATAAAAGAGCAGCCATTGGCATCCGAGAAAAACAGTCAGATTATCAGTTTTTCTTGGATGCGGAGAAGACTAGAAAGAAAAAATTCTTCCGTCTTCTGCATTCTGCGAGTCCTTGAAAATTGGTCCACACTGATAACACAGATTGAACCCAAAAACTTGCATGGCCGACTTGTCATCTTCTTTGCAGAGGGAAATAGTGTATGCTGAAAACCAATCACTTTGGCCAGAAGAGGACAAGAGAGGAGCTGGAAACCAGGGAAGACTGACCAATAAGTATTTTAAAGGGAACCCGACTCCTAAAAATCAGTCCCCAGACCATTTATTCCTGTCCCTGCACCTCCAGGAATGCATTGTAGGCATCCCTTTGTGTATAAAAAGGGTATTTGTAAAGTATGTAAAAGTGCTTTTATTACCTTCCTTTCTGCAGCTTCTCAGTGCTTGAGAAGTCGCACAGGGCGTTCCCTGTGGCTTCTCAGCGCCACCTGCAGATCAATTTAGCACGCCCAGATGGGCGTGCTAATTTATTGTGAGCTCCCTCGCCCCCCTCCATCGGTGGCCTAGGGAGCTCACAATACATTAGCACGCCCATCTGGGCGTGAATAATTGATCTGCATGCAGCGCTGAGAAGCCACAGGGAACGCCCTGTGCGACTTCTCAAGCACTGAGAAGCCGCAGAAATGAAGGTAATAAAAGCACTTTTACATACTTTACAAATACCCTTTTTATACACAAAGGGATGCCTACAATGCATTCCTGGAGGTGCAGGGACAGGTATAAATGGTCTGGGGACTGATTTTTAGGGGTCAGGTTCCCTTTACGACACTACATAAAAAGCCAGACGTATCCCATAATGATCACTGGGCCCCACTGCTCCTCTTCACAGCACTTCTGTAACATGTCCGTTTTGCTGATGAATTTGTCTGTTTCTAAGAATACATAGATGTTCAGAATGACACGTTGTAGCAAAGTATAGGTGAGATTTGTGCACCTGCTGCTGACAGTCGGGTTCTCATCTATGGTGTAATTTCTGGTTCTTTCCTATTGCTAAATGCAGAGAACCAAAACGGACAGAAACACTGGATCCACCAAACCATGGACCCCACTAACGTGATTGAGAATGTTGGGGGTCCTTTGTGGTATCTTTTTGACAATAAAATTGAACAACATTGACAATTCTCGAAAATGACAAGCATGTGTCAACAGCAGATGTAAACGTAGCATTTATATAAAGTGGTGGTTATGACTCTAAACCAGGAATCTCAAACTCCAGTCCTTAAAGGGAACCTGTCAGCTAGTTTATGCCTCCTCAGCTATCACTGTCTGCACTTGTAGCTTTATAATACTGTGTTCTAATCATCCCTGTCTGAGCCCAGAGTGTAATGTGAAAGATGAAAAAAAAAGCATTTATACACTTACATTTCCTTATGTAATGAGGCAGACAGTCCCCAGCTTGGAGGACGGGGACTGTTTGGCAGGTTAATAGTTAACATTTCAGCCTTATGTTAGAACATGTTGGGAGACCTGATGTGATGTCACAACCATGTGACTACAATAGGCGGAGCTAAGTTCTCATAGAACATAAGAAGTTTGCTGACTTAGCTCCGCCCACTATGGTCACATGATCATTACATCACACAGGTCCTTTAGCCATCCAAGTTAAAAGTGAGTTAACTATTATCCTGCCAGACAGTCTCCCTCCTCCAAGGTGGGGACTGAAACATAAGTGTATAAATGCTTTTTTTTTCCCTTTCACATTACACTGAGCTCAGACAGGGATGATTAGAATAGTATTATTAAGCTGCAGATACAGACAGTGATAGCTGGAGGGGCATAAACCACCTGAAAGGTTCCCTTTAAGGCCCAGCAACAGTGCATGCTTTCAGGATTTCCTTAGCATTTGACAGTAATTTAATCTCCTGCAGAGGTAAAGGATTTCAACTGTCAAATGCTTAGGAAATCCTGGAAACTTGCACGGTTGTTGGGCCTTGAGGACTGGGGTTTGAGACCCCTGCTCTAAACTGACCCCAGATACCTAGCAGACAGTCACGGCAACACAGTGTCGTCCGATGTCTCCCGACTTCTGGTGGGGGATCCCCTTACACTTCAGCCAGTTAGACGCTTTTCCCCTCACCCTACAGAACTAAACAGAACATGTCTTGAAATAGTGGATGCGTTTCCACTGCGCTATATTGCAACAGTCACAAATGTTTCCAAATACGTTGAACTTTGTTGTTGGTCGCAAGTCACACAGGACACTTACCATAGGCTTCAATATAAGTCAACCACAACTCACATGTAACTTATCTGAGGCACAATATTTTTTGTCATGTGACTTTTCAGAGAATTACTGCCACACAAAACAAATCGCACAATCAAAACATGCTCTGACTGCAGCTGTTTAAGCACCAAAATCCTGCCAACAGTGGCAGCATTTAAATGGCGTATGCATTTTGGTACCCCACACCCACATCTTTGAGGGAAGGGGAAGGAAGAGGTGGCAATATGTTGCCATAGCAGCAGTAGCCTGCTGAGAAAGATCCAGTCACTGCCATATTGGTGCTCCAGGTAACTTAGGCATTAAAAAAAAAACAACAATGCCACCTCCGCTGCATCATCCACCAACTTCCCTGGGATCGGCTGAAGCGCCTCCTCCGCTGTGTCGTCCACCACTTTCCCTGGGATCGGCCGTAGCGCTACCTCCGCTGTATCGTCCACCACCTTCCCTAGGATTGGCCGCAGCGCCACCTCTGCTGCATCGCCCACCACCTCCGCTACGTCGTCCACCACCTTCCCTGGGATCAGCTGCAGCACCACCTCTGCTGCATCGCCCACCACCTTCGCTATGTCGTCCACCACCTTCCCTGTGATCAGCTGCAGCACCACCTCTGCTGCATCGCCCACCACCTTCGCTATGTCATCCACCACCTTCCCTGTGATCAGCTGCAGCACCACCTCTGCTGCATCGCCCACCACCTTCGCTATGTCATCCACCACCTTCCCTGGGATCAGCTGCAGTGCCACCTCTGCTGCATCGCCCACCACCTCCGCTGCCTCATCCACCACCTTCCCTGGAATCGACTGCAGTGCCACCTCCGCGGCCTCGTCCACCTCCTTCCCTGGGATCGGCCACAGTGCCACCTCTGCTGCATAGCCCACCACCTTCCCTGGAATCGACTGCAGTGCCACCTCCGTGGCCTCGTCCACCTCCTTCCCTGGGATCGGCCACAGTGCCACCTCTGCTTAGTAGCCCACCACCTTCCCTGGAATCGACTGCAGTGCCACCTCCGCGGCCTCGTCCACCTCCTTCCCTGGGCTCGGCCACAGTGCCTCCTCTGCTGCATAGCCCACCACCTTCCCTGGAATCGACTGCAGTGCCACCTCCGCGGCCTCGTCCACCTCCTTCCCTGGGATCGGCCACAGTGCCTCCTCTGCTGCATAGCCCACCACCTTCCCTGGGATCGGCCACAGTGCCACCTCTGCTGCATAGCCCATCACCTTCCCTGGGATCGGCCACAGTGCCACCTCCGCTGCGTCGTTCGTGGCCTTCCCTGGAATGGTCCTGTGTTGTCCCCTTTATTCGCCCCTCTCCATAGCTGTGCTGCAATCACTAGATAAGCAGTTTCCAACAAATCTTACCTGAGAGTCAGACTGTCCCTTTAAGGCCGCCATATTGGAAGTTCCCCAGCTTTCCTGGAGACCTGTAACTGTGACAGTCAGGTGTGACACACGGACTTCTGGCTGTGAGGATTCACGGGGTCCCGGCCATTATGGGGTCGGTATGTGGGAGGGGTCTGGCCCCTGTACAAAGTTGTTGTGGTCACAGCTGGGAACAGCCGAACCAACCGACCACAGCCCTGAAGAGCCAGCAGCCGTACAGCGAGCCCGCACACAACACAGCCACACACCCGGGGCAGGAAACCGTATAGATAAACACTTCCCACAGGGGCCACTCACCGGCTTGTTGACGCCATTATGACGGCGTCCGCTCTACTCGAACAAGTAATCCAGCAGGCTCAGCGCTCCTCCTTATATAGAGCTCGGTCACGTGGTAGCGAAGACGTGCTCAGCATGGCGGACGGCCTATTGTCATCGCTCGCGCATGCGCAGACAGAACGTTGTCCGGAACCCATGCGCCGAGCGCGCAGGTACTCGCTGCGCATGCGTTGTTTCCGTGGCTCGTAGACTGCACTTCCCACGTGGTTTCCTTTTTTTTTTGCTACGAAATGAAACTACAACTCTCACAGCGTCCACCCAGGAGGACGGAAGACGATGTAGTGTTTATAGAAGTGTTAATAGGATCGCTGCCATACAGATAGTGACAGTTATAGGGCCCCATATGGACAGCCATCGCCACAACAGCTGGAGTACCTGCATGTGGAAAAAACACCAGAATTCTATAAATATGAGACTGCACAGCGCCATCCTCACCCACAGGCAAGGTCTGGTACTACAGCTCAGCCCCATTCCTGGCCAGGAGTTATTACATGTGACCCTACAGGTTGATTTGAACGACACCAGTATATACTAGTTGTCTTTTTGGTATTTTTTTTATTGATTTTTGGCCATCTGTTTTTCTTTGAAGAGAAAAAAAAACAACTTGTATTGAGTAAACTGATCAGTGTCTTCCAAGCAGAAATGACCTGAAGACTGGGCAGGTAACGTCTTTTAAAGGGAACCTGACAGCTCATTCTACCCTCCTCTGCTATCACTACCTGTCCCTGCACCTTCCTAGCTGATCCCTAACCATCCCTGAAAATGACATATACTTACATGTAGTCTGCAGCTGTGGACAGCGATGGGCGGTCTCCGGGGCTCCATTCTCTCCTCCCCGCGTGTGTCGAGCCCCAGGCTCTGGGGTACTCAGGTATCAGGCTCGGTGGGTGCTTTCACGGGGATGTCATGGGTGGCAGCGCCTGAGCCCATGGCCTGGGTGACACTTCAATAAGGGGTGTATGTACAGGGGATTAGAGTTTGTCATGTGACGCCACCTGTAGTACCTGGTGATGGGTCATCACCGCCAGCACAGTTCTCCAGAGGTCAATGGTAATGCGGCTGAGATGGCAATGCTCCCTACAGGTGGAGTTGGGCCTCCGGGGCAGTGTAGTGTAAAGGGGCAGCTTGGAGTGGAACTTTAAGTTGGGATAGGGAGTGATGGAGCAGTCTAGAAGGGGCACCGAGAGCGGAGAGGAATGACGCACACACACTGTAGAAAGTCTCTTTTACCTTTTTACTGGTGGTATAACAGGTAAGTCTGTCCAGAGAACTGTCGGGTGACCAGGTGCACAGTGAGCTTCCACAGCAAGTGGGTATAAGGCTTCCTCAGCTTCTCTGCAATTACTGAATCCCTGTCTGCTTGCAGCCAGACTGGCCTCCTTACTCTCGCTCTCCTCCTGCACGGTCCACGGGTTACCCTCTCTGACCACTGCTTTGTGATGCCTCACTGCGGTGTCTGGCTCCCTCTCTTTGGGTACGCAGGGGGACTGGGTGACCGAAGTCTCCACGGTATCACAGAGTTTTCTGTAGCCTTGAAGTAATCCTACAGGTGCGGATCCCTGAAGTCCGGTACGTCTCTGGGTGAACCTCCACCAGTTCCTCACTCCCTTAGCTCTGCTCCTTGCCTTCTGTCCCCACTCCTAGGCTTGATGGACGGCAGAAGAGCCACTCCGGGTCACCGGTTTGGGCCTAACCGCGGCACTGATCACCAGGATATCTTCGCAACTCTCCTAGCGTCTGCACACTCTAACTCCTCCCCCAGCTGCAGTATTTATAAGGGATCTCGCCTAAGGTCAGCAAGTGGTGCTCCCCCTACTGTGCCGGGGTGGAAGGTGTTGCATGTAGTAGGTAGCTACTGTGGAAACCCAGCTGTGCGTTAGGGAAGTCTGTGGCTACCTGCATGAGCGGGGCGCCACATACCCCCCCTAGGTAATTTCATTACTCCTGGACTGAGTATTTTTGTATTTAAACAAAAGCGATAACAATTATCAACAATAATAACAGATAACATATTTACAGAGTCTCAAAATATAAACATTTACAAAAACCACTGAAAAAGGATGGTAAAAATGAAAAACAGGTAAGTCCATACGGTGCTAGTCCATTCACTGCAGGCTTTGAAAAAGAAAGAGTTTGCTATTACACCAGTCCTGTGACCAGGGTCCTTTTAATGCAATCCGGGAAAAGTTCAAAGGGGAAAAGTCTTTCAAAAGTTCAACAAGTCCTGACAGGTAAAGTCTCTGTAGGCTCAACAGTTAGAAATACACAACAACATCTACTACGGGTGTTTCGGCTTAGGAGTCCTAGGTACTATAGGGGCCTCTACCGGTCATACGTGCTGTAGGCCTCCTGGCCCTGGGGTCACCTCTTGTCCAAGTTTTTACTCGCCCTAGCCAGCTCCTTACGCCAACTCCACTCACCCGTCTGTTGGTGTTGTGTACCTGGTGTTCCTTGTTTTTGGCCTACTATTTACCCTTTTGTACACTACTGTTTGCATTCTTATTTTACAACTACTATTTACATGTTACTTTTCAGCTTGTTCTACCTTACATTACTGTGCCCACTCTCCTTACCTAGACGGGGGTTGACCTTGTGTGCTCCTTTGTGATCTACGCACTACAGGTGTTACTGTCTCAGGTGAGGTTTCTAGTGAAGGCCATGGTGCAGGTATGTCAGGTAAGCGTCTGCGTGGCCCGAGTCTCACTACAGGACTAGCAGGTGTACCAATTTCAGCATCCTCAGATTCTCTGGCAACGGGTATTTCTTCCCGATTCCCTTGTACCATCTCTTCGGGCTGGTAGAAATTCAGTAAAGGCACTTGGATGGCTCTATCTTGTTGAGGCCAATCTTCCAGGAAATTTCCTAAGATGGTTGAGACCACCTTCTCCTTTGGTTCTTCACATGGAATTAGCTCTTGTATTGGTTCTGACTCTTGTATTGGTTGAGTTGAGGGACTCTGGTTTTCCCATTCCGTTGGACACTTTTTGATGTGGTTTCTTGACACAGTCAGAGTGGTCTTTCCTCCATTCTTGCTAATGAGACACACTTTGTCGTTGTCATATCCAGAATCTAGTAGAATGTAGGGTTCTTATTCCCACTGGTCGTCCAATTTGTGTTTTGTTCTCTTCCTCTTTGATGGTGGGTTTACACACACCAATTTATCTGTTCAATCTCTGAACCAATCTCTGGTTGCAGTGAAATCATGGATACATTGCTCCATTTTGTGGCTGTGTACAACATGGAGCAATGTATCCATGATTTCACTGCAACCAGAGATTGGTTCAGAGATTGAACAGATAAATTGGTGTGTGTAAACCCACCATAAGACAATACTTCCTGGTGTTATACGTTCTGCTGGAGCATGTTTGTTATAGTCCCTTTCTTGCTTTTCACGGGCTTTCTCCAGGTTGTCTTCGACATAGGCTTGAACCATTCTGTATTGTTCAAGGCGATTTTCATTTCAGTTGGGTATTGAGTCATCTGCTTTGTGATCGACTACTCCAAGTTCCAAGTCTACGGGTAACTTGTGAAATTTTTTTTTGAAGTTTTGAAAGAAACAGAATTGCACTTTTGCGCCATTTTCTGCGACCCATAGGTTCATTCTTTGGGATCTAGGGCTGTGTGACTGTTTATTTTTAGTGACGCCCCCTGAGAAAGCCTACGCGATTCAGACGTAGGGGCAGCCATGGTACCGGGAGTATTGCTGGTAATTATCACACCACGGGCATTGCCCATGGCCTTCATCTCAGTGCACAGGTCACTTTATGCTAGGAACCAGGGATATGGTGCAATCTGCATGAGCACTTTAGAGACACTCTGTATGTGATTGACTCGAGGTTATTAGGTCTGGCTAAGTAACCCTTGCATGGGAAAAACTTTTGCTGCTATTACTGGGACCATCCCGTGGTATTGAGCATCCGGGTGTCTCATATCATTGTGAATATTAACCCTTGGTTATACCATGACATTTTAAACTTACCGTATTTTCCGGCGTATAAGACGACTTTTTAACCCCTAAAAATCTTCTTCCAAGTCGGGGGTCGTCTTATACGCCGGGTACCTAGTGGAGAAAAAAATTGCTAGCATCTGCAGGGGGCCCACGCTGCTTAATATAAGCCCCCACCCCCCCAAAAATGAGCGGTGCAGTGCAGGCACAAAAAAAAACAAAAAATACTCACCTGCCTCTGCCGTCCATGTCCCCCGGAGCTTCCCGCTGCCACCGCCGCCGTGGTACTTAGCCGCCGGGCTCCATAGATGTACGGTAATAAGCCATCAGCCAATCAGGCGGCTGCTGGTGTCTGATTGGCCGCAGCATTACCGTACATCTCCTGTAAGGAGGTAATCTGCGCCGCTCTGTGTGGATGTACGGTAATGCCAGGGCCAATCAGACGCCAGCAGCTGCCTGATTCTACGGTGCCCGGCTACGTGCAGCGGTGGTGGCAGCAGTAAGCTCCGGCAGGGTCTGGTGACAGTGTGTATGTCTGGCTGTGTGTATGTCTGACTGTGTGTGTGTGTGTGTGTCTGACTGATTTTGTGTGTGTGTGTGTCTTACTGTGTGTCTGTGTTTTACTGTGTGTCTGTGTCTGACTGTGTGTATGTCTGACTGTGTGTGTCTTACTGTGTGTCTGTGTCTGACTGTGTGTGTGTGTCTTACTGTGTGTCTGTGTCTGTCTGTGTGTATGTCTGTGTGTGTGTGGCTGCAGAGTAATATTGGGGGTTGATGGGGCTGTACTCCCCCACCACTACTGGCACAACCCTCTCCATGTCACCTACCCCCTCCCCTTGACATTGGCACATCCCCATCTCTGTCTCTCTTAAACCACCTCATCTGGAGCTGGTATGTCCCCCACTCTGTGTCACTCACCCTTCCCACCCACCCCAGCGCTGTCACATTACACTCTTTATAGTACATGGAGTACATGTTTATAGTACATGGAGGACTATGGGGGTGCATTACACTATATAGAGAACTATGGGGTGCATTATATTATCTAGAGGAC
This sequence comes from Allobates femoralis, assembly GCA_033576535.1. NCBI lineage: Eukaryota > Metazoa > Chordata > Amphibia > Anura > Aromobatidae > Allobates > Allobates femoralis. The sequence continues at coordinate 171,655,963 of JARQOC010000007.1, forward strand.
TATGGCGTGCATTGCACTATATGGAGGACTACGGGGGTGCATTACACTATATGGAGCACAATGGGTGCATTATATTATCTAGAGGACTATGGCGTGCATTGCACTATATGGAGGACTACGGGGTGCATTATAATATATGGAGGACTTTGATGATGCATTATAATTTATGAAGACAATTATACTATATGGAAGCCATTATAATACTTAGAGGGCTCTGTGGGAGCATGATAATACTTGAAGGGGTACGAGGGAGCCTCTATACTTTATGCAGGGCTATTTTAGGGCTGTGTGGGGGCCATAATACAGTGTGAAGAGATGTAGGGGCCATTATTCTATATGTGGGTCCATTATACTGTGTGGCGGTCATAGTGGGAATCATACCGTAGAAGAGGGGGTAGTCTTATACGGCGAGTATATCCCAAACTCCATATTTTAAGTGGAAAAGTTGGGGGTCGTCTTATACGCCCAGTCGTCTTATACGCCGGAAAATACGGTACCTGTGATTGTAAATCATTGAGCTGTAAACCTGCTGATAATTGTGATATGTGTCACGCAAATCCCCTGTACCATGATGTTTTGATTTTGAACTTCACTCACTGTCCCAATGTAGACTCTTGTTTCTGTGTTACTTTCCTAATGTGTTTTATAAAAAAAAAAAGCTAAAAAGCAATAAAGTTTAATAATTGTGCAATTCAATTCCTCTCTTGGTTTTTAAATGTTTAATACCGTATATACTCGCGTATAAGCCGAGTTTTTCAGCCCAAAATTTGGGCTGAAAAGTCCCCCCTCGGCTTATACGCGAGTATACAGTATATATACATATATATACATCATATATGTATATATACAGCAGCAGCCCTGGAGGTATACAGGCCCCCCCATCAAGCTCCAGGGCCCCCCCCCTTGCGCGGCAGCCTGTAAAGTAAAATCATACTTACCAGTGTCCTGTCGCGCCGTCCGCAGCTTGCCGACATGACGATCCCGGGCTTCATTCCGCGTCTTCCGCATTCCTTTAGTCGCGGGCAATGACGTCATTGCCCGCGACTACAGGAAGTCGGAAGCCGGAAGACGCTGAATGAAGCCCGGGATCGTCATGTCGGCAAGCTGCGGACGGCGCGACAGGACACTGGTAAGTATGATTTTACTTTACAGGCTGCCGCGCAAGGGGGGGGCCCTGGAGCTTGATGGGGGGGCCTGTATACCTCCGGGGCTGCGGCTGTATACAGCCCTGGGCTGCGGCTGTATACAGCCCTGGGCTGCTGCTGTATACAGCACTGGGCTGCTGTATACTACCTAAGGGCTGCTGTATACACCACTAGGGCTGCTGTATATACCTCTGGGGCTGCATATACCTTGGGGCTGCATATACCTCTGGGGCTGCATATACCCCTGGGGCTGCATATACCTCTGGGGCTGCATATGGGGCTGCATATACCTCTGGGGCTGCTGTATACTACCACTGGGGAGCTGCTGTATACCTCACTGCTGGGGTTGTATACCTGTGCTGGAGTCCACCTGCTTATACCGAGTCAATAAGTTTTCCCAGTTTTTGGGGCAAAAGTAGCGGGTCGGCTTATACACGGGTCAATACAGTTTAGTTAAATTGAGCACGAAGTAAATATGGCAAATGATGTCCTGCTGGACTTATGGGTTACTAAATTGTTAAGGTATATGTACACTTAGTGCCACTGTTTTTTTTTTTTTCCCTTCACTTCTTCCAAAAGCCATAACTATTTTATTTTTCCATCAATATAGACATCTGTGAGCTTGTTTTTTTTGCGGCACAGAGTTGTACTTTCAGACTAAATAATTTATTTTACCATATAGTGTACAGGAAAATGGGAAAGAAAATTCCAATTGTGGTGAAATTGCAAAAAAAATAGTGCTATTACACATTTGCTATTTGTTTTTTTTATTCACCATGTTCACTGTATAGTAAAACTGACATGTCAGTATGATGCATCGGGTCAGTCCAAGTTTGTAGACACCAAAAATATATACTTTTACTTTAAAGTTGTGAAAAAAAAATTCTGAAGTTTTGAAAGAAAAAGAATTGCACTTTTGCGCCATTTTCTGTGACCCGTAGGCTCATTCTTTGGGATCTAGGGCTGAGTGACTGTTTATTTTTAGTGGCTTGAGATGACGTTTCTATTGATACCATTTTTGGGTGGATGTGCTGTTTTGATCGTCCGTTATTGCATTTTATTGCAATGTTGCGGCAACCAAAGCAAACGTAATTTTGGTGTTTGGACCTTTTTTTTTCCCCCGTTATGCAGTTTACAGATCTGATTCACTGATTTTTTATTTCAGTAGATCGGGCATTTGTGAACGCGGCGATACCAAATGTGTATTTTTTTTAATTTATTTTACACTGGTCCCTAGGAGGCCTCAGTGCTGCCCACTGCAAGCACTTGTCCTATGTACTTATGAGCTGCAGCGCTTTAGTACATAGGGGAAGTGATCACTTCATGTGGATACCGACGCTCACCAGGCATCCACAGGAAGTGAATCAGGGCACCTTCCGGGGTCATTGGATAACCGTGGGCTGTCCAGGCAAACCATGGAGATCCCATGATTGCTTCACAGGACCTCCGATCATGGTGGGGAACAGTGTAATCCCCACCGTGGGGCTTTGGATCGCACTGTCAGTGAATGACAGCACGATACAAAGGGTCATGACAGGTTCCCTTTAAAAAATTGGTGTAGACCAGAGGTCCCCAACTCCAGGCCTCAAGGGCCACCAACAGTGCAGGTTTTTAGGATTTCCTTAGTATTGCACAGGTGCTAATGTGATCATCTACACAGGTAATGATTCCAAGCCCTGTGCAATACTAAGGAAATCCTGAAAACCTGCACTGTTGGCGGCCCTTGAGGCCTGGATTTGGGGACCTCTGGTGTAGACCATACTTCTTGTGGCTCAGTGAAAATCAATTATTTTCTTGCGCAAAAAAACCCCTGAAATTTTCATTATAGTTTTGGATCAGATTTTCATCACTTGTTTGTATACATTGCATCTACTCTTTGTAAATTGGTGAACCGACACTTATTTATTAGACTTTCCTTAATAAAACCCAGATTGTATGGCTGAAACGTCGGATTTTATATGTTTTTGTACAATACTGGATACTGGACCAATAAAAAAAACAATTTGCAAGCATAAACTCTGGTTCATTTGATGGTGTGTCGAAGTACACAACCGTAGGATCAATAATATAAAGTTTTACTTCTGAGCACCCAGAAGAGGTGAACCCCACCCTCACGTTTTGGACTGGATTCAAAGCCAACCAAGGACAAAATCCGGCAAGGAGATTGTACATTATTCCCTGCGTTTCCTCTTGTTTCCTCCCACACGCCAGAGATTGATAGGGAATATGGATTGTGAGCCCCAATGGGAACAGTAATGATCTCTGTAAAGTGTTGTGGAATAAGATGGTGCTATATAATAAGCAATGCATGATAGTTCAGTTTTTTCACATTGTAAAAAACAGATGCCAAATGGAAAATAGACCCCATAATAGTGAAGGGGGTCTCTGCCTTGGTTTGTATCAGCTTTGCAACCTATTTACCGTACATTAATTCCATTTGTCTGTTCCTCCAAGTCAAGTAATCCATGCTGAAACATCAAAAGAATTCCCATACAGACTGATGCGCTGTGCGACACCCTTCAGAGTGTGAAGACAGCCTTCTACCAACACACCATGTACCTCATAGTGCAGATCAAGTGTAGGGGTCTAGTGTGATGAATATATTTTCACTGTTTTCTTCCCAGACCCAATGTTACCTTATGGTGGAAAACAAACTACCGTGTGAGGATCACATCGCTCTGCCTGGACTGGCAATCGGGCACTCCTGACCTGAGCACGACAGTAACATAGAAATACATGAAGCTGACACGCCATGGTCAGGAGAGCCGCGATCATTTTGGGCATTTTCATGAGATCCTTGCACAAGTCATACACTAGTGTGACTAGAGCTGAAGCGTCAGTAAACATAGGCTCATTCTGTCCACTTGTACTGATTAGTAGTGCATGTAAATCGCACAAAGCTCCTGCAGCCGCCTGCTGTGTTGATGGGAACTGGCAGACCATCAGGTTTGCAATCCGCAGAGATAACTAACCAAGGTTTTTCAATGAGAGACTAAACTGAACCCAAACACCTAAATAAAAATACAGCAACACAAATAATAATCAAAAATATTAATTAGATATTTGAGAACAACATCATAAGAAAACACCTTTAAAATGGGATTGCATAATAGGCGAGAAAAGGTGGCAAAACAAGAGAGGAAACAATATCTAATCATGATCGAATCTAATAATATTGTACAAAAATGGGCAGCAGAGCAACAAAAAGTACAGAGTGCTGCTATAGCTGCCAAAGAGATAATAGCTCCTACCAAAGTGTATAATGGTTATGCAGTTTATCCTAAAAGTATCTATCACAATAATGCAGTAAATTCCAATATTGTGAAAATGTGTGTATTAGTCACAACACAAAACCTTTGCACACAGGGAGCAAAAAAAAAAAAAAAATACACATTATAGCAGCAATAATCAATGTGAATGTGCATGTAACTAAATTACTCAATGCCCAAAGGCCTGCCACAAAGATGTATTTAAGGCCCCCTTCACACTTTCTTGTACGTATGGCATCCACACGACATTTTTTTTCATAGATTCCAAACGTCTCCATTATAACCTATAGGGCTGCTCACATGTCCATGTTGTTCAACAGCACCGATGACAAGGGATAATACAAGTCTATGGGCCAGTGAAATACATGTACAGCCCACAGCTGCCATCAGTGTACCATATATGTGCTGTACATGTTTAATATTGAAAAGCATAGAAGACGTTTTGTCATTTCATTCTATATATACATACCAGAAAATGGATGGAATACGCATGACACATTTTTAAAAACATATACACGGGTGGGCGATCAAAATAAACAGTCAAAATGGACCATGCCACATATACAGTGCCTTGTGAAAGTATTCGGCCCCCTTGAACTTTTCAACCTTTTGCCTCATTTCAGGCTTCAAACAAAGATATAAATTCTAATTATTTTGTGAACAATCAACAACAAGTGGGACACAATCGTGAAGTGGAACGAAATTTATTGGATATTTTAACTTTTTTAACAAATAAAAAACTGAAAAGTGGGGCGTGCAATATTATTCGGCCCCTGTAGGCCGGTTTCACATTGCGGGTCACATCCGATCCGAGGCTCTCCGTGTAAACTGGACAGCCCCGGACCGGATTTTGGCCCCATAGTAGCCTAATGGGGCCGGATAGAAGCCGGTTGGCAGCTCTCTGCCATCTGGTTTCTATCTGTCTGGCACAATTCCGGAAAATTCAGAATTCTCTCACGGACACAAACGTTGCTTGCAGAGTTTTTGTGTCCGAGAGGAGAAGATCTCCTCTAATTGCCTGCTCCCGGATTCGCCCAGATCCGGGGCAATCCGGCGCTCCCTAACATGGGAGCCTATGGGGATTGCACCGCTCCGGGAGGATCCGGGAACCGGACACTTGCGGCTGCACGCCTCAGTTGTTTCAAGACCGAAGCTAGCTCCCTGCCAGCCGCGGTCCTGATTCATCAGCAGTGGCAGCTGCGTCCAGGTGCACACCGGACTGGAGGGCATATTAGCCCTCCGGTTCTGTGTGCTGATCCAATCCGGGGCTGTCCGGTTCACCTTGACAGCCTCGGATCGGATCTGACCCGCAATGTGAAACAGGCCTTTCTTTCACTGCAACAAACTCACTCCAGAAGTTCAGTGATGGTGGGTTTACACGTCACGATATCGTTCCGATATCGTATACAACGGCGCGGGAGCGCACATTTTGTGCCCGGTTTTCAAAGAATCGCATCGGCGGTTTACACATTGCGATATCGGGATACAACGTCCCTACGATGTCTACGCCCCCCAACCCAGGAACGACCATTTAACATGGGAGTGAATGGGTGACGTTGTACTATACATCGGAGTTGGGCTGTCACACAGGACCATCCGGCTCCAACCGTCATCCGATATCGGGCGGTTGAATAGCACGCTCATTCGACCCCCGATATCGGTTTGCCATCGTTCCTGCATCGTATCGGATGTTCACACCGTACAACGCACGAGCGATATCGGGTCAAACGCATGAACCACGTGACTTTTGGTCGGAGTTGGACGCCGATATCGCAACGTGTAAACCCACCATGAGGCTCTCTGAATGATCCAATGTTGTCCTAAATGACTGATAATGATAAATAGAATCCACCTGTGTGTAATCAAGTCTCCGTATAAATGCACCTGCTCTGGGATAATCTCAGGGTTCTGTGGTTCTGTTTCAAGTGCAGAGAGCATCATGAAGACAATGGAACACACCAGGCAGGTCCAAGATACTGTTGTGGCAAAGTTTAAAGCCAGATTTGGATACAAAAAGATTTCCCAAGTTTTAAACATCTCAAGGAGCACTGTGCAAGCGATCATATTGAAATGGAAGGAGTATTAGACCACTGAAAATCTACTAAGACCCGGCCGTCCCTCTAAACTTTCATCTCGAACAAGGAGAAGACTGATCAGAGATGCAGCCAAAAGGCCCATGATCACTCTGGATGAACTGCAGAGATCTACAGCTGAGGTGAGAGTGTCTGTCCATAGGACAACAATCAGTCGTACAGTGCACAAATCTGGCCTTTATTGAAGAGCGGCCAGAAGAAAGCCATTTCTCAAAGATATCCATAAAACGTCTTGTTTGAAGTTTGCCACAAGCCACCTGGGAGACACACCAAACATGTGGAATAAGGGGCTCTGGTCAGATGAAACCAAAATCGACTTTTTTGGCCACAATGCAAAGCGATATGTTTGGCGTAAAAGCAACACAGCTCATCACCCTCAAAACACCATCCCCACTGTCAAACATGGTGGTGGCAGCATCATGTTTGGGCCTGTTTTTCTTCAGCAGGGACAGGGAAGAAGTTTAAAATTGATGGGAAGATGGATGGAGCCAAATACAGGACCACTCTGGAAGAAAACCTGTTGGAGTCTGCAAAATACCTGAGACTGGGACTGAGATTTATCTTCCAACAAAACAATGATCCCAAACATAAAGCAAAATCTACAATGGAATGGTTCAAAAATAAACATATCCAGGTGTTAGGCTGCCTTCACACTTGCAGATGCATCTGCAGCGTTTTGCAGATGCATCTGCAAGTATCAGCATGCAGACCGCGGTCCCTATGTTTATAATAGGGCGCACCGCGGTCTGAATGCTCTCATTCATTCCTATATGTGAGCCGTAAGCAGGCGTATGCCTGCTGACAGATCACACACTCCCGCCCCGCACCTTGGACGCAACATCTCGCGTCCATAGTGCGGGCGGGAGAGTGTGATCTGTAAGCAGGCATACGCCTGCTTACGGCTCACATATAGGAATCAATGAGAGCATTCACACCACGGCCGTGGTCTGCATGCTGATACTTGCAGATGCATCTGCAAAACGCTGCAGATGCATCTGCAAGTGTGAAGCCAGCCTTAGAATGGCCAAGTCACAGTCCAGACCTGAATCCAATCGAGAATCTGTGGAAAGAGCTGAAAACTGCTGTTCACAAACGCTCTCTATCCAACCTCACTGAGCTCCAGCTGTTTTGTAAGGAAAAATGGGCAAGAATTTCAGTTTCTCTATGTGCAAAACTGATAGAGAAATGCCCCAAGCGACTTGCAGCTGTAATCGCAGCAAAAGGTGGTGCTACAAAGTATTAACTCAAGGGGGGGTCAAATAATATTGCACACCCCACTTTTAAGTTTGTTAAAAAAAAAAAATTATGCAATAAATTTATTTCCACTTCATGATTGCGTCCCACTTGTCGTTGAATTATATTATATTAGAATTTATACCTTTAGGTTTGAAGCCTGAAATGTGGCAAAAAGCTTGAAAAGTTCAAGGAGGCTGAATACATTCACAAGGCACTGTGTGTTTTTATATGGACACGTAAAGAGGGCCTATTATTGTATATGTTCAAAGTAATATACAGCATAGATTCCCAGGTGTTTTCCTTCTGGGATGGTGCCAGTATGGTATAGTAACCCAAGGTCCCTTGACACGTCCATATAAAACATCAGTGTTTTTCTGGTATGAACACTAAAGTTACAAAGCTTCTTCTCTACTTTCCATGCTAAACTTGTATAGTACATACACGGCAAACAGATGGCACATTGATACCATCCATGTGCTGTGTTTTTCATGGCCATTGTCGTAAATGCTGCCAGAAAAAAACAGACATGTCTCTGTGTGGTTGACAAGAACACAGTCCATGTGAAAATACAGACATGTAAAAATCACCATCTATAATCTAGGCTGAACGCGTTCCTCTGTCCAAAATAGGGATTGAACCGTTTACTTACGGCCTAATTTTATTTTATTTATTCAAAAGGTCATTAATAATAATCACCTCAAAGTAAGATTGTTCTGTGTCCACAGCAACCAGAGTGCAGCTTTCAGCATTGACGCTGCTGAGGTAAAGTGAAAGCTAAGCTACGATTGGTTATTATGGACAATTAGACCCTTATCAAGCGTAATTAATAATCTATGATATAATGCTGAATGCTTCTATCTGTCCAAAGCTGGGATGGCAGATGCGTGCGCAGTGCTATGTTCACATTGTAGTTGAATTCTTCCATAAAATGGTGCCAGTCGGCAAGTGTGCATATCGTGAACTCCAGTGCCATTTTATTGAAGACACTGTCTCTACGAATATCACTGGTCACCAATTTGTTTCAAATGATATTCGCAGAGACAATGTCGTCAAGAAAATGGCGCCAGGGATCACGGTATGCGCTCGCGCTGACTCTGGCGCCATCTTATTGAAGACAGTTTCTGCGAACATCACCGGTCACCAGTTTGTTTCAGATGATAAAGACGCAGAGACAGCGTCTTCAAGAAAATGGCGCAGGAGATCGCGGTATGTGCACAGCGCTATTTTATTGATGAATTTATCTACAATGTGAACATAGAACTGCTTGACATTTAAATAAAGGGTAGGAAAGTAGCCTGGGGAGAAATAGATAAAGAAGACTCAACCCACAAAGTCCTGCACCAATAAGGCAACTAAAAGGGACACGGTCACCAGGTTTTCGCCATCTCATCTGACAGCAGCATAATGTAGAGACAGAGACACTGATTCCAGCGATGTGTCTATTACTGGGCTGCTCAGTGTAGTTTTCATAAAATCACTGTTCAATAAGTTGGAGATTAACATTTTAGGACTAATCAAATAGTCCAGCATAGTCATTAACTGCTAAATCTGAAGCAGAGAAAACAGTAATTTTATCAAATTGACAGCAAGCAGCTCAGTAAGTGACACATCGCTGGAATCAGCGTCTCCATCTCTACATTATGCTGCTGTCAGATGGGATGGCAAAAACCTGGGGAGAGAGTCCCTTTAAAGAAAGACCACAGAGTTAAATACCAAAAATGCGGTTTACGGAGAAGTTTTTGCACAATAACTACATTTTGTTTTCAGGTAATGCTTCAATAAAATTAAATGTGGCAATAAAAATGCTCAACACCCGGGTGTAGAAAGGGCTCAATAGCTTGTAGGTTACTATGGGCACATGTGCTATCTGTAAAAGACATGGATGTCACATACATGTGAAGGAGGCCTAAGATGTAGTGCTGTGCTACTCGGAGGCCTCAGCTGGGGTGGTAGGTCCCAACAATCTCCTCTAACTGATAGAAATTAAATGGTTGTGCCAATTCATGGTATTATAAAATATATTCCTATGATCAGTTATGTTACTGCCATAAGGTACAAGATGGTGTCAGTCATGCAAGTTACCCCCACAAACAATTCCTCAGCTGGTCCGGGCTGCATCTGCTGCTGCGCAGGAGCTGAACAGTAACTAAATGTATCCCCTGTACCTGCACTAACCTGACCAGAGATCACGTCTGATTATCCTGTAGTAGTTTTAACTTGTGGTAAGAGGTGGAATGAGACAGGACTCCATAGTGAGATTTTATTTCACTAATGTTCCTGTGCAGTGAATGGGATGAACAGGACCGCTGTGTGATGTTGACAGGACAGACACTGCGACTACGGACAAGTCAGCGTACAAAACACAGTCTTCTAGATCACATTTTATTTATAGAATTAGTTTTATTTTACAATTACATGTATTAAAATAAATGCTTGGATAAAATGCCTCATTCACATTACAGCTAGGCAAGCATACGCTGTGATTTTGGAATAGAGATGAATAATGGTTAGCTTATATTTATTAATTTTTTTCTAGGGATTCATGGAACAATGCAAGACTGGATTGTGAAAAATTACATTTAATATGTTTAGTAATGTGAACAAGGCCTTATCCGGTATCACAATTCATCAGAACATTGCTGTACAATTAATAAATATGTATTCTACTTGTATTCAATTCTCAATTATTCCAGTTCTGCAGGATCTTCTCAGCCGCATCTAATGTTTCATCTCGCTGTAGGGAACCAATAATAAAGGATTATGTGATGGTGAACGGAGTAGCTCATTTTATTAATCAACTTTATTCATTTTACTATCTGTAGTACCCGGCTACGCCCGGGTTAATAAATAACTGCTGTTAGCTATAACAAAATAAGAATTTGAATTTGTCATATTAATGACCTGTAGGAAAATAGAAGCTGAGCTGTGATTGATTGCTATAGGCAGCCTAATAAATCTCCAGCCAACAGTAAACCCTCCCCCCGGCCGGGCAGTATATGTTACCTCACACATACACATAATAGACAGCTCATGTGACTGACATCTGCCTTAATTCCCTATATGGCACATGTGTTGCACATTGGCGGTTTTTAATCAGATGTTTATGTTTGGAAATTAAAGATAGCACACGTATGAGGCGAGTTGTGTGAGGTGATTTGTGCACATCTGTGTCTGTCTGTGTGGTGTGTGTGTCCCTGGGGTGTGTGTATGTGTGTGTCCCTATGGGGTGAGTGCATGTGTCCCTATAGGGTGTGTATGTGTGTGTGTCCCTGTGGGGGGGTCTGTGTGGTGTGTGTGTGTGTGTTGTGTGTATCTGTGTTGTGTGTGTCTCTTTGTGGTGTGTGTGTGTCTGTGGGGTGAGTGCATGTGTCGCTATAGGGGGTGTGTGTGTGTCCCCGTGGGGGTGTGTGTCTCTGTGTTGTGTGTGTCTCTGTGTTGTGTGTGTGTTTGTTCGGGTGCGTGGTGAGTATCCAATGTTGGGGCTGCACCTTAGCTACTATACACTTGCTGTTACTCTTTGTGTGCATGTGGTGTGTATACATGTCCCCGTGCATGGTGAATATCTCATGTTGGGGCCCCACCTTAGTGACTATATGCTGGTATGTGCTGTTAGTCTTTGGCGCTATCATTAAGCCCCTCTCATTCACAACTGTCAACTGGTAACTGTCACTTTTTCCCCATTATGTAGATAGGGGCAAAATTGTTTGGTGAATTGGAAAGCTGGGGGTTAAAATTTTGCCTCACAACATAGCCTATGATGCTCTCGGGGTCCAAACGTAGGACTGTGCAAAATTTTGTGGCTATAGCTGACAGCTGTCGATTTTCCTCCAACACTTTTCCATTCACTTTTTCCCCATTATGTAGATAGGGGCAAAATTGTTTGGTGAACTGGAACGCGCAGGGTTAAAATTTCACCTCACAGCATAGCCTATGACGCTCCCGGGGTCCAGATGTGTGACTGTGCAAAATTTTGTGGCTGTAGTTGCGACGGTGTAGATGCCAATCCCGGATATACACACACACATTCAGCTTTATATATTACTAGCTGTAGTACCCGGCTACGCCCGGGTTAATAAATAACTGCTGTTAGCTATAACAACATTGAATTTGAATATGTCATATTAATGACCTGTAGGAAAATAGAAGCTGAGGTGTGATTGATTGCTATAGGCAGCCTAATAAATCTCCAACCAACAGTAATCCCTCCCCCTGGCCGGGCAGTATATGTTACCTCATACATACACATAATAGACGGCTCATGTGACTGACATCTGCCTTAATTCCCTATATGGTACATGTGTTGCACATTGGCTGTTTTTAATCAGATGTTTATGTTTGGAAAATAAAGATAGCACACGTATGAGGCGAGTTGTAGGAGATGATTTGTGCACATCTGTGTCTGTGTGGTGTGTGTGTCCCTAGGGTGTAGATGTGTGTGTCCCTGTGGGGGGGGGGGGTCTGTGTGGTGTGTGTCTCTGTTGTATGTGTCTCTTTGTGGTGTGTGTGTGTCCCTGTGGGGTGTGTGCATGTGCTCCTATAGGGTGTGTATGTGTGTGTCCCTGTGGGGGGGGGGGGTCTGTGTGGTGTGTGTGTCTCTTTGTGGTGTGTGTGTGTCCCTGTGGGGTGAGTGCATGTGTCCCTATGGGGTGGCTATGTGTGTGTGTCCCTGTGGGGGGGGGGGGTCTGTGTGGTGTGTGTGTCTGTGTTATGTGTGTCTCTTTGTGGTGTGTGTGTCCCTGTGGGGTGAGTGCATGTGTCGCTATAGAGTGTGTGTCCCCCCTTGGGGGAGGTGTGTGTCTCTGTGTTGTGTGTGTCTTTGTGGTGTGTGTGTGTTTGTTCGGGTGCGTGGTGAGTATCCAATGTTGGTGCTGCACTTTAGCGACTATACACTTGCTGTTACTCTTTGTGTGCAGTGTGCATGTGGTGTGTATACATGTCCCCGTGTGTGGTGAATATGTCATGTTGGGGCCCCATTTTAGTGACTATATGCTGGTATGTGCTGTTAGTCTTTGGTGCTATCATTAAGCCCCTCTCATTCACAACTGTCAACTGGTAACTGTCACTTTTTCCCCATTATATAGATAGGGGCAAAATTGTTTGGTGAATTGGAACACGGGGTTAAAATTTCACCTCACAATATAGCCTATGACGCTCCCAGGGTCCAGACGTGTGACTGTGCAAAATTTTGTCTCTATAGCTGACAGCTGTCGATTTTCCTCCAACACTTTTCCATTCACGTTTTCCCCATTATGTAGATAGGGGCAAAATTGTTTGGTGAACTGGAACGCGCAGGGTTAAAATTTCGCCTCACAACATAGCCTATGACGCTCCCAGGGTCCAGACGTGTGACTGTGCAAAATTTTGTCTCTATAGCTGACAGCTGTCGATTTTCCTCCAACACTTTTCCATTCACGTTTTCCCCATTATGTAGATAGGGGCAAAATTGTTTGGTGAACTGGAACGCGCAGGGTTAAAATTTCGCCTCACAACATAGCCTATGACGCTCCCGGGGTCCAGACGTGTGACTGTGCAAATTTTTGTAGCTGTAGTTGCGACGGTGTTGATGCCAAGCCCGGATATACATACACACATACACACATTCAGCTTTATATATTAGATTTGCTGATGAGAAAAACTTAAATCCTCTCCTGCTGCTCCATATAGTCCAGGAGTTATTGAAGGTTAGGAATGCCTTCACACAGCTATGTTTCACTAATAGGAGACTATTCGCTCTGGTCAATACTAAGCATATATGAGGCCGTTGGCTCATGTCAGCAGGCCTGCAGTCAGTCTGGGCATTCTGGTGCGTTAACATGGATCATTCGTGAATGATCCAAAACAAAAAAGGCAGCTCCCTTGCTGGGAACGATGGGAGCTGGCACCCCAGTGAGAGCAGCCAAGGTCTCCTAATGACTCCCACCAACAATAAAATTACGCTGTTCAATGACCAAAATCCTGCCCACTCATCAATTTAATTGGCTGCCTGAATGTGGGTGAAGTTTCAGTTAAGGGTGGGCAGGGTTTCACCTGCATTAACGTCATCTTAAATATGCGTTCACTTGGGGTGAACACATATTTCATAAGGATCCATCTAGGATCCAAAAGAAACATCTCTTTTTGGCAAGTGGAGCTAAGGAACCAGTTCACGAAAAAGAGCTGGGCTACCCATCACTACAGTCCGCAGACTGACAGTGATACATGGACTTGTGAATGCAGATTTAGTGTCACAGAGAGCGTCTTAAGGTTAGGTGGATTCCACCTTAAAAAAGTACCACATAAGCACCTTATAAGGTGAACTTAAAGGGACTCTGTCAGGTCATTTTTCAGTATGATACTAATAGTACTCTTGAATAGTACCTGGGCAGACCTTTCAGAATATGAAAAATCATAAATGTACCCTGTGTAGTTCTCTTGCTATAAGCACCTTCACACACTGACGTACTTGACATAACTCCTGAGCAGTTTGAGGCTGCCTTCACACTACATAATTTTCACATCCATGTGGATCCTTGAATTTCCTGGACCACCAACAGGCACTGATCTGTTCAAACGGATGGCAACTGATGTGTTTTTGATGGATCCGTCATCAGTTGCCAGAGATAGGGGTGGCAGGTGCAGCAAGTGCGGTTTTGCCACGATTTTTACAACGGACAGCCAAGGATCCACAAAAATCGCAATGTGAAAGCACCCTCACTGAAACTTTTCCCATAAACTTGTTTAATCAATCTGATCAGCTTCTCCTGCTCCATAACATCTTGCCTGCAGATAAGATACCATACATCTGTGTGCTGTCCTTTCTTTTATTCAGGGGCAACTGACATGTAGTTGTGAGTTTGATCCACACAAAGTAGAAAATGTCTCCACTGACCTTACAAGGGATACTCCAGAGAGATAAAAAAATTCTTCTAATGTCCATGCCCTCAAACTATAAAGATGAGATCTATAGTGCAGTTCTGTACCCTCCCAATATCTGTAATTTAGTGTGACGCTGGAGCAGCTTTCACTGCTCCCCTCCCCTTTGGGACGTTACATCACACATCAGAGGGCATGACCTGTTTTATACGATTAGTAACAGCCAATCACCTGATAATATCTGCTTTCCTGCAGTGTGAGAACAGTGGCGTGTAAGGGGTGTAGCCATTCCCCGTTCTGGGACTGTACTGAGACAGCTATTATCAGCGGCTGGCTGTTACTACAGAGCAGGCCACACCCCTGATGTGTGACATAACATCCCAGAGGGAAGCAGCGAGAGCAGCTCCAGCATCACACTGAATTACAGGTATTGTGAGGGTAACAGGACAGCACTATGGATCTCATGTTTATAGAAGGCATGGCCATTAAAAGATTTTTTTTTGATCTCCCGGAGTACTCCTTTAATGGACATTTGTCTTTTTTTCTTTTTTTTTTTCTTTTATTAACCATGTAACTGTATAAACAAATTAAGAAGTCAATAATATGCAAGAGATTCTACAAACCTCTGGAATAGTCTACTTTTACACTGTGGACATTTCCAAGGTTCTAGGAAGGGTTTGAGAACAGGGAGAGATTGCGTGAAATGATCTGGGCTTTATCTCGCTTTTAAGTTAAGATGATGTTATATGGCAACTCGTCACCTTACATCAATTCTCAGATAAGTTGCTCGACCTAAGTCTATTCTGCATGTTGCTGTTGCACAACTGATCTGGAGCTACAATTTTGCTGTAAAAAACAAAAAAAACAAAAAAAAAAACAAAAAAAAAACACAACCAAATCAAAGAGGACGCAATACAGTTGTGGCCAAAAGTATTGACTCCCCCTACAATTCTGTCACATAATACTCAGTTTCTTCCTGAAAATGATTGCAATCACAAATTCTTTGGTATTTTTATCATTTAATTTGTCTTAAATGAAAAAACACAAAAGAGAATGAAGCAAAACATTGATCATTTCACACAAAACTCCAAAAATGGGCCAGAAAAAAGTATTGGCACCCTCAGCCTAATACTTGGTTGCACATCAGTTAGCCAAAATAACTGCGATCAACCGCTTCTGGAACCATTAGTGAGTTTCTTACAATGCTCTGCTGGAATTTTAGACCATTCTTCTTTGGCAAACTGCTCCAGGTCCCTGATATTTGAAGGGTGCCTTCTCCAAACTGCCATTTTTAGATCTCTCCACAGGTGTTCGATGGGATTCAGGTCTGGACTCATTGCTGGCCACCTTAGAAGTCTCCAGTGCTTTCTCTCAAACCATTTTCTAGTGCTTTTTGAAGTTTGTTTTGGGTCATTGTCCTGCTGGAAGACCCATGACCTCTGAGGGAGACCCAGCTTTCTCACACTGGGCCCTACATTATGCTGCAAAATTTGTTGGTAGTCTTCAGACTTCATAATGCCATGCACACAGTCAAGCAGTCCAGTGCCAGAGGCAGCAAAGCAACCCCAAAACATCAGGGGACCTCCGCCATGTTTGACTGCAGGGACAATGCTCTTATCTTTGAATGCCTCTTTTTTTCTCCTGTAAACTCTATGTTGATGCCTTTGCCCAAAAAGCTCTACTTTTGTCTCATCTGACCAGAGAACATTCTTCCAAAACGTTTTAGGCTTTCTCAGGTAAGTTTTGGCAAACTCCAGCCTGGCTTTTTTATGTCTCGGGGTAAGAAGTGGGGTCTTACTGGGTCTCCCACCATACAGTCCCTTTTCATTCAAACACCGACGGATAGTACGGGTTGACACTGTTGTACCCTCGGACTGCAGGGCAGCTTGAACTTGTTTGGATGTTAGTTGAGGTTCTTTATCCACCATCCGCACAATCTTGCGTTGAAATCTCTTGTCAATTTTTTTTTCCGGCCACATCTAGGGAGGTTAGCCACAGTGCCATGGGCTTTAAACTTCTTGATGACACTGCGCACGGTAGACACAGGAACATTCAGGTCTTTGGAGATGGACTTGTAGCTTTGAGATTGCTCATGCTTCCTCACAATTTGGTTTCTCAAGTCCTCAGACAGTTCTTTGGTCTTCTTTCTTTTCTCCATGCTCAATGTGGTACACACAAAGACACAGGACAGAGGTTGAGTCAACTTTAATCCATGTTAACTGGCTGCAAGTGTGATTTAGTTATTGGCAACACCTGTTAGGTGCCACAGGTAAGTTACAGGTGCTATTAATTACACAAATTAGAGAATGCATCACATGATTTTTCTAACAGTCCCAATACTTTTGTCCACCCCCTTTTTTATGTTTGGTGTGGAATTATATCCAATTTGACTTTAGGACAATTATTTTTGTGTTTTTTCATTGAAGACAAATTAAATGAAGATAATACCAAAGAATTTGTGATTGCAATCATTTTCAGGAAGAAACTGAGTATTATCTGACAGAATTGCAGGTGTGTCAATACTTTTGGCCACAACTGTAGGTCACAGTTGCTTGCGAAGTGTATAGCAAGTGAGTTGGGTGCAGCCAGCGACAGAAAATCCAACACAATTGGAACGTTTATGACTACATGTTGTAGTCGGTTGTGACCAGAGGTGAGAGAATCATTTTTCAGGATTCCAGTCCATCGACCAGGTCAGTAATCGGTGACCGCTGGACTGAAAGCCTGCAAATCTCCTCATCTCTATTGCAGAAGCTGGAAATGCAGAATGACATTGTGCCAATCTAGCTAATCAAAGGAAGAGATTGGAGTGCTAAGAGGTGAGGACATATGCAGACCCCCATCCCCCCAACAGCCACAGATTACCGTCCAGGCTGATGGACAGAACTGTATATGAAATCATAAGATGCCATGTTGCAATTGTAATGCCGCCAAGTAGCCTTGCACTAAATGTGAAGCACAATTGTTTAGTGGAGTTTACTGTTATATTAGAGTATAGCCTTATATTAGTAAAGTAAATTTACTATACTTCTTCTCTTACCTTGATAAAACAGAATCGTATATATTTTTCAAATTGGTCCTTAGTTTCTGGTCCGCAGAAAGCTGTTATAGGAATAGCTGACAGTTTCTAAAACAGATTACAGATGTTTCTTTAGAAAATGTTTCAACTATAGTCATTTCAATTTTCATTTCGGAACTCAATAGAACACATGAAGGGAAGACACTTTGTAATATATTTTATTAGAGAACTCTGCTTTATTTTTCCTGTGGATTGATCATTTTCAAAATTTTCAATTCACCAGGTAGAAATAAAGAATCTCATGTGTATTAATATACTCACCTACTGCTGCTCTCTCCAGCAGCCAGCGACGATCCTGTCTTCTCAGTAACGGAACTCTCATTTACAATGAAATTCTATAGAGCCTCACCCCTTAGACTTTCATTGTAAGGCTGGAAACACACTATCCTACTTACATACGAGTCTCTCAGACAAGACTCAGATCAGTGACCCTGAACAGCGTCTACCTCTCTGGACCGGAGTGTGATGCTGCACAAAAACACAAGCAGCTGACACTCCCCGTCCAGAGAGGGAGAGGCCGTTCAGGGTCACTGATCCGAGTCTTGTCCGAGAGACTCGTATGTAAGTAGGATAGTGTGTTTCCGCCCTAAAATATAGTTCTGGGTCATGCAGAACACATCATGGCCCGGCCAGTCTGAAAGAAGTCGAACAAATTGGTGCTGGACTACAGAGAGCATGGTGTTAGGTGAGTATATTAATACACTCACATTATATTACATGCACATATGTAAAACACTGAACAAACAAGCGCAATAAGGTTTTACCCAATGAAAATAAGGAAATGCTGAAAGGGCTGGTCGCTTATCTGATATTATTGTGCCCCGCATAACCTGCAGCTGTAGAAGCTACCAACCCTAAGGCTGGAAGTAATATGCAGGAAACAGAAGAGCATGGATAAATCTGTGCTGCTGAGAACAGATGATAACACCAAAATGCTGAATTAGAGATGAAAGGTGGTTTATTTTCAACGCGTTTCAAAGTGAAACCCAACGTTTTCCTCAGGAGAGCCATCAAATTACCTATTATCAACGCGTTTCAAAGTAAAACCCTATTTCTTCCTCAGGAGAGCCACCAAACTAATTATTTTGAAAATGCTTCTAAGTAAAACTCCACTTCTTTCTCAGGAAAGCCACCAAATTACCAGGTCATTTGGTGGCTTTCCTTAGGAAGAAGTGGGGTTTCACTTCAAAATAAACCAGGTTTCATCTAAAATACAGTGCACTGGACTTATCATCCATTTTCAGCAGTGTAGATTTATCCATGCTTATCTGGATATTACGTGCACATATACACACAATCAATAAAAAAGGTTAGTGGGAGTGCTTCTTTAAAATGACAGCTGCCCTTTAAAAGCCTAATATAAAATCATGAAACTCTAGACTTTAGCAAAAATGCTCAGCGAATGGGAAATGCCATAAAGAACTGAAACTTTCGGTCATCTGCAGTCACTGACGAGGCACCGAGCTGTAAACAGCACAGCCGAACGTCCTCCAAAAAAAGTGACAGCACCTGCCGTATCCTGCCATGTCTCCAGAAGCTAAAGACGCTGCTGTAACTAATATGGGAAGGGAGCTCAACACAAGCAGAGCAACTACTTACAGCATTGAATAATAAGAACTGGGGTAGAAGTTTGACCTGCAACATCAAAAAGAATAGTATTGTATATCTAGACCTTGAAATAAATGCATCTCCAATGGGGATCAGTACGAAGACATACTTTAAATCCATAGACTGCAATGGATATCTGAATTACTCAAGTGCACACTATTCCAAATGGAAACAAAATATACCATATACACAATTCTTACGAATAAGAAAAAATGGAATGTCCCTGAGGAAGGAGCCAGGTGAAGGTTCCGAAACGTGAAGAATAAAGACACAATTCAACCCAGATTCTATCTTATCTCTGGTCATCCTTTTGAAGGCAGCGCGGACACAACGGCACTTTGTCCTACAGATCTACAGACACAGTCTATCACGGCATCTCGCCATTTGCCATGGAGGCAAGTTTGATGTTAAAATGACACCTGTTGAACATATACCTCTTTCTCATCCCAATAGAACTCAAGTATTAAACAGAAAGGAGTCCTTCTGGATGTATTGCCTGCGAAGCATACACCCAGACGGACTCAATGACAAAATAGAATATATCTAATTCCCAAGGAGACCGACCGGGACATAACAGCATGAGTTCAAGTCCGATCCATGTCTAATGTAAATAATGAATCACCACTCTTGATAACTACTATCGTGGTGGAAATAGATCTAATGAAAGAACATATACGTTCACCACGTTCATATAACTAAATATAACTATTATTATATTGAGAGCATAAGCAGTACAATTATAATAAACAAGCACCTTCCTTTTTTATATCTTCTATAATCAGAAAAGCTAAAAGAACATTAGAAAATGATGCAAAAATGGAAGATATGAAATAAGAGTCA
This sequence comes from Allobates femoralis, assembly GCA_033576535.1. Taxonomy (NCBI): domain Eukaryota; kingdom Metazoa; phylum Chordata; class Amphibia; order Anura; family Aromobatidae; genus Allobates; species Allobates femoralis. Next base: position 171,676,085 of record JARQOC010000007.1, read on the forward strand.
GAACCTTATATATATATATATATATATATATTATATATATATATATATATACACACACACACACACAACACACACATACATACATAATATAATTTTATAAGTAAATTTTGTAACAAAGTTTTTAACCATTTTGACTGTGAGTATTATAGCTAGATATTTTATTTTTTAACTTATTTAGAGCAGTGTTATTTGAGGAACAATGCAGAGCAACTCTATGCTAATGATATGCACACACTTGAAAGCAATCAGCTAATGAGATAACCCTCCCTTCTTTGAACTCAGACACTACATGAGCAATATAAGGAGACACATGTAAGTGTTATGAAATTATACAACTGTACGTGAGGAAGACCCATTAAAAAGGGTCGAAACACGTTGTACTGCCCACTGTGATATACATTTTAAGAATAAAGGAAAATTTATTTGAACTCCGGGTCTCCTGTGGAAGCGCTGTACCAATAGATCGGTGTACTTGTTACTACATAAGACAATTGTAAATCACTTCTTGCATGCAGAGGATGATTAGCTACAGTATAACAAAAGTAGACCTAGAAAATAGAACGTTTAATAAAGAATAAATCTGAAAAGCCTCCTGGCTAAACACAAGACACCTACATGTAAATGAATAAAATATTGCTTAGCAAATAATGTTAACTATACACCATAATTAACTTGTGAAAAGATGTGATGTGCAAAAACAACCCATGCCCACGAGGTTCAATGATATAAAACACATCAAGACAATATGTCTAAGAGGGAAACCATAATTGAAAGCCCTTGTGGGCCCTAGAGATTTCCATAAAGGATCCTGTATTATTACAGGGAAGGGGGGAGGGGGGACAAGAGCAACCAGACACGCATTACACCAGTTATATGATCTTTGGGGCACAAATGTTCCAATCTGCATACTCCAAAAAAGTAATACTACAGTATCGTTTATGGAAATCCCCACTTAGGAATGAGACCCGCTGTTTTTGGGCAAGTGTCAATCCTGAAAGTTTATCTGAACCCAACCTCAGAGAGCAGCGAGTTACACGATTGTCTGCCTCACTATTGGTAAGGAACAGAAGGCTATTGCGTCTCTGTGGCTATTTAAGTCACCGCTTTTCCTAGAGTTAGACAGGCTGGGAGAGTGGTGAATGCATTGCTCACGCACAAGTGTTATATCTAAACAGTGCTAGCAGGTGCCAGTGTCTGGGCCCACCAGAGAATCCCCCTGTCCTCCTGTGGGCCAGGCCGACTCTGCCTGCACCCATTAGACATTTAATATGATACTCTTTGATGGTAATACACCATTGAGTTGTCCTCACTCCCACAATCAGAAACTGTTCGTTACAGCTCACCTTTGTTTTTATCATCCACTTGATGAATTTGTAATCGTAAGCTTCATCACTCTTGAAATCAGAAAGGTCCACACCTTGAACAAGTCACAAAATAATGAATAATGGAGATAATACATGTGCTGAATGTATTTAACAAGAACTTTTCAATCCCGTGATCTCTGGATCCTACGTTCCCAAATTTCTAACATCGTTTGATATACCTTAATATCTTAGCCCCAGGTAATCTAGTCCCACCAGAAAGAACCTACAAGGGGCTGTTTTATGTAGAGCAGAGACTGGTAAGATTACAGAGGAACCAAATGAGATCCACTAGGTGGCGGCACATAATCATGCAATGGATTTATGCAGAGTGCACCCCAAAACGTCATGCATTTACTCCAGATTTCAGGTTTAAAAAACAAACAAAACTGTGAATGACACTGAGCTTCATTGATGTGTATTTTGTGGATAAAAAATATGCACGGTTGAAAACCGCAGAACTTACACCCCAACTTGTGTGATTTTGATGCAGATTGTGCGTGTACACGTCTCTGTCTGTGCATTTTTGGTGCTGACCTATTTTGATCTCATCCCGATGCTCCATGCAAAGCATTCGACACAACATTTTGGGGTGATGGTTTAGGTTCTCAAAGGTTTGCATGAAACTTGGAACTACAGCAGATGTTTTATTTTGGACTCTAACAAATATTTGAAGAAGTTAATATTTTATATGTGCTGAAAAGCATTTGTTACCCAGTGCAGAAACATCAGCAACCATGAAATATCCTCCTTCTGGAACGACGGGCTTTAGTCCGGCTTTCTGAAGTAAGCCAGCCATCCGGTCACGTTTTACTTCCAGCTCCCTGGGTAGTTCATAGAAGTAACACTCTGGCTCATCCATCCTTTTCAAGTCCTTGAACAGAGCATGCGCCAGGGCTTCCTGCATGTAAAGAGACATGGGCGAACACAAATCCTTTGTAAAGTAACATGATATGCATAATACGGAAATACTCAAAATCATTCCTGCAGAGATAGAGATTATAGATTATATATACGTGCGAGTCAAAAGTTACCGCACTTGGTCTGCAGAATTGATGTTAATACACTTTCAGCACTTTTCGACATCCCGCTGCTTTTCAATACATTTTGTCCATCTGTCAAGCTTTTTTATTCCCTCATTAACAACATATCTAGGTTAAGCTACAAGCAACAAATGCACTGCTGTGCTCTCTATGAGGAGTCCGGCTGTGTCTGAAAGCCAGCTACCTGCCATCAGAGCCATACGAGCTCGGGCAAACCACTTACTTCTTAAAGTGTCAGTCAAGAGTAAGGCTGGCTTCACATTTGCGTTTGTGTCTGCATGCTGATCGCATGCAGACACAAACGCAGTGCAAAGCAGGGCCTAAAGATGTGTCCGCAGCGGATAATGCCCGCCTGCGGACACATCACTGTGGAGCCCAGCAGCCAATCAGCGGTGTCCGGGGGCGGAGATCAGCACGGAGATCTCCGCCCCCCGGCCGCCGGTAAGCTCCGAGACATGTCGGCGGGGAGAAACAGATGATTCGACAGCTGTTTGAATCTTCCCGCGCCGACACCGAGAGGAGATGTCGGCGCGGGAAGATTCAAACAGCTGTCAAATCAGCTGTTTCTCCCCGCCGACACCGCTAGCAGGTTACCGTTGGCGTGGAGGAAGAGGACAGCAGTGGCTCCAGCTGATCTCCCGGTGGCCGTCGGTGAGCTCCTGTGACATCACCGGCGGCCACCGGGAGATTTTTCAATGGGTCCGCAGCGTTCTCCAGCGCTGTCAAGCGCAGAACACTGCGGACCCATTGAAGCCAATGCATTTTTTGTGCGTTTGGGGACGCTTGCTGATCTTCCAAGGTCCCCGAACGCACAAAAAAATGCAACTGGCTGCGTCCCGGGTGCGGATGCTGGACACCGGAAGGAGCAGATATCGTCCGCATCCACACCCGAATGCAGCAAACGCAAGCACTATGCGTTCCTATGTTAAACATAGGAACGCAGCGCGCATGCGTTTGACTGCGTATGGGAACGCAGCAATACACTGCCTTCCCATACGCAAATGTGAAGCCAGCCTAAGTGCAGAGTAAAGTGCAGGCCGCCTGGATGTTTTAAGTTCTTTGAACAGTCAAGAGCAGGCTAAATAACACCACCATAGTAAACGCACATAACACTTACCTGTAATGGAGTAGGACAGGTATATAGAGTATTCTGCTGGACTGTCTGCAAATGTTTGATGAGATGTTCCGGGCCAATGGACCAACCAAGCTGCAAGAAATAGCTAATTAATAACGTTGTTTTATAAGTTTTGATGAACATGTAGACATCAACACAGAAGATGCTAAAAATATATCTCAGCAATTGCTCCCTTAATCTTCACATTTTCTCTTATAGAGAAGACACTATATATATATATATATATATATATATATATATATATATATATATATATATAAAATTGTAACACATCAGCTCTGTCCTTACTCCTCACTATCATGTGTGTGGCTGTGAGACAATTGACTGCAGCCTTCAAAATATTCCTATGCCTGAACCCCTTAACCTTTAGGCCTCAGCCAAAAAGTGATCTTATCAGTAGGAGATTAACCACTTTGTTCTATGCAGTATTTCTACAAGACTTATTTCTAGATGCCACTTCTTCCCCCTTTGTATTATTGTATTTATCTCCTCTGGAACATCCTTGGTATATATTCTAGCAATTCTTCTCTGAATTTAAATTTGTGGATTAAAGGATAAAAGTAACGTTGCCATATACAGAAAATAAGCATGCATTCTTCCAATCCTTACCTTCCATCCGGTTACACTGTACGCCTTCCCTGCACTTCCAATGGTTATCGTTCTATCCCACATACCTGGCAACATTGCTTAAAAAAAATAAAAAATAATACAAAAAATCTAAGTCATGCAAACCATCTGCACAGTCTGTGCACTGCAATGTACATAGACATTCACAAAATACATATGACTGCATATGGACACATTTAAAACCAAAATGGGACACTGCTGGTTAGATCCACGCAAGACAAATTTGTCCTCACTGGTGAAGCAAGCAACCTTTAAAGGGAACCTGTCAGCTAGTTTAGCCCCCTAACCTATAACTACCAGCTTCCTACTACATTACTAACCATCCCTGTCTGACCTAATAGTGATTTATAATAGTTGAATAAAGTGGTTTATACACTTACATGTTATTTGACGAGTTGGCGTCCCTACACTGCTGGTCATCGGGTGGGCGGCCACTCCAGGTCCACTTTCTCTCCCTCCCCCCCCCCCACCTTCGCCTTGATGCTGCAATCATGACCCGGTGGTCATAAAACGTCATTCAGGAGCGAGCTCCCGATTTAAAATTCCCACCTCCTTGTGATGCCTCTGCTGCTTGAGATGACGCGTCGGGCTGCATCATTTCCAGACCTGCGCAGGGTGGGAGGTATTGGGTGTACAGGCTGGCTTCAGAATGCACACTGCGCATGCTATGGAGCGAGCTTGTACACAAATACACCCTTGTACTGCTCATAGACGGTGACTTCATCTTTATTAGAAAAAAAAAAAAATCTGACATAATTGAGGTCTTCAGCTTTGCTACTTCTCTCTGCCATCAGTCAAATTCTGTCTGCTGGCAGAGAGTAGGTACACCCAACGGCCAGCAGTGTAGGGACGACAACTCGTCTCTCTACCATCAGACAAACACTGTCTGCTGGCAGAGAGTAGGTACACCCGACGGCCAGCAGTGTAGGGATGCCAACTTGTCAAAGTATATGTAAGTGTATAAACCGCTTTATTCAACTATTAGTAATTACTATTAGGTCAGACAGGGATGGTTAATAATGTAGTAGGAAGCTGCAGGGGCAGGTAGTGATAGGTTAGGGGAGCTAGCTGACAGGTTCCCTTAAGGTCTGGAAAGGGGTGCAGGAGGCATATTATTCCCATATTAAATAAAAAATAAAAGTATGTTAACTCAGCAAAATTTTTTTGAAGAGGAAAAAAAAGCTGCAAATCTATCAACTTTGATCACTTTTGTGGGGGTCATAAAGAGGTTTTCCACTACTAATGTCACCACTTTCATTTGTCCTAACCATTCCAAACTAACACTTTCCTAATATAACAGATTAAACTACATTTTGTTCAGAGAAAAATATATTTACTTAAAAAGAGGTGGGTCCAGGTATTTTGAAAGATTATGAGGAGGCTGGCTCGCACTGTATGATCTACCACCGGTTGAGTTAAGTGATAGAACCTAGGGTGTGTTCAGCTTTGTACTGACTCGTGATGACTTATTTACTTGTGTAAACTTTTTATAAGTATATTTATCTGTTTTCATCTATCAGACTGGGGTGGGGGGGGGGGGGAAGGGGGAGGCAGGTAGGGGTGGTGGGTTTTATACATGTTTCGTCATTATTGCCTTATTTTCCTGTACACAAATGCACATACGCTCCATGTATAATGTTTGGCTTTTATGTCTTTTAAACTTAATAAAAATTATCTGATCAAAAAAAAAAAAAACAACACTTTCCTAATATACTTCAATTACTCACCCTGCTCCTTTAACACTAGAAGTCCCAGAAATTTCGAGCTCCCCTTGAAGTCCCGAAAGAGGGTCAAATGACCCTTAGTCCAAACTGACAACTCTGATGGCTCCGATTAGCATCCTTTCATTTGTAAATGTGGCCTAAAATCCTTCAGGTCATTCGACCCGTCTCTGGGTTCCAAAGGTAGAAATATTAAGTCTCTGGGACTTCTAGTGTTAAGCTGATCTCTCTGCAGCTCATAAATATCTTTATTGTTGTAGCTTTGATCCTTCTGGTCGGAGGATGCGAATTGGAGAAACGGGGCATGGTGGTGGCAGAGCTACATCTCTGTGAGTGACAGCAGTCAGGGCATGCACATCCAGATCCAAATTACTTCTGTTCAGCCTGCTTTACAATGCAGTGCTTACATCTGACAGGCTCTGTGATATATTCCCTAAGAATCAGCACATCGCAGCGCTTGTGATATGGCGGAATATAGGCAACGCAGAGATTAGCTTACCGGAGAAGGGTAGGAGGCAGAAATATATTGTGAAAGTGTTAGTTAGGGCAAATGAAAGAGGGTGACAGTAGTGGAAAAATCATCTCCAGACAACTTTATGGTTTTCATTTTTTTTCTTCCCCTTCTTCAAAGACCCATAAATGTTTTATTTTTCAGTCAATATAGCCATATGAGGGCTTGTTTTTTTGCCTAACAAGTTGTACTTTTCAATTAAATAAATTATTTTATCATATAGTATGCAGGAAAATAGGAAAAAATTCCAAGTGCAGTGAAATTGCAAAAAAACTGCAATTACACATTTGTTTTTTGGGGTTCGTAGATACCAAACATGTATACTTTTACTGTTATTTAAGTGGTGAAAAAAAATTCAGAAGTTTGAAAAGAATTACACTTTTGCACCATCTTCCGCACCCTATAGCGTTCTCATTTTTCGGGATCTGGGGCTGTGTGACGGCTTATTTTTACCTCTTGAGCTGATGTTTCTAATGATACCATTTTTGGGTAGATGTCCCGTTTTGATAACCTGTTATTGCAATCTTGCCGTCACTAAAAAATGTAATTTTGGCCTTTGGACGTTTTTTCTGTTATGCAGTTAATAGATCTGATTGGTTTTATATTTTGATAGATCGGGCATTTCTGAATGTGGCAATACCAAATGTGTGTATTTTTTATTAGTTTTATTTTCAATGCGGCAAAAGGGGGTGATTTGACCTTAGTTTTTTTTTTTTACATTTTTTCCTTAATTTTTTTTATTTTTACTCTATTTTACACTACCCCCAAGGGGGCCTTAGCACTGCACACTCCAATCACTTCTCCTGTGCACAGATGAGCTGCTGCACGTCTGTACTCAAGAGAAATCTTCACTGTCTGTGGATGCCGGCACTCACCAGGCATCCACAGTAAGTGATTCCAGACAGCATCCGATGTCATCACAGGACCCCGGGCTGTCAAGGCAACCATCAGAGGTCCGGTGAATTGATCATGTGACCTCTGATGTCGATGGGGAACGGTGCGATCCCAGCTGCGGTGCTATACATCACGCTGTCAGTGATTGACAGCGCAATTCAAAGTGTTAGCTTCACATGTCAGATGATCACATCAGCTGACATGTACAGGGAATGATGTGAGCTCAACATGTGAGCTCATATCAGAGGGAAGACTTACGCTCTTGGTCGTGAAGGGGATAAACCACACCCCACGAGGCCAGAGAGAACTACAGATGTGAGCTTGAATGATTGTTTTAAAGGGAATCTGTCAGTAGGATCAACCCTCCTAAAGGTACCGTCACACGCTAGGATATAGGTGAACTAAATCATTACCTATGTCACGTGACTGCGATCGTTGGTGCGTTGTCACATGCAAGGATATCGTTAACGGTTTTACAGCCCAGCCCCAGCGATGCGGAGAAGAATGTTTGAACGATCTTAAATAGCGGCAGGAATAGGAGAATTATCAACGACATCGTTCAAAAAGGTGTCACACTGAACGATGTTGCTGCTTTACAGATCCTTAATTGGACGATGAACGATAGACTTGAGGTCAGGATCTCATTTTTTGGATGAACGATCCAACGATTTTTCCTTCCTACATCGTTCGTTTACACGCAAGGACGCACAAATGATGTCGTTTGAATGATCACAAATCCGTGACGTTTCAATGATATCGTTAATGATATCCTAGCGTGTGAAGCGGCCTTATGCCATCTATGTGGGCATGTTCAGTACAGACCAAAAGTTTGGACGCACCTTCTCATTCAAAGAGTTTTCTTTATTTTCAGGACTATGAAAATTGTACATTCACACTGAAAGCATCAAAATTATGAATTAACGCATGTGGAATTATATACTTAACAAAAAAGTGTGAAACCACTGAAAATATTTCTTATATTCTAGGTTCTTCAAAGTAGCCCCCTTTTGCTTTGATTACTGCTTTGCACACTCTTGGCATTCTCTTGATGAGCTTCAAAAGGTAGTCACTGGAAATGGTCTTGAAGGAGTTCCCAGAGGTGCTTAGCACTTGTTGGCTCTTTTGTCTTCACTCTGCGGTCCAGCTCACCCCAAATCATCTCGATTGGGTTCAGGTCTGGTGACTGTGGAGGCCAGGTCATCTGGTGTAGCACTCCATCACACTCCTTGGTCAAATACTACCTGGAGGTGTGTTTGGGGTCATTGTCCTGTTGAAAAATAAATGATGGTACAAGTAAACGCAAACCGGATGGAATAGCATGTCGCTGCAAGATGCTGTGGTAGCCATACTGGTTCAGTATGCCTTCAATCTTGAATAAATCCCAAACAGTGTCACCAGCAAAGCACCCCCACACCATCACACCTCCTCCTCCATGCTTCAAGGTGGGAACCAGGCATGTAGAGTCCATCCGTTCACCTTTTATGCGTTGCACAAAGACACGGTGGTTGGAACCAAAGATCTCAAATTTGGACTCAGACCAAAGCACAGATTTCCACTGGTCTAATGTCCATTCCTTGTGTTCTTTAGCCCAAACAAGTCTCTTCTGCTTGTTGCCTGTCCTTAGCAGTGGTTTCCTAGCAGCTATTTTACCATGAAGGCCTGCTGCACAAAGTCTCCTCTTAACAGTTGTTGTAGAGATGTGTCTGCTGCTAGAACTCTGTGTGGCATTGACCTGGTCTCTAATCTGAGCTGCTGTTAACCTGCAATTTCTGAGGCTGGTGGCTAGGATGAACTTATCCTCCGCAGCAGAGGTGACTCTTGGTCTTCCTTTCCTGGGGCGGTCCTCATGTGAGCCAGTTTCTTTGTAGCGCTTGTTGGTTTTTGCAACTTCACTTGGGGACACTTTCAAAGTTTTCCCAATTTTTCGGACTGACTGACCTTCATTTCTTAAAGGATGGCCACTCGTTTTTCTTTACTTAGAATTTGTATTATGGCAAGAAAAAAGCAGCTAACAGTCTATTCAGTAGGACTATCAGCTGTGTATCCACCTGACTTCTGCACAACACAACTGATGGTCCCAGCCCCATTTATAAGGCAAGAAACCCCACTTATTAAACCTGACAGGGCACACCTGTGAAGTGAAAACCATTTCCGGTGACTACCTCTTAAAGCTCATCAAGAGAATGCCAAGAGTGTGCAAAGCAGTAATCAAAGCAAAAGGTGGCTACTTTGAAGAACCTAGAATATAAGACATATTTTCAGTTGTTTCACACTTTTTTGTTAAGTAAATATTTCCACATGTGTTCATTCATAGCTTTGATGCCTTCAGTGTGAATCTACAATTTTCATAGTCATGAAAATAAAGAAAACTCTTTGAATGAGAAGGTGTGTCCAAACCTTTGGTCTGTACTGTAGGTCAGAGGAAGCTGAATAAAATGATATTTTGAGATATACAAATCAAATGTCTTATTCTAGAAAAATACATTTTTTTCAAGATATATTTAATATTTAAATAAGGTATTAATATCTTGGGGTTGGACACAGATATTCCTGAGACTCCGCCTCCAGGGCAAAGAAGATGTTGCCAGTGTGAGACATGTAATGACTGACAGCCTGCTCTCTTTATCTACATGTCTCATGGTGCCAATGTCCCCTTTCAGTTATAATGATCTCAGGAGGTGGAGTTTCAGGGTGATCTATATCCGGCCCAGAGATCTTAACAGCTTATTAACATATTAAGAAAAACATATATTTCTTTGGAACAAGATTTCAGATCCCAGATATCAAGGTATCATCTTATTCAAATTCTCCATGAGCTACATGTCCATATAGATGTGCCTCTGTTATTAGGCTCTGTGCTATTGTTTATATAAACTAAATAAAGACTTTATAACCAGGTGATTAGCATTATAGTCTGACACGTCTCCTGTTGCGATTCATACCTCAATGTACAATGTATACAGAGAGACTAATGTGAGAGGGGGCAGCTCTCCCAGCACTGCTAAAACTAAATGCTTTGATTGCAGCCATTCTGACTCACCCAATAATCTAAATTAAACATCATTGGATTCAGGGTCTCTTTTCCTACATCATGCTGCTCTCAGATGAGGCAGCTTAAACCTGCTGACAGATTCCCATTAAGTGCCAGCTCCTTATCAGAAGAAGTCCAAAATCAGCATGGAACACAGGAATAAATGTGGTGCTAGGCACGCGATACAGCTTTCTGACATTAAGTTTAGTAAATCTACTGCAGTTTTTTTACATTGTTTTCTACAAGGCATGTAATACAGTTTGGAGAACCCCAGAATGACACCTGACACTACCTATTTTTGTGTGTTTGCTTCCGGCGTACACCAGCCATTCATACACTTCGTCACTGATGCAGAGGACGTCGTGCTTTATGCACAGCTCTGCGATGATCTGCAGCTCTTCCTTTGTGTACACCTAGAGAGCGGCGGTGGAGACACAGGCACAGGTTACTGAAAGCAGCAGCATTTAGAGGAGCTTTATTTTCTATTCAGACTAATAATTGGAAAATAATTACGTTTTACTACCTAGGTCAGGGGTGGGGAGTCTGAGTCTTGGAGTCGGAGTCTGTGTCCATTTTGGGTGGAGTCGGACTCAGGGAAATTGAGGAGTCTGAGTCAGAGGTTTGGCTTACTGACTCCACAGGCATTTCTGTGGAGTCGGAGTCCATTTTGCTGGAGTTGGATTCAGGGAAATTGCAGAGTCAGGGTCGGAGTTGGATGTTTGGCTTATCAACTCCACAGCCCTGTCAACAATAGGAGCTAATTTTTGAGGAACCACGTAAGGCTGGTATGCTACTAGGGAAAGACTCGGCGAGTCTCTCATTCCATCACCCGGCACGGTTTCCTGCTCTCCAGACAGGAGTGCATCAGCTGCATAGAAATACATGAAGCTGACACGCTCCTGTCTGGGGAGCTAACAGCCGTTCCGGGCGACACAATGAGAGACTCGAATAAGTCTCGGACGCCGACCTTAGACTGTTAACCATTACAATGCCTTCTGCCTGTACACAACAAGCTGCACCATTATCCCATGACAGATATTGAGCAAAATCTCAATGCAGATTATTATATGTACACACATCTATAGTGAACACAAAGAAGCTGTGCAGAAACTCAGCATCCGCCACACACTTAAGATTTTTTCCTTCCACTAGAAAATAGCACCTCAGAATTTTCCTTACCTTTCCTATAGGGTTGTTTGGCGTATTTATGATTATAGCTTTCGTTCTAGGACTGAATTTGCTGGCCAGTTCCTCTGGATCGAGGCTCCAGTCACCACTTGATAAAGTTACTTTGCCGCTTTCCTTCTGTGAATTCCAAACATATTTACAAGGGGTTGTCCAGTGAAAACATGTTATCATCCACACCCAAGATAGGGGATACTCGTTGGTGACTAGGTGTCCCACCGCTGCGAACTGCACTGATCAGTAGAACCTTTATCCTCATTAAGCAGTTTGGCAGTGTACATGTGCGCCGTTGCTCCATTGATTCCTCATGGGACTGCTGAGCGCTGCACTTGACTTTTCCAGCAGCCCCACAGAAAATAAATGGAGCGCAAGTCGGGTATCTGTCCTGCTGTGTCTGCGAAACAGAGATAAAAGTCTACTGATCTCTGGATTAGTGCTGGTCCCAGTAGTCAGACCCCAACGATGAGCAAATTATCAGTTCTCCAATGGAGAAGAAATTACTTATTCTATCTGGAAAACCCCTTTACTACCAACATCAATTGTTATAGGATGTAAAATTACAAGAACATAGAATATTTATCAGCCAGCACATGGGTAAATGTTACTGGAGGGAGGTATAAAGTGCTCGGATCCTAACCAGTGGCCAAACACATGAGGTCCGGTCACACACTACTCTGTGGAACTTGCCTATAGTCCATATTAAAGGCCTCAAATGTTGCAGATTTTCTACAACTGATGGGGTAATTAGTTGATCATTTTCAGCCGGGTTTCTAAAGCCCCAGTCACACATAACGAGATCGCTAGCGAGATCGTTGTAACTGTGACGTTACAACGATCTCTCCAGCGATGTCATTATGTGTGACATCTAGCTTCGATCAGGCCCCTGCTGCGAGGTTGCTAATCGCTGCAAAGGGCTCAGGACCATTTTTTGGTCGTTTTTCTCCCGCTGGTCAGCACGCATCACTGCGTGTGACAGCGAGAGACCAGTGGTCAGTGACCACACAGGCTGGTAACCATGGTAAACACCGGGTATCTAGGCAGCACGCGCTGCCTAGATACCCGATGTTTATCATGGTTACCAGCGCTAAGCAGGGAGGACGCTGGTAACTATGATAAACGGTGGGTATCTAGGCAGCACGCGCTGCTTAGATACCCGCTGTTTATCATAGTTACCAGCATCCTCCCTGCTTAGCGCTGGTAAACATGATAAGCATCGGGTATCTAGGCAGCGCGAGCTGCTTAGATACCCACCGTTTATCATAGTTACCAGCGTCCTCCCTGCTTCCAGGCTGCGCTAAGCAGGGAGGACGCTGGTAAACATGATAAACATCGGGTATCTAGGCAGCGCGAGCTGCTTAGATACCCACCGTTTATCATAGTTACCAGCGTCCTCCCTGCTTCCAGGCTGCGCTAAGCAGGGAGGACGCTGGTAACTATGATAAACATCGGGTATCTAGGCAGCGCGAGCTGCTTAGATACCCACCGTTTATCATAGTTACCAGCGTCCTCCCTGCTTCCAGGCTGCGCTAAGCAGGGAGGACACTGGTAACATCGCTTTCAGCGATGTGGGAGGTGGCTCCCTGGTCCCTGGGAAGATTTGCCTGTTTGACAGCTCCCCAACGACCAGGTAGCAATGCTCCAGCGATCTTGGCAGGTCGATATTGCTGTCGGGATTGCTGGAGCGTTGTTGTGTGTGACTGGACCTTAAGGGGGATTTATAGTTTAAAAAAAAAACAAAAAACAAACAAATGACATTTGGAAAAATCACCAAATTCACCAAAAGTGCGAGTTTCAGTGCAGACTCCACACATTTCCCCACAGTGTTTTATCACAACAGTCTGCTGTCACATAGGATTACTTCTGTTACATTTTACGGGAACTTTTTCCTTCATTCTTTCTAATTGGTGGGAAAAACACAACAGAATAGTGATGCATAAATCTCTTCCTAGGAAAAAAATAAAGGGACACCAACACATGAAAATAACTGTTTAAATCAGGTTATTATGTTACATACAATTGTGAAAAAAAGATGGCAATTTACTTTAGAAAGATTTGAATAAATACAATAAAAAGTCTTGCAATTTTTACACTGGTAACTGGGGCTGTTTTAGGGTACTTTCACACTGCATTCTCCTGCACGTTCAGTGGTCCGATCCAATCTCCTGTCCGAACCCCCTGTAAAATGTGATTTGGATGCATGCACCAACAGGGCCACTGACTTTAAAGGTGCAGATGGAGTTACCGTGTGCTCTGTCATGCACCATCCCCATTAGAGCCTGCTCCTGTGACTTCTGCTTCTCACCAGGCACCGCCGTATTCACCCTGTAGGTGGTGTTCATGATACAGAAGTCAGAGCGAGAATCTTTGGAAAGAGCAGGCTCTGCCCATCCACTAAAGTTAGGCTGTATTCACACACCGCGCTTTTGCATTTTATTTTACGCCGCATTTTCCCCCAAAAGTGCATCAACGTCAGCATTCCCAGCAAGGTAAATTGACTTTTACTTTTGCCATTCAGATGCTGCGTAACTTACCGACGTGCTTGGGGCCGAAAGCGCATATGTAAAAAGAATGAACATGTTAATTGTTTGCAAAAATGTGCGCGCTTTCCTCCATAGGCACTATTATAAGACGCTGAAATACGCATTGTCGTTTAGACAATCCTGCATTCCAACACCTATAAGCGTGGGCACAGGAGGAAGTGATGTCACACAGGGGCAGGAATAATCCTGTTCCTGTGTGACGTGTGTATTTTCGCTTTAGCAGTGTATGTACATACACTGCTAAAACGAAATAAAAGAAAGCAATGGTTTAAAAATCTAACTTAAATAGTCTGACGGACGCCTTCCCGGGACAGTCTGCGGAGAGGTGAGTATTTCATTTTTTTATTTTTAACCACTGCTTTCTTTTATTTTGCTTTAGCAGTGTATGTATGTACATACACTGCTAAAGCGAAAATACACACGTCACACAGGAACAGGATTATTCCTTCCCTGTGTGACATCACTTCCTCCTGCGCTTTTGGGAGAGAAACGCGGCCATGAAAAACGTGGCGTCTGTACGCAACGCAATATTTTTACCGGCACTAAAAAACGCGGCCGCAAGAGGCAGGAAAAAAAGCCTGCGCAAAAAAAGGGGGGAAAAGCGCGGCATGTGAACGCAGCTTTAGAGTGGCTGGGACCTGCAGTAACTTCCCAGTCTGACAGAGTGGAAGTGTCTGTGTGTGTGCTGTCCAGCTGCAGTCATTATATCCTAAGTTTCAGCCTATTGGAAAGCACCACACCCTACTAATACCTTTAGCCTTCTGCTGAAAGCTGCCAGAAACATCTTTATGTTTCCCTGGCTATTCTCCTGTCTTGTATTGGTATTTTTCCAGTGTTACCTCGGCCTGTTTGTTTGGACGCTTCTACTACCCTACAATTTTGTTTTTTGCTGCCATCTTGGTTTTGACCCTTCTCCCTGACTATGCTATGAGAACCTGATTTTGGCCTTTTTCTGACTTCCAGAATTTGACCCTGCTTGGCTACTTTCCAGTCTCTGAACTGCAGCCCATCCATAGGCAGTAATCCCTGGACCCTGTTGTACATCCAGATCCCTGTAAAATATTTAAAGGGTGTCAGTTACTTGGGTTTCTGTCCATCGTGTGTCCGACATAGCCTTCTTGTGGTTGTAGGCTCGGACAGACATCACAATACACCTACTGGAGATGGACATCTAGATGTAGTAGACTGTGTCTGGGTGTCCGCCTTCAGTAAACATATACTCCCAAAAATGGCGCACAACAGAGCACACGGTGACTCCATGTACACCATTAAAGTCAATGACCCCATCCACGCATATGTCCGAATCATGTTTTCCAAATTGTTCAGACCTAAGCCCTGACACGATCAATGAAGGCAATATGAAAGCAGCCTTAGACTCATACCTTCTATCTGAAGAGTTTTCAGCAGGCTCTTTATCAGAGACAGGCTTACGATGAAAGATAAAACCTCTATACGCAGCTGAAAGCATAGTATCCACCAATCACAATAGGCGATGTCACAGCTGACCCTGCTCCTCCTCCCTTCACAATGACCTTTGCACACACACATTAGCTGCTTCAATACAAAAGGTAGAGTCAGCATCCTTCATTGTGACTAATGAGTATGTAGATTTACTGAACCAGGAAAACAAGAAAAGAAAAAGCCCCGGTGGCAAGTGTGAAAATTGCAAGGATTTCCATTTTCAATTTTTAACACAAATTGTGATTTGCAGGACATTAGTAAACATTACAAAAAATACATGTAACACAAAAACCTGTTTTAAACACCAGATTGGTTTCGGAGGACGGCTTGTTTTTGAAAGTGCTATTGAAAAGTTAAATGACAAAAGTGCAGCAAATTATATAAAACATTACCAAAAAGCCAGACCCATAATGACTATACCTGATCTACAGGGAGGCTACGTGCAGTACCACGTGATACTTACATTTCGCAGGGGGATGTAGACAGGGGTGGCTCTGGCCATCTTTACCATGGGATCATAACAGTCATAAAATGGTTCAATTATTATCACCTGTTCATAAAATCAGCAAAATGAAATAGATTAGGAAAAAGAGAATTTTGTTTACGTACCGTAAATTCTTTTTTCTTTAATCATCAATGGGAGACCCAGACAATGGGGTTTAGGGCACTGCCCTCCGGAGGTCACACTAGGTACTACAAGTTTGTAGACACCGCCCCCTCCGCTTATAAACCCCTACCGCAGGGAACATCCTCAGTTTGGTCTACAAGCTGCGAGGAGGAAAATAAACCACACCCGAAACCTCGGGAAGAACACCGTGCACAAACGGTTCAACAACCCGGCAAACACTGTCTCAACAGAGAACAGAGCCAATGCAAAACAAGCAAAGGAACAACTGGGTGGGTACTGGGTCTCCCATTGATGATTAAAGAAAAAAGAATTTACGGTACGTAAACAAAATTCTCTTTTTTCTGGTCATCACAATGGGAGACCCAGACAATGGGGATGTCCTAAAGCAATACCCCAGGGCGGGAAGAGTTCCTCAACAAGACGGATAACATGGTTCCCCTTTAAAGGTGGGCAACCGCCGCCTGTAGAACCCGCCTGCCCAAATTTGCATCCGCAGAGGCATGGGCATGCACCATATAGTGCTTAGAGAAAGTGTGTAGGCTGGACCAAGTGGCCGCCTGACACACCTGTAGAGCAGATGCTCTATGTCGCAAGGCCCATGAGGCACCTACGGCTCTGGTAGAGTGAGCCTTCAATCCCACCGGGAGAGGCAAACCAGAAGACCGGTAAGCCTCTTGAATGGAAGCCTTAATCCACCTGGCTAAGGTTGACTTTGAAGCCGCGGACCCCTTACAGCGACCTGTCGTAAGAACAAACAAAGAATCCGAACTCCTAAAGGAGGCGGTTCTGGACACATAAATGCGTATAGCTCTCACGAGATCCAGAGTATGGAGGTCGCGCTCAACCTGATGAACGGGAGCGGGGCAAAATGATGGGAGAACAATCTCCTGGTTCAGGTGAAACGTTGAAACCACCTTTGGCAAGAATTCCGGCCGTGGACGCAACACCACCTTGTCTTGGTGAACCACCAGAAAGGGAGACTTGCACGATAGTGCAGCCAATTCAGAGACCCTCCTCAGAGATGTAATCGCCACCAGAAAAGCCACCTTCTGGGATAGACGAGAAAGGGAAACCTCCCTCAGAGGCTCAAATGGCGGATTTTGCAATGCCGCCAGGACCATGTTAAGGTCCCACGGATCCAGAGGTCTCTTGTAGGGTGGAACCATCCGCGACACCCCCTGCAGAAATTGACGGACCTTCGGGAGAAGCGCCAATCGTCTGTCAAACAGCACAGAAAGTGCTGAGACCTGACCCTTTAAGGAGCCAAGGGATAATCCCAACTCCAAACCCGACTGTAGGAATGCCAACAATGTCGGGATGGACAAGGGCCACGGGGACCGGCCCCCAGAGGCACACCAGGTAAAAAAGATTTTCCACGTCCTGTGGTACATTTTCCTGGAAACTGGCTTTCTAGCCCGATTCATAGTGGCAACCACTGTAGGGGAGAACCCCCTGGATGTCAGCAGCCAGGCCTCAAGAGCCATGCAGTCAATCTGAGGGCCTTGGAATTGAGGTGGAAGAATGGGCCTTGCGCGAGAAGATCTGCGCGTTCTGGAAGAGCCCACCTGTGTCCGCCTGACAGTTGCCACAGGTCCGGATACCAGGACCTCCTGGGCCAGTCTGGAGCCACTAGAATGGCTACCCTGCATTCCGACCTGATTTTCCACAGCACCCTGGGAATCAGAGCCATAGGAGGGAACACATATGGTAGATTGAATCTGGACCAAGTCAAGATCAGGGCGTCCGCTCCCAACGACTGGGGGTCCCATGACCTCGCCATGTATTGCGGAACCTGATGATTCAGCCGTGAGGCCATCAGATCCACGTCCGGAGTGCCCCATCTGCTGCAGATGTCCCGAAAGACGTCTGGATGAAGGGCCCACTCTCCGGCGTCCATCCCCTGCCTGCTCAGATAGTCGGCCTCCCAGTTTTCGACCCCTGGGATGTGAACTGCGGAGATCAGGCAGTTGTTGTCCTCCGCCCAGGATAGAATGCGGTGGACTGCGGCCAGAGCCTCTGCACTCCTGGTTCCTCCTTGATGATTTATATAAGAGACGGCCGTCGCGTTGTCGGACTGAACCCGGATGGGATGTCCTGAGAGGAATCTCTGAAAGGCCAGGAGTGCTAGATAGATCGCCTTGATCTCCAGCACGTTGATCTGTAATGCCGACTCCGACAGAGTCCAGAGGCCTTGGGCCCTGTGGTGTAAGAACACCGCACCCCAGCCCTTCAGACTGGCGTCGGTGGTCACCACTAACCATGACGGTTTGATGAAGGACCGGCCCCGCGACAAGTGATGTGGTTGAAGCCACCACTGCAGGGAATCTCGGGTCGGTTGTGACAGTGTCACCAGCCGATTCAGTGAGATCGTCCTCTTGTCCCACCTGCGTAGTATCTCCAGCTGGAGAGGACGGAGGCGAAATTGTGCAAACGGCACCGCCTCTATCGCCGCCACCATGCGACCCACCAGCTTCATCAACCCACGAAGGGACGATTGTGGTGACAGGAGCACTGCTTGCACTCCCGATCGGATCGCCACCTGTTTGGATTGTGGCAGAGACACCAGGGCTGAGGACGTGTTGAAGTCCATGCCCAAATAAGTCAAGGACTGGGTCGGAACCAAGGTTGACTTCTGAACATTGAGGAGCCAACCGAATTGTTCCAGAGACCGCATGGTCACATCTAGGCTCGCTTGACAGAGGTGTTCCGATGGCGCCCTGACCAGCAGGTCGTCTAAATAGGGAATGACGGCATGGCCCTGCACGTGCAGGAGAGCCATCATAGAGGCCATCACTTTTGTGAACACCCGTGGTGCCGAGGCCAAGCCGAACGGCAGCGCCACAAATTGGAAGTGTTCCTCCCCCACTGCAAATCTCAACCATCGCTGGTGAGCCGGTGCAATGGGCACGTGAAGGTAAGCGTCTCTGATATCTATGGACGCCAAGAAGTCCCCCTGTGACACAGCCGCGATCACTGAGCGCAGTGATTCCATACGGAACTTCCGAACCAGCACGTGGCGGTTTGAACAACTTCAGGTCCAGAACCGGGCGGAAGGATCCGTCCTTCTTTGGGACGATAAAGAGGTTGGAGTAAAAACCCCTGAACCTCTCCCCGGAAGGCACCGGGACCACCACTCCGTCTCTGCGGAGTCCCTCCAACACCAAAGAAAAGGCCTGAGCTTTTTCTGGGGAGGGGACCGACCGATGGAATCGGGATATCGGTTTTGACGTCAGCTCTATCCTGTAACCTCGCGAGACCACGTCTCGAACCCACTGATCTGGAACGTGAAGTAGCCACTCGTCCTGAAAGCGAGACAAGCGGCCCCCCACCTGTGGGGAGGCAGGAAGAGAGAGCGAGTCATGTAGAGGCGGGTTTGGGGGTGGCAGCTGCTGCCCCCGCCGGCTTCTTTGGACGACTCTTAGAGCGCCACTGAGAAGCGGGCTTGCCCCCTCGGTCCGTGCGAGCGGACGGTGCTGATGACTGTGAGCTGGACCGAAAGGACCACTGTTTTGGGTTCCTCTTAACGGTATACCGTGGCTTAGGTTTATTCTGCGGTATTTTAGACTCAGCAGAATCCTTAATTAGCTTGTCCAGCTCTGTGCCAAAAAGCCTGTCACCAGAGAACGGAAGATTCTGCAGAATCTTCTTAGATGTGGCATCTGAGTCCCAAAGACGTAGCCACAACAACCTGCGGATCGCTATAGCATTGGCCGAAGCCACAGCTGAGCGAGTGGCAGTTTCCAGAGTCGCCGTCCTGGCGTAGTCCGCATAGGCCCTCGCCCTCTCGGTAAGTGCCAGGACCTCTGGACTGGACCTTGCCAGGTCAGTGATACCATCCAAGCAGGTAGTAATCGCTTGTAAGGTCCAGACCGTGGCAAAGTTAGGGGCAAATGACGACCCCACCGCCTCATAGGAAGACTTGGCGAGTTGCTCGACCTGTCTATCAGTAGCATCCTTCAGTGAGGAGCTATCAGAGGCGAGAGAAAGGGAGCGTGCAGCAATCCTGGTCATGGAAGCATCCACCTTCGGGGACTGCGACCACTCCTGAAGCACCTCCTGGGGAAAGGGGAAGCGATTGTCCTTGGGTTTGCGGACATAACGCCGCCCAGGATGTAACCTGGGGGCTCTAATCACCCTTCCAAAATTAGTATGGTCCATAAAGGAGCCACTTGGTCTAGCCTCCGGCCGCAGCCATTGATAGACCTCCTTCGGGTGCACCGTCACCTCCTCAGGGGGTGTCACGAGACGTAAGGTCTCGTTGATAGAGGACACCAGATCCTCCACCCCATCTGGTGGTTCAGACACAGATACAGACCCGAAAGTCGAACCCCCATCATCTTCCTCACCATCAGAGGAACGCTCCTCCTCAGAGAGAGTCTGGAGCTCGGGTGAAGCCTCACGACGAGTTCGCTTAAGGGGTCTCACAGCAGAAGAGGGAGACACCCGGGGGTAACTGGAAGGAGTAGCTGGGCTATCCAGTCTCCTATTAAGTGCCTCCAGGGATTGCGACATGGAGGACAGCTGAGACAACAGAGATTCATTGATCCTGTTCTGAGTCTCCCAAGGCCCTGAGATCACCTGAACCTCGGGGTACAGCACCGGAGCTGCTGACTCAGCAGTGCCAGCCCGGGCCTCTGGGCGTCCGCAGTTATTGCAGGACCCCTCCACCAGTGTTCCATTGCACGTAGCACATGTAACGGTGGCCTCGGCCGCCTTAGCAGCCAGCTTCCTAACTGAGGACATGGCCACAGTAGGGGTAGATAAGCCCAATTGCAGACAATAAAACCGGAGATCCCGGTGGCTTACCGACCGCTGTAAAGCGGTATGAGGGAGCGGTGTGTGTGTGTGACCTCCGCGCCGTCTTCCGGTCTCCCCTCTTGGAGTGCAGACGCACGCTGCATACAGTTCCCAGCCGGGAAGTGAGGGTAAAGATGGCCGCCGACAGAGAAACTGTGGGCGGCGCCGAAGACACGCGGGAAACACACGCACACGCCCCGCGGTGACGTCACCGCACGGGCTGCATCCCATCCTCCAAGCATCCTTCTCATGAGGGAGCTGGAGCCCGCAGGGCGGGAAACAGTGTAAAATACATTGTACACAGACTGCAAATACATATCACACATCCGCAGCCTACGGCCTCAGCCCCTGTGACACACAGGGCGGTCAGCCAGGGTGACCCCAGCACAGGGTACACCCGCAGAACCGCGGGCCCGAGGGCAACGCGCGGTCTGAGTGTCATGAAACACATAAAGTGCCAGACACTACCCCCAGGCACACAGGAGACACAGAGTGCCTCAGTGCCGGTCCGGTCTGTAAGCACCATTCAGGGAGGCCTCGGACGGGGGTGCAGCACCAGTCTGGAGTGTAAGCACCATTTAGGGAGGCCTCAGACTGGGCCGCTCAGCCCAGTCCGGAGTGTAAGCACCATTTAGGGAGGCCTCGGACTGGGCTGGCTCCAGTCCGGTCTGTAAGCACCATTTAGGGAGGCCTCGGACGGAGCGGAGCTGTGCAAGGCTCCCATCTCCCACTCACCAGAGCCCCCCAGAGAGGGATGGAGAGGAGTGTAACAGCGTACCGGGGAGAACACCAGGTGTCCAGGCCCTAGGCCCTCCGGTACCTCCACCAGCGTGTGCCACTAAGGGTGAGCGGGGAGGCTGTCACCGGTCCCGACTGGGACCTTATTACCTTGTCTTCAGACGCCATCACGAAAGTAGTGAGAATGCAGTGAAGTGCAAGCGAAGCGTGATCCTCCGAGCACACTAAGTTTAAAACTGAGGATGTTCCCTGCGGTAGGGGTTTATAAGCGGAGGGGGCGGTGTCTACAAACTTGTAGTACCTAGTGTGACCTCCGGAGGGCAGTGCCCTAAACCCCATTGTCTGGGTCTCCCATTGTGATGACCAGAAAATCTGCAATACTCAGTGCAGTGTATACAGCTGAAGAAGAAGATACATATCCTCTAAATCATATTCTGAATCTAGTGATCACCCCCTGTCCATACTAACCAGCAT
Source organism: Allobates femoralis (assembly GCA_033576535.1). Lineage (NCBI taxonomy): Eukaryota > Metazoa > Chordata > Amphibia > Anura > Aromobatidae > Allobates > Allobates femoralis. The sequence goes on from JARQOC010000007.1 coordinate 171,698,231, forward strand.
CCAAAAAGTCCTGCAGAGAAGCTTAATAAATAGAAAACCTATGTGACCCCCCCCCCCTTCCCCAGTGCACATTATTCGCCTTCAGATGAGCCACCCGTTGGGTCTAAGTACAGTTGTGGCCAAAAAAGTATTGACACCCCTGCAATTCTGTCAGATAATACTCAGTTTCTTCCTGAAAATGATTGCAATCACAAATTCTTTGGTATTATTATCTTTATTTAATTTGTCTTCAATGAAAAAACACAAAAAGAATTGTCCTAAAGCCAAATTAGATATAATTCCAAACCAAACATAAAAAAGGGGGTGGACAAAAGTATTGGCACTGTTAGAAAAATCATGTGATGCTTCTCTAATTTGTGTAATTAACAGCACCTGTAACTTACCTGTGGCACCTAACAGGTGTTGGCAATAACTAAATCACACTTGCAGCCAACTGACATGGATTAAAGTTGACTCAACCTCTGTCTTGTGTCCTTGTGTGTACCACATTGAGCATGGAGAAAAGAAGAAGACCAAAGAACTGTCTGAGGACTTGACAAATCAAATTGTGAGGACGCATGAGCAATCTCAAGGCTACAAGTCCATCTCCAAAGAACTGAATGTTCCTGTGTCTACGGTGCGCAGTGTCATCAAGAAATTTAAAGCCCATGGCACTGTGGCTAACCTCCCTAGATGTGGACGGAAAAGAAAAATTGACGAGAGATTTCAATGCAAGATTGTGCGGATGGTGGATAAAAACCTCGACTAACATCCAAACAAGTTCAAGCTGCCCTGCAGTCCGGGGTACAACATTGTCAACCCGTACTATCCGTCGGCGTCTGAATGAAAAGGGACTGTATGGTAGGAGACCCAGGAAGACCCCACTTCTTACCCCGAGACATAAAAAAGCCAGGCTGGAGTTTGCCAAAACTTACCTGAGAAAGCCTAAAACGTTTTGGAAGAATGTTCTCTGGTCAGATGAGACAAAAGTAGAGCTTTTTGGGCAAAGGCATCACCATAGAGTTTACAGGAAAAAAAAAGAGGCATTCAAAGAAAAGAACACGGTCCCTACAGTCAAACATGGCGGAGGTTCCCTGATGTTTTGGGGTTGCTTTGCGGCCTCTGGCACTGGACTGCTTGACCGTGTGCATGGCATTATGAAGTCTGAAGACTATTAACAAATTTTGCAGCACAATGTATGGCGCAGTGTTAGAAAGCTGGGTTTCCCTCAGAGGTCATGGGTCTTCCAGCAGGACAATGACCAAAACACACTTCAAAAAGCACTGGAGACTTCTAAGGTGGCCAGCAATGAGTCCAGACCTGAATCCCATAGAACACCTGTGATTTCCACTAAAAAAAAAGCTGGGCTTTGTAGTCCACGCTGACCTCAAGAAACTTCCAGTCCAGTAAAGGGTTAATCAGTTTCTGGTTTATTTTCCTACACGTTTCGTGGCTTTAAATCTGCCACTTCATCACTTCACCACGAAACGCGTAGCCAAATAAACCAGAACCTGATTAACCCTTTACTGGACTGGAAGTTTCTTGAGGTCAGCGCGGACTACAAAGCCCAGCTTTTTCTTCGTTGGAAATCATTTATCTTCACTGGGCTCCTGCAGCGATCATTACCAGGCTCTCTCAGTTTGTTGTGGCTCTCACAACCACCGCAGGTGAGTCACACTGTTTGGGGGGACTGGACTATTTATTAAGACGATAACGCCCTATGTGCGCTCCCTATTTATCCTTTTTTATAGAACACCTGTGGAGAGATCTAAATATGGCAGTTTGGAGAAGGCACCCTTCAAATATCAGGGACCTGGAGCAGTTTGCCGAAGAAGAATGGTCTAAAATTCCAGCAGAGTATTGTAAGAAACTCATTGATGGTTACCGGAAGTGGTTGATCGCAGTTATTTTGGCTAAAGGTTGTGCAACCAAGCATTAGGCTGAGGGTGCCAATACTTTTGTCTGGCCCATTTTTGGAGTTTTGTGTGAAATTATCAATGTTTTGCTTTTTGCTTCATTCCCTTTTGTGTTTTTTCATTGAAGGCAAATTAAATGAAGATAATAACACCAAAGAATTTGTGATTGCAATTATTTTCAGGAAGAAACGGAATATTATCTGACAGAATTGCAGGGGTGTCAATACTTTTGGCCACAACTGTATATGGACTGTGGTTTTCCCTTGTAACCCAACTTTCTAGGCATCTACAATCAGATTAACAATACTGTCTGCACAATTTATAGGTCCACATAATATCAGCTCGATCAGGTTCAGACTTCCAGCTCATCACCTGTATAGATTACATTCTACCCTATCCATTATGTCAATATAATATTTTTATTTTACCTTATTTTTGGATTTCTTTTTCTCTGAATATATTTGATTGGGTTTAAATAACTTAAGAGGCCTCCACCTCCCCCTACCCCTACGAGCCACCTACCATTTATTGCTTAGGAGGCACAGCCCCATACTCTTATAGTAGCTGGTACTGCCACCTACAGCTGATTGGTGTTGGTGCCAGGGGTCAGATCTCCATGGATCTAATATTAAGGGACTATCCTAAAAGCAGCCCATCATCTCCTAGAAAATATATTTGAAGTGAACCTGTCCGCAGCTTTTTCCCATATAGGCTGCGGTCATCACCAGTTAGCCCTTATATATAGCATTATACTGTAGGATACTGTAGGATTACCTGGGGAGTGGTTTGCTCCAATGGGCGCCTCCGGTCTTGATTCGGCACCTTCTCTTTGCTTTTGATTGCCGTCCTCCTTCTCTGCTCCATGCAGGTGACGCACCCAACATTATTCACACAATGTCGTCCATTGTGCTTCTGTGCACGTGCACTTCTCTCTGCCCTACTAAAGGCAGAGAAAAGTACTGCAGTGCACAGACGGGGAAAGGTAACATGATGCCCGCACATGAGCACTACAGGGTGTTCTTTGACCTTTCCCCGTGCATTACAATACTTTGTTCTGCCCTCAACAGGACAGAGAGAAGTGCGCGTGCTCAGAAGCGCAAAGGAAGAGACTGTGTGGATGATGTAGGATGTGTGACCCACATAAAGCAGGGAAGGAGGACAGCAATAACTCGAATAGAGAAGGTGCCGGATGAGAATCAGTGATACCCATCGGACCGGATCGCCCCATAGGGGAGTATAATAAAAGTTCATTTTTATGATACACAGATTGGCTTGGCGACTTCTATACCGTATTCTAGAATGCTGAATTTAAAGTCTTACTGGTGGTGGCCCCAATTTATATGGGAAAAACTGGTGACAAGTTCACTTTAATTATTTAACCATGTAAGTGTATAGTTAAGGCTCTGTTCACACACTCCTCATTTGGCTACTGATCTACTCAGATGTCAGAACACAATAGCAAATATTTCAAAAAGAGTGGACCTCACTCGACATAAATGGGTATGAGGGAATGAGTGTACTATTCATGCCATTAAATATGGTGCAACTGTGCCGTAAAGTGTATCTGTCATTTCAGGTAACTTTTCAGAATAAATTGTCATGTGTGTATATGAGGAATACTATAGGTCTTGCCATTATATCACTAGTATCCTACGTTTTACCCACTGCAGCCTTCTAATTTTTAGTTGTCTCTGCACAGTAGAGAATACCAGCTAAGGGCCCTTTCACAACAGCGTTTTTTTTTCAAATCGCGGCAGATGCAGTTGAAAAAACCGCATCTGCCGCGATTACCGCATACCGGCTGCACTTGCGGCACGGTTGCGGCGCGGTTGCGGTAAACGCTATACAAGGTATAGGCGGACTTGCAGCAGGTGCGGCAAGTGCGGTTTTGGCACTTGCGGCAGGTGTGGCCGCGAAAAAAAATGCTGTCAGCCGCGTTTTTTTTCGCCGCCGCACCTGCCGCAAGTGCCAAAGCCGCACTTGCCGTAAGTCCGCCTATACCTTGTATGGCGTTTACCGCAACCGCGCCGCAACCGTGCCGCAAGTGCAGCCGGTATGCGGTAATCGCGGCAGATGCGTTTTTTTCACCGCATCTGCCGCGATTTGAAAAAAACGCTGATGTGAAAGGGCCCTTACACAGAGAGATGCATCTCTGCTCTTCATTCCCTGTGACTCAGACAAAAGCAGCAAGGAGTGAATCACACAAAAGTACTGAGCAATGTAGCTCTGAATTCAGCACTGAAGTGAAATACATTCGCTGAGAGTCGCAGTACAATTAGTTTTTCCAAACGTCATTCACTCACAGCGTAAAAAATATATCCACTGTGCTGTCTGACTTACTTTCAGCAAGGGAAAGAGGTGGCTCAAATGTGGATTAAGAAATAACAAACATTTCTTACATTTGTGTCGTCTATTATTAATTTATGCAAGGTTTGTTGAAACAACGGTGACCAATTATTCCACAAATTATTAGATTGGGTAGTATTATCAATTTCAAGCTTCCAATTAAATGGAAAAAAAAAAAAACAACTGAAACAACCCCTTCACTCTGGGGCAGATTTTTCTGGCTCTCACCTCATCACCCTCATCAACCAGGCCCTGGATGGTATTGAAGAGGGAGCCATAGGCGCCAACCGTCACCAAGATATCTTTGTTTGGATTAATTTGCCTTCCTGTGACTTTACCATACACTTGAGAAAGAGCATCTACCAGCAATGGGTGACCCTGGGGGAAAAAAGGGAAAAAGTTCAGATCTCCATTGTGATACTTTAATATAATGTTTGGCACCAACATATTTCTAAAATGAAGGGTGTACTATATTGCCCAACACAGCACAGCTACTGAAGGTCTGGTCACAAACACTTTTCCTAGTATTCCTACTAAAGTACAAGCACTTTAAGTCACATCTCTACAATTCCAACATAAGAAATAATGTTGTATTGGATTTAATTGCAATTGTATGGAAAGGCCCAATACATGGTTAGATGGGAACAGTCCCAAGCCGGGTACAACAAACATTTGATAGGCGGTCTGCACACAATATCCTGACTATATGTTCAACAAAGTCAATACCCAGTTTATTTAAAGACTGAAGTACTGCAAACTGAGGCTGTAAGCAGGAAGACATTACAATACCCTGGACAAAACCAGTCTTACTAACCCATCCCTGAGTCGGAACAGTGAGTGGCCAGCCGTAGGGTGCAGCCTAAATGAGCACTGAAGGTATAACACACAGCACTGAATTTATGGAAATCAAGTACAGCAAACAGATTACACCGGGCACTCCACGTATGACACTAAACAGGGCTGTCACTCCTGTGACTCATGCAGCTTACTCTGGCGGTGCCGGCATGTGAGTAAATCCAAATCGATATCGTAGAAAATAGAGCCGCACTCACCATTAGTCGATCTTGAACACTTTTATTCTTAGTTCAGTCCATACATGTGAACATCAGCAGGGTCCCCTTGGGACCCTTTTACAGGTTACATACCCTTAAGGATTGAATAGTCCAAAAAGCCTTAATCTCGCGCTCGGCCAGATTTTGTATGCGTAGTTCCAGGTGTTTAGTGCTCAACAATGTAGAGATTTCAGCCGTATTACACTCCATAAAAAAGCGTATATACACACCATAATGTTGTTTTGAACAATATATGTAACTTTTAATAATGTTCACATTGTTTTGCTATAGCGGTAGTGACGTCAATACCGGCAAGTTAAAGCCCGGAAATGACGACAGACGCTATAGAGGACCCGTCGAAGCGGTACACGACCGCGAAACGGCAGGCCGTCGTCCCCCGTCCCCGCACCCCCTCCCCTGCTGATGTTCACATGTATGGACTGAACTAAGAATAAAAGTGTTCAAGATCGACTAATGGTGAGTGCGGCTCTATTTTCTACGATATCGATTTGAATTTATGGAAATATTTACTGGAATTATTAGCACACTTCTTTGCTGTGTATTAACTGTGTTTCCATGAAAATAAAAAAATACTAATGTCCAAAACATGCATTTGGTCTTATTTTCAGGGGATGTCTTATTCTTCCACATGAACAACAATCTACATTTATTCTTAAACAAAAAAAGAAAAATCAACATTTATTCATAGATAGCCATGACCAAAGTAAAGCCAAAGCCTTTGCTCTCCTGTCAGAAACCCATTCATAGATCGTGGCTTCCACAGCTCAGGACATAAGTGTTGCCAAACCTGATCCATAATTGTGCTTCTTAGCAATTCATCTTATAACTAGAGATGAACGGACCCGTGGAAGTTCGGGTTCTGGTGGTCCAGCCAAACTGTTTATAAGGCTGGAAACATATACGATCGAATGACAAATCTGACTGTTTCCTATACAGGAGAGCAGGATGAGTGACATCCGTTTTTTGATCTGTGTGGCATGAGAGTGCAATGCGATTTTGCATTATTTTCTCAGCTAACATCAGTACGATGTTCGTGTGACATCAGTGTGGTGTCTGTGTGCAATGCGTTGTCAACAACGCCGGGAGTAACCGAGTTCATTTGGGGACACCATTGCCATAGCAACCGCTATTAGTGGTTACAATGGCAACTGTGACCTCATCGTTTACTATACCACAGGTCTCAGCTCTGTCATTTAGTGATCAGAGACCATGGAGAGTGGACATGTTCTTCCTCTCCACTGCATCTGATGTAGCAGAGCAGCGTGTGTCCAGGAAGAGAGAAGATGAGAATTATGTAGGGATACGAGTGTGAAGGGGTTAATAAAGATGGGGTCACCAAGCGTCTCTGTGTTTTATTTATAATAAAATAATTTTTCTCTGCTTTGTGTTTTTTTTACCATTTATTTGAGATTCTTAATGGCTGGGTCTAACTTGGCCTGATATTAAGAATCACAGAGCTTAATACCAGCTGGCAATACAAAGTGTAAAATGCACTTTTGTTCCCTCAAATTTTTGGGGAAAGTGGGTGTGTGTTTTGTAATCCGAATCTACAGTTTTGTACTGGGGAGGGCGGCACTTTGGAGTAGTGTCCTGGGGTTGGAGTGGGATGCAGAGGCAGCGGGAAGTCACATGGTCTCGCTCATTAGCCTCATGTAATATGCATTGCACCCGCTGTCCATCACCTCAGTACTGAAACAGCACCGAGGCAATTGACAGGGGGGCAGCACATATTACATGTGCCCCCCTCCCATCGATGATGTGGCCCCTCCATCACGCTATATGTCCCCCTGTGTTGACACACATAACCCCACCGTCTGGATATGGGCTCCACCGTCACGCTATATGTAAAATAACATACGCTGTTACTCACCTTTCCGATGATCGCTCAATGCTTGCAGCTGAGCAATGACTTCCTGTGTCTGTGTGGGCATCAGGTCATGTGATCAGCACAGCACAGTGATGATGCCCGGGACCAAAGCTGGAAGTCACCTGTCAGCTGGAAGCATGGTGTGATCATCGGAGGTGAGTAACAGCGTTTATTATTTTACAGGGTGCACTCCAGCAGGGGCCATATAGCGTTACGGGTGGCTCATATCTGGGACGGTGGGGCTATGTGTGCCAGCACAGGGGTATATTTAGCGTGACAGGGGGATATGTGCCAGGACAGGGCGACGTGTGCTAGCATAGGGAGACATGTGTCAGCACAGAGCGATATATGGCATGATGGGGGGCCCTATCCAGGACGGTGGGGATATGTGTGCTAGCACAGGGGACCATGTGCCAGCACAGGGGAACATATGTAAGATAATGGGGCCATATCTAGGATGGGGGACATATATACTGATTGTAAGACAGACACTGGCATTATAAGACGGACCCCTTTTAACATTAAAATTTTTTTTTTTTCTTTTCCTTCACCAAATTTGGGTGTTGCGTCTTACAATCAGGTGCATCTTATAAAGCGAAAAATATGGTAACTCTGTCACAATCTGCGCACTGCCTTTGTCCTTTACTAGGTTGTTGTGGGGATTGTCAGTCTGGACTGGCTCTGTGCTGCAGATCACCTGCATTCCAGCTCACTTAATTAGAACTCTACTTATGTCTGTGCTCTGAGCCTGACCCTGCCTGATTAGCAGGGCCGGTTTTAGGCAAAGTGGGGCCCTAGGCAAAAGGTTAAAGTGGGCCCTAAATGCTCAGGCCCCTTTCACATCTAACGCTTTGCTGCATTTTGCTCAATTTGCATTTCCATGCGTTTTTACCGCAAAAACGCATCAAAACGCATGCGTTTTTGTTCCCATTGATTTTAATGGAAACACATGCAAAAACGCTGCCCAAAACATCGGGGAAGACGTTTTGTGCTGCGTTCGCAAAAATGCATGCGTTCCCATTGAAATCAATGGGGGAAAAAACGCTAGCGTTTTTAATGCATTTTTAGCGGTAAAAACGGCTAGAAAGGCAAATTTAGCAAAACGCACACCAACCTTAGATGTGGAACAGGCCGTAGCTATATGGTAAGAGTGACTTCATAAGTTGATTATCTAGGTCAGAATAAGAACATACTGAACGTCATTTTTATTTCAATCATAAAAAAAACAAATTGAAATTTGTAAAAAAAAAAAAAATATTTTTTTTTTTATTTCCGAGACCCATGATGTTTTAATTTTTGAAGATACATAGATATGTGAGGGGTTACTTTATGTGCCCTGAGCTGACATTTTTACTGATACCATTTTGAGTCAGATACAACATTTTGATCGCCTTTTATTGCATTTTATTGTAACAACGTGGTGGCCTAAAAAACATAATTCTGGCGTTTTTATTTTTTTCCCATTACGCCATTTACCAATTGGATTAATTTACTTCATATATTGATAGCTTAGATTCTTACGAACGCAGCGATACCAAATATGTGTATTTTTACATTTTTTTCACTGTTTTATTGCTATTTTCAGTTCAGCTCCTTTGGGGGCCCCTAAGAGAGTGGGGGCCCTAGGCAACTGCCCAGTCTGCCCCCCCTAACGCCGGCCCTGCTGATTAGTTACCTTACCTGGACTTGACCCTCATTTGAAGATACTGTGCAGTTCGGCTCTCTGCCCACAGAGCCAGCCATAAGCAAAGCACTTCTGGCAGCGGGAGGGTGGGGGTTTGCCTTTTTATTTTAGAAACACCCTACAGTCAATTACTTTGTTTTTACCCCCAGTGTGAGTCGATCAAACACTACAAGTGGCTCACACTGGGCGGAACACCCAGAGTACACGAGAACAGCGATGTGCTTTGGATAGGTAAGGCACCCGGACTCCAAACTCAAATTGCTCATCTCTACATTGTACCCTGTTAATTGAGGTTATCGCACTCTGATCACCATTTTCACACCATTCGGATATCCAACATCTTCTTTTTGCAGAAAGCAGTATGATTTTTGCTTTGAGAGTCCGCCACAATTCCTTTCCTGTACTCGACGAAATGGCTCTCTCTTTTTAACTGGGGGGGGGGGGGGGGCCCAAATATTGCTACGGTATATTTCATGGTAATTATTTACATAAGGTAATTTCCAGCAGTATATGTTGAATAGACCCGTCACCAAGAAAATCCCCCCCCCCCCCCCCCAAAGAAAAGCACTCAAAAGATCCCACAATACCTGAAACAGTAATGCTGGCAAGATCCAGGCTTTCACACACAGATAGGGTAGTCCTTCTGGCGTCACTCCAGTCACAGGCAGGTTACCTGCGGTCAGGTTCTTTAGTGTTCCAGCTGCTCTCTTCCTCCTTCTACTGCAGCCAAGAGTAGCGGTTAGCTCCCCCTAGTGAGTGCAAGGAGCCACATCGCTTTAATATAATGGGGCTCGCGAGGAGAACAACCCATTCTGTGTGAGAGCCTGGCACTTGCCAAGCCTTAACATTTTGGGTTTCGTGGATACTTTTAAATGTGATTCTTTTTGGGGTGCCTACTTTCCTTAATGAAGGGTCTATCTATCCTGCTGTATTCTATTGTCAGTTGATTTTACTTTTTTCATATGTATAGCTGCCTGGACACTATTTAAATTGACTTTTCTTTTGAACTGTAACAAGCATTTCAAGTATCCTCAAAAATCCTTAAAAAAAATCATGATAGGGATTATTTTTGGGGTAGGTTTTATTTTCAGAAAAAAAAAACTAGATATACCTTAGGGCTTAATTAGGCTGCACACTCCGGCTGGCAGGACCTATGGGGCCTCATGTGACCCTGATGACATCATTATATGCCCTTCTACACCTCTATAGTGCTGCCTGTTTATGATTGGTCAGTTTCATACAGGCATCAGAATGTACACGACCCCCAATGAAAACTATAACACCCACTTGGATTTAACTAAAGATAACTCATTATGTGTCAAATTATTTGACATATATGTGAGTTAAATTTAAGGAAAGAAAAATATTTATTCCACTCTTCAGTGCCTATGACATCATGTGTCCACTTCAACACGTAAAATTTGGTGAAAGCATAATAAATGAAATAAAAGACTTAAAGATGCATACAGTTTTCATATATAAAGCCATATAAAGTCTGTGCCAAATACTTTAGAAACTGTACGTCATACAAATATAAAAAATGCTAAAATGGTTCAAAATATGTTATGTATTTAGTTCAAGTGTAATCTTTTGCAGACAGCAAGTGATATGCTTATATAGATTACCGTATTTTCCGCACTATAAGGCGCACCTAAAAGACTAAGATTTTCCCAGAAATCATAGGTGCGCCTTATAGTGCAGTGCGCCTTATATACGGATTTTTCCAGGAAAATTTAGGTACGTAGTATATAAAGAGTGCTAAGGGGGTGCCATTTGCCTGCAAATATTTGGCACCCCCCAGAAAATAAGGCATACCTTTGTGCCGCAATATCCTCTGTCCCCGCCATCCCCCTCTGTCCGGTGCCCGCCTGGCATCGCTGTGCGGGGGCGCGATCACCATCCGCCGTCCCCGCCATCCATGCTGGTGCCGGTGCCTGCCTCACATCACTGTGCGGGGACGCAATCACCAGCCGCCGTCCCCGCTGTCGTGTCCGATGCTGCATCGCGCGCGCTCACAGCCCAGGAGCCCATCAGCCAATCACAGCTCCGCCCGGGAGCCTTGAGCAAATCCGAGGCCAGCTGACGTCAGCCCATAGCCTCTGATTGGCTGAGGGCTCCAGCGCTGTCATTGGCTGTGGGCTTCAGCGCTGTGATTGGCTGAGGGCTCCAGCGCTGTGATTGGCTGAGGGCTCCAGCGCTGTGAGTGCCTTGCCACACAGTACAGTAAGTGTGTGTGTGTGTGTCTGAGTGTGCGTGTGTGTGTGTCTGAGTGTGTATGTGTGTGTCTGAGTGTGTGTGTGTGTGTCTGTGTGGGATGCTGGAGGGTGATGGGAGGCTACACAGGGATACTGGAGGTTGATGGGAGGCTACACAGGGATACTGGAGGGTGATGGGAGGCTACAGAAGGATGCTGGAGGGCGATGGGAGGCTACACAGCGATGTTCGAGGGTGATGGGAGGCTACAGAGGGATTTTTTTTATAGTAATATGGTGCGCCTTATAATCCGGTGCGCCTTATATAAGGACCAAGACGGCTTAAAAGTCATTTTTTGAGGGTGCGCCTTATAATCCGGTGCGCCTTATAGTGCGAAAAATACAGCTACATTTTTACATTTTTAATAACTTTCATTTTTTTACATAAACATAAGGCTGATTCAAGGAAGTTATGTTCAAGTTATATTAAAACGAACCTTTAAGTGGATGAAATATTTTGTCTGTTTTGGCAGGAAGCCGCCATATAACTTACTGACCATCTTTGCCCCATTGTTTAGCCTGTAGATCTTTTACTTCTCTTTCTGCAGTTGAAGAGGGCTACGCAGTGATGGACTGACAACACAACCTTAGGTCATTTCGCCTCAAGACGCCATGTAACCCTATCCTAAATCTTTGCAAGACATCAGATCTGTCTGTTAAGGATCCATATTTAACAACAGAGCATAAAACATTAAGGAGTTATATGATATACTACTGTACATTACCTGTTTGCACATTTGTACCTGGGAGGCACAGCTAACCTATAATCTGCTAACCTGCTGGTTCAGTAGTAAATCACTAGCCAAGACATGGTTAATTGTCCACACATTTCTTGAAAGAAAAAAAAATGTTTTACTCACAAAGCCCCGAGTGTACTGATTCAGTTTATCCACAAATGCTGCATTAGCGAGCGCTTCTTTTACATAGGAGGGAGGAGATATGTCCGGGAATCCCTGACCAAGGTTCACTACCGTAGGATCTGCAGCCAGTGCCGTAAACTCAACCCTGTGAATGGACACAAGGCACATGTAGAAGGTTAGCAGAATAAATGTTGGGGCGCTCATGCATGAACTGCACACAGGAAAATAATTACTCGTATACTATAGTATCAGAAACAGCACAATACTGCATACCCTCCACAACACTGAAACCACAACTAGAGATGAGCGAACCCGCTTGGGGTAGGAGCTTTATAAAGAGTCCATGGGTCCATTCACCTCTAGCCATACCACCAAGAAATCTAAACGTCAACGAATTCTGGAAATCACAGGATGGATAAACATGTTAGTGATACACAATTAAATAACGGAACCTGAATTTTCCAACGCCGTTTTTATTCAGTATCAGTATGAGCACCACGCGAAGAAACACACGCACTTGCACATCTTGGCTGCTCTCAGTGAGGTTATTAATGTTTGTCTGAGTAATGATCTGCTGCACTTAAAAAACCTGGGAAAGTCATCAAGATCCGCTGCTGGCAGCTACCTTTCAAACTGTCAACAAATAAAGTGAACTCCCAAATGTGCTCGATGGGAGACCACTCCCGGAGACACTGCAGGCCATGGTAGCATTTTCACGCCACTTACGTGCTTACGTTAGACTGCATGTAACTTGTGCTATGATTGAAAACCGACTCCTAGAACAATTTAATGTTCCCTTGTGAAGATCCTTTTAGATCTTGAGACCAATCTCTGGCTATCACTGCATCCAAGACAAAAGTAGAATTCATTATTTTTTTTTTGAACCATCGTTTTTTTTATTTTGCATTGTAAATAAACGGGCAGTTACAAACTTGACGAAAAAGTCACAGTGATATATAAAACAAAAATAAAAATAAACATAGCAACAACAACATTGAAATGGTGCATCATATTATGACAAATTGTTCTGTCATCAGTAACTTTTTTCTAATAATATTGCATAAAATAGTGACTAGTAACTCCTGAACCCACCCTCTTCCCTTGCTAGCATGCATCTCAACAGATCTTGTTCATGATTGATTTTACTGTAGATTTTGTTTTGTGGTTTTATGTCTGGCAGACGTATTTGAGTCTGCCCAAAGTGTCTCCCAAGTCCTCATTGGCGTACCATGCTGAAGACCTATGAGACACCATGAGAGTTCCTATTTCTTCATCAGTGAATTCCTGTTCAATAAAATTTCTCCATTTATTAAAAAATTTCTTTGTCAGTGTACTGGGGTTACGCGTAGCGTCCAAGGATTCTATTGCAAGTGTTTTTTGTAATGAATTTTTAATCTGTGACAGGTCAGGGGGTCTATCACGTAACCAGAACTGTAGCAGCAATCTCTTTGTAGTTATTGCTATATAATGAAACAAAATATGTGGTTGTTTCTTTTCTGTCGAGTCGTTTTGGTAGTGGAAAAGCCAAAGCATTGGGTTCAGTCTGTCTAATCCTGCACAAATTTCTCTCGCCCACCGATCCACTGATTTCCAGAGTTTTTGAGAAGACGGACAGGACCAAAGGCCGTGTTCTAAATCTGTCATGTGTGTGTTGCATTTAGGACAGTGTACCCACTTCTCCTGCCTCTCTGGTGTCGAGGGAATATTAAATGCCAAAATTGTCCCATGAATAATCCTAAATTGGGAGTCTCTCCATCTCTCATCCTGTACAAAACGTCTGCATGTCTCCCAACCTTCTATTATTTTCTGCGTGAGGTCAGGGTCGTCTATGTGCTTTTTCCATTTTGTGAAAAGAGTTACTTTCTTTGCTGGTCGTAAAACTGTCTGTAAATTAGCGTAGAGAGAGGTTATAGAAATCTCATCTTCATTCATAGCCAGCATTTTGGACCATAGACTATCACTGACCTCTCTCGTTAAATCCTTCAATTGTGAGAGGAGGTAATGATGAATCTGGCGGTATTGCATGGCCTGGTATCTAGGAAGGTTATAAGTATGAAGGACCTCATTTTCAGTCATCCATCTTTTTTCTCCTGGTATCATGAGGTCTTTTAGTGTTTTGATTCCTTTCTCTCTCCAGGCCAAAAACAATTGATTCTCACGACCTAACGGAAATGCCGGGCATTTCCAAGGGCTGAGTGATTTAGAAATCTTCCATGACAGATTAAGTTTTTTCCTTACCCCCTTCCATGTTGCTATCGTGTCCCTAAATATTATTGAGTTCTTGATGGGTTTGGGCAATTGGGTCAATGGCGTATGTAGTATAGCTGATAGTTCCCAGGGTCTAGCAAACTCCCCCTCTAGGGCCGTGTCTGAGTGTCTACCCGTGCCCCTAATCCAATCAAGGACATTGCGTAGGATACATGTCAGGTTATAACCACGAATGTCTGGAAGCTGAAGGCCTCCCTCTCGTTTTGGACGTATCAGTACATTGAAAGTCAGTCTAGGTCTTTTCCCTTTCCATAGGAAGTTCGAAAAGGCTTTGTTCAATCTATTTAAATCTGTATGCTTTAACAGCATGGGGATATTCTGGAGCGGATATAATAGTCTAGCGAAGCTAATCATCTTAAGTAGATGACATCTACCCATCAAAGAAAGTGGCAAATTGGCCCAGCCTGTAAGTTCCTTTTCGATTTTTAGGAGAATTGGAGTAAAATTCAGTTTGTAGGTTTGAGTGGGATTTCTGGCCAGATGAATGCCTAAGTACTTAATGCTATCTTTAGCGACTGGGACGTTACAGAATTGCGGGCGCTGTGATAGTTTACTTTTTGAATTAAGGAACATTATCTCACATTTCTCTTTATTTAATCGGAAACCTGATTGTTTACCTAGGGTGTCTATGTTTTCAAGAACTTGGGATAGGTCCCTTTCCGGATTTCGCATATACAAGACAATATCATCAGCAAAAAGTGATAATTTGGCTTCTTTGGTTCCCACCCTAAAACCTTCATAAATGGAGCTCTGTTCTAAGAACAGAGCAAGGGGTTCTATGGCCAGATTGAATAATAGTGGTGAAAGTGGGCACCCTTGTCTTGTACCCTTCTGCAATGTAAAGGAGTCCGACAGGTATCCTGGTGTACTGACACATGCTTTTGGGTTGTTATATAGAGATTGAAGATACTGTCTGAACGCACCCACTATTCCAACTGAGTCTAAGACCCTACCCAACCATGACCACCTTACATTATCGAAAGCTTTTTCAGCATCCAAGGTGATCACGGCTGGGTCCCCTCCTTCCGTGTCTATTCTCCTTCCCATGGCATCAATCAGTAGCATTGTTCTTCTAATATTGGTAGTGGTTGATCTTCCCTTAATAAATCCTGCTTGATGGGGTGGTATTAGTCTAGGCATGACTGTCGCTAGTCTGTCTGCCATTATTTTGGATAGAATTTTTAGGTCCTGATTTATCAGGGAGATCGGTCTAAAGTTTGCTGGGTCCGTTAGTATTTTTCCAATTTTAGGAATGAGTTTTATGTGGGCCAAGTTCATTCTGTCTGGAATGGGAGTTCCCTGGAGTATTGTATTAAAGAAGTCAGTCAGAACCGGGGAAACCTGTTCCTTAAGGGCCTTGAAAAATGCTCCATTATATCCATCCGGGCCAGGTGCTTTGCTCGGGTCTATGTTTCGTATGGCATTCTCTATCTCGTCTACCGTGACAGGCCCATTGAGAAATTGTTTATCCTCTTCCGTCACACTCGGCAGCTGTACCAAGCGTAACAGGTCAGGCTGCTCGGGTGCTGCAGAGTTAGTTTCCGAGTATAGCGATGCATAATATTTTCCTAGGGCCTGACTGATGTCTCTAGGGTTGGACCAGATGTTACCTCGCTTATCAATTATAGTTTGTATTGGGGGGGATAATTGTTTACCGCGGGACAGTCTCGCTAGTAAGCGGCCTGCTTTGTCTCCAAATTTATGTAGACTGAGTTCCATTCTGGTTTTGTAGATATCTTCCCTACGACTCGCCCACATATCAAATTTGCTTTTTGCCTGTTGCCATCTTTCCCTGTCTGGGTCAGCCATCGTGGTTTTATAGTGAGAATAAGCATTTCTCACTTCGAGGCTAGCCGCTACAAATTGCTCCTTCGTTTTCTTTTTTATCCCCATGCTGTATGCCATTATTTGTCCTCTCAGCACCACTTTCGCAGTTTCCCAGAACAGACCCGGTTCGGTGCGATGAGTTTCGTTATCTCTCGAGTAAGTTGACCACCATTCTCTAAGTAAGGAAACGAAATTTTCATCTTTTGTGTAAGTGTCCGGAAATCTCCATAAAAAATCTGTACCTTTTTCGTAAGTGTCTTTATAGTCCAACACCAATGGGCTATGGTCAGATATCACCATGTCCTCAATTTTGACATCAGTCGTTCTCTGCAGTATATTAAGAGAGGTGAAGAACATGTCTATTCTAGACCAGGACCCATGGGGGTGGGAAAAATGGGTAAATTCTCTGTCAAGAGGGTGTAATAATCTCCATGCGTCTGTCATATGTACATCCGCGAAGAGAGTGTCCAGAAAGTCGTCGGCTTGCGTTTTCGTAGATGACTGGGATTCACGTCCCTGGGGCGCAGAGTGTCTCCTATCCTCCTCCGTGTTTAGTACCATATTAAAGTCACCCCCTACTATTCTGTTGTGGCCATTGTCTGTCAAGAGTCTGGCCTGTAACTCCCGGCAGAACGTTTTTTGATTCGTATTTGGGGCATAGATGTTATACACAGAAAAGACGTCTTTCTGAATTTGAATACTCATTTGGATCATCCTACCTACATCATCTATTTGTGTGGACAAAACCTTGTGCGGTAAAGATCTATGAATTAGGATTAGTACCCCTGCTTTCCTCTCCACCGCCCCGGAACCATAGATCTCCCCCACCCATAACTTTTTGAGTCTGAAGAAATCTTCTGACGTCAGGTGGGTCTCCTGCAACAAAGCAATATCTGTACGAAGCCTTTGAAGATGGCGTAGAATCATCATGCGCTTTGCTGGTGAGCGCATACCCTTTACGTTCCAGGAGACCCACCTAACCATCATGACCCCCTGCTTGTGGTTTGTCTGATAGGTGTTGTTCCATAAGCCATCTATGTAGTTTTCCCCATAGCCGTGGCCAAGAGGAGACTATTGAGTTCCAGGTAGCACATTGATATGATTTTGCTCTGCTGAGAATGCTGCTAGATAACCTTTCCCACCCTTTCTTCCTCCCCATGAACTTGTTTTCCTCTCCTCTCCTCGTCTGTCCTAATGTAATACTTCTCTTCTTCCCTCCAATGCAGCCCATAAATCTACATCCTACCTCGCCGCAGCAACCGGCGCATTATTAACGTTAAACACTAGTTCTTCTATGCGTCCTCAATTATCTCTCATTGTTCCCCTTTCAACCTCCCCCCCTCCCTTTCCCCCCCTAGTTAAGTCATCATAACTTCCACATACCATCTTCTTTGTCCCCCCCATTCCATCCCCATCTCCCCCACAATCCCTCAGAACTCATATCAGAATATTTAAGCAGTGTATTCATATATAAGGCAACCTCAGTAAGTTCTTAAGTAGTCGTTCGCCGACGTGTTGCCAGCAATGATGTCCACGAGTCCCATGTCCCCCTCCCCATAGATAAACCATGGTTGTCGTCATAGTTCACACAGTTTGATACAGAGAAGAACCTGGCATAAGTCGAGTCTTGCTTGTCCTATCTGTAGAGGTTAGCTTGACTGTCTTCTTCTTCGTTCCCCTCTCTCAAGTCTCTTGGTGCGAAAGTCCTGTAAGTAGAAAGTGAGATGGGGAAGAGAGAGGGGGAGGGAGAGAGAGAAGAGAAAAGAAAAAAAAAAAAAAAAAAAAAAAAAGGGGGGGGGGGGGGGGAAGAGGTAGGGGATGGTGGCAGTGAGGGGGGGGGAGACAACCACCGCAGATGTAAAGACCGGACGAGAAGGCAGGTCGGAGGCAGGAGTTGCCCGAGTCCCTTCAGCGGAGAAGATGAGGAAGAGGATCGATGGACCATAAGAACATCTGAGTCAATGTCAGCAACGGCAAGGGTATTGCTGCTTATTCCAAGGGTTTGTAGTGTGTCTCTCCGACTGCAAGGTTTTTTCCTCTTCACCCTATGTCGGCATCAGCAGAATTTAATTTGTCAACATTGTCCAGCAGGTTTCTCAGAATTATTTCTTTTTTTGCCAACGGGATCCTGTTTGTCGCTGCTGTTTGGGAGTTCCATTTCTGGAAGTTAAACTCTCGTTCATGACATTAGAACGTAGCCTGTACGCTCTCACCGAGTCACCCTCCTGCTCTGGTTCCCTCTCTGGATTTCGTAGTAATGGCGTTTTCTCTATGGCAGCAGTTGGGGGTGTCACATCTCTTGGTGATCGAGAGTTGTCTGAAATTGCGGCCATAGCATCATCTGGGTCCGTAAATGTCAAAAGTGTCCCTTCTCGAGACCTAAATCTCAGGGTAGCTGGGAAATTCAGCTGGAATCGTATATTTCTTCTGTACAATATGGAGCAAGCTTCACTAAAAGCTCTTCTGCGGCGGGAGACTTCTGGTGAATAATCCGCGAAAACTAACACTTTTTGGCCATGTAATGACAGAGGGAGTTTTCTTGCTTTATAAGCCCTGAGAATTTCTTCTTTATCCCTGTGATTTAGATATTTTGCAATGGAATGTCTTGGTTTGTCATTATGTTTTTCAGGGAAGGAAGGATTTTTTGAGGTAGCTGCTGTGGTGGCCGCATTGTCCCTGGGTGGCCCGAGTCTATGTGTGCGCTCTGTTTTGCATCTGTGCTGCAGACCCAGGGCTTTAGGTAGGTCCACTTCAAAGATTTCTATCAGCTGGTCTGCTGGGATGGATTCAGGCAGGCCCACCAACTTGAGATTGCTTCGTCTCGATCTGTTCTCCAGATCTTCCAATTTTGATAGAGCATATTCAGAGCATTTTTGTAGTGCCTCTACTTGACTTTCCAGCTCTAGTATTCTGTCCTCGGCTGAGCTGATTCTGGTCTCTGTCTCTGTTAATCTCTGGTCGTGAGCCTCTGTTTTTCTCTTCAGCTCTGCAGTGGATGCAGCCACCATATCAGTGATAACTGATTTAAACTCCTCGGCCATATGTGTGGCCAGCTCTTTGGCCAGTAGTTTATAATATATAATTTGCATATCCTGCTGTCTGTGTGTGTGCCTTACATGCATTCTTTGTGCTGCTTTTCCCAGCATTGTGTCAGCCTTATCCTGTAAACTGTCTTCCATATGGCCCAGCAGATGCTCTCTATCCTGAGTGCTTACT
Organism: Allobates femoralis; assembly: GCA_033576535.1. Lineage (NCBI taxonomy): Eukaryota > Metazoa > Chordata > Amphibia > Anura > Aromobatidae > Allobates > Allobates femoralis. The sequence goes on from JARQOC010000007.1 coordinate 171,717,519, forward strand.
CCCCTTTGGCTTCCGCCGTCTTGGGCGCCGTCTTGGGCGCCCTGTTGCCGCTTCTTAGTGGTCCCCATCCCCTCAGCTGACTGCTCGGGCAAATCGTGTACCTCCTGATCAGTGTTAGCGACCCGTTCCTCCGCGCAGCTCGCGTCCCGGACGCCATCATCCTCTGCCTCGTGCTGAGGGGGAGATCTGTCATCTCCTCCTTTCCGCGTCACAAAACGGTCCATCCCGGCTACAGGGAGGCGCACGGCTGCTCTGTCTTCGGCCGGTTGACAGGGGGAAGTCGGGTGCTTTTAGGGCGCGTGGATGGGGCCGGATTGCCGCGGCGAGTCCCGAAGCCCTTCTAAATGCGGCTGGTCATGGCGGCGCCGGAACCGGAAGTCAGAATTCATTATTAAAGAGGACGGTCCTCTATTCCAGCCCTATTGACAAGTTCCTCTGTATCATGGTAACTTTTAAGCACGGTGGTGTGAGTCAGTGGAAAACCTGGATCTGGACGTCTGACTCGTTGCCTAATACCATGCAGTCACCTTCTGATGGTTTGAGCAGACACTGTTTGACGCCTTAGGCTTGATATGTGACATTTAAGGTAACTTCCAGTACAAAATAGATCACTACACACAATCTAACAAGTCCATGTGAAGCCTTTACGGGTCGAGAGATTGTTACATCGGTCCACCTCCTGAGATTAGGGTGTGGAGCGGCATTAATGCACTGTATCCAGACCCCTGAAGCCTTCATGTCAGGTACACTAACAGCATTAGATTGATTTGATCATGGATTTATTCGAATTTGAAACCGGTTTTATATCAATTTCACCAAAGTGTCTGAGGCCAGGCCTCGTCTGTTATGCTACTTTAAGCAGCTTATATGGGCTAAACGTGCAACCATGTCCTCTAGCATCAATATACTTGTCTCCCATCAAGCCCATCTGGGACTTCATTTTATTGGTCTGCAATTTAAAAAGAGACCGACCGGACAGCAGCAGATCTTGACAATTTGTCCAAGTGCATTCAGCGTGGCAGAACATTCCTCAGACTACCAATAATAAGCTAATTATTAGCAGCCAAGGCATGCAAGTGTCCATCTTTCTGCACACGGTGCTGATACTTAATACTGAAGAAGTTAAGATGTTTTGAAAAAAAAAGTTTCCTTTTTTTAATTGTTTGCAGATCATTAACATGTCTATCCATCCTCTGAGTTCCAGAAACCCATGACTATACCTTCTTGGTGTTGCAATTTCAATATTGAGTAGTGTATAGTTCTGCAATAAATACTGTATATTCTGCACTACTCAACTCATTTTCACAGTAACTCAATTGTATCTATGCAGCTTTACTATATGGCTGTTCCAGAATATTTATCGTGCGTTCTGCTCTTCTGTCTTTTTACTTCACAGGATTCAACAGTTGCTTTGCTGATCATTTCATATGACATACCGCTCCGACCTATCAGATTTACTATAGTATCAAAATTTTAGCTACCCTAAAGCAACCGACAGGTAATTTTTTAGGTGGTAGAGAAGCGCCATTGAAATTTCTGACAGAGGTACAAATCCCAGAAGGAGTAACATTTAGTTACCAAGCATGTTATATGGTGTACTTTGGGGGTTGGAATTGATGAATTACTGTAGAGGCTGGGTGGGTTGGTCACTCCCGTACTGAACTCCAGGTTGGATGTTGGAGATAGAGGCGTGACTGTAGCCTGGGTGAGTTGGTCACTCTCATACTGCACTCCAGGTTGGGTATTGAGGAGTGACTGTAGAGCCTGGGTGAGTTGGTCAGTCTAGTACTGCCATCCAGGTTGGGGATTGAGAAGTGACTGTAGAGCCTGGTTGGGTTGGTCACTCTCGTACTACCCTTCAGGTTGGGGATTGAGAAGTGATTGTGAAATCTTGGTGAATTGGTCACTCCAGTACTGCCATCCAGGTTGGGGATTGAGGAGTGACTGTAGACTGGTGAGGGGTGCACCTCTTCACCTTACTTGGAATGTTTTCCCCACTCTTCAGTACTTTATATGGTAAAATGAATGATCATGCAAAAAAAAAAAAAAAAAGAAACACAAGCTGTCAAACAGCTATGGTAATAAAAAGAAAGCAAGGAAAAGGCAAAAAAAAAAAAAAGTTATGACTGGGGAAGAAAAGCAGAAAGATAAAAAAGAAGAAAAATAAAAAAAAATAAAAAGAGCGCTAACATGAAAAATGGCCTGGTCTTGAAAGGGTCAGAGCACCAGAATAAATGACCTGGCATGGGGCATAATCCTTCTACATCCATCTTATTACTGTAATTATGTAACGTTTTACCTTAGAATATCAGTACAAGAGGAGAAATATCTTTTCTTGGTCAGCAGATGGCAGCAGTGACTTAGAAAACAGTCTGACGGATGATAGAGATGTCAGTGCGTTTTGTGCTTATCGCGGCCCACAATGCACAAGACTGGCCGCCGGTATATAAAAAATACATGAAGCGGTCACGCTTGGTTGGGAGAGCCGCAGTCGGTCAGTGCTTTAGCAGTCCACGCTCAGACTGACTGGCAGGGATGTTTTAAGGAGTCCTAACTTTGTAGCTTTGGCTTGAACAATCCTACACAAATGATACTCCATCTGTGCCCATTTTTGTTTTAAAACAATGTCAAGTGCAAATGCTTTAGGCCCCTTTCACAAAAGAGTTTTCGCTGAATTGCGGCAGATCCGGCAGACTTAGCACATCTGCCGTGTTACGGCTGCACTTGCGGCAAGCCCCATTCATTCTCTATGGGACTTGCGGCAAATGCGGTTTTCGCTGCGATCCGGCAAGTGAAAAAAATAAAACGCAGCTAGCAGCGTTTTTTCCCGCGCCGCAAGTGCCAGATCTGCCGCATCCGGCAAATTGCACTTGCTGCAAGTCCCATAGATAATGAATGCCGCAAAATCAGTCGTTACATGGCAGATGCCCTAATTCTGCCGGATCTGCCACAATTCAGCGAAATCGCTGATGTGAAAGGGGCCTTACTTTTGCACTTAAACGTACAGTATCCTTTCAAAGAGGCTGCAAAACCTAATGTCACTGAGGCTCTGTTGAGATATTCTTCACGGGCTCCATTGGTAACCTCAGCTACAGATGGTGTGAAATATAATGTGAAAACAAAAAAAAGACACCACATTTATGAATTAATAAGTTTCATCTGATGCTATTTGTCATAGGTCAGGTAGTAGCTGCGTTTCACCTATTGTGGGAGTCATAATTCAGAAAAGATCCTTATCTTTTTTAAAAGGAAATTGTCCAATGCTCGGACAAACCCCGTCTCAATCAGCAAGTTTTCCCCAGTACAATAACAACACATACTCCCCTCCGGCGTTGTTCCGGTGGCATTGGCACTCGCTCACCTGGGGCTCCCGTCATTCTTCCCTCTTTCAGACATAAAACAACCAGAGGATGCAATAGACCAGCCACAGTGGGTACAGGGAAACCAGAGCTGATTGGGTGCAGGGATCACATGACATAACAGTGTGACGGGAGCCCCAGGAGAGCGAGTTGCAACACTGCTGGAACGGCGCCAGCATCGGAGGGAAGGAGAAAAGTTATTTTTTTTTACTGGTGAAAAAATGCTGATTGACAAGGGGTTGCCAGAGTTACTGAAACCCTTTTAAGTAACTGTAAATATAAGACGTCAGCGTCCCAGAGCCAGCATCTTAGAGGGTGGGTATCGAGAGGGCAGGGAGACTAAGTAAAAAAGGTTTTGGAACTTATGACTGGCAGGTCCCCACTGGTACAGAGCTTGGAGGCGGGAGATCTGGGACAGTTTGGAGGGAGGTTTCCCACCATGTGCTTGGTACAGAGGGTGTTGTCTCGAGTGAAGAAACTGAGGGGCATAAGTGGCTTCACGAAATATACTCCTGTGTGGATGAATAGAAACTTAGGTGAACTCTGTAAGTTGGGAGGTCAGAGAGCATGGACACATGGTGGTCTTGAGCATCTATGGCAGCTTGAAGAGAAGGGGAGGTTGAAGTCCTTTGAGTCATTAAAGCAAGACTTTGGGATCCCGGACACAGATGGGTTCTTATATCACAGGGTGGCACATGCCTATAACAGACAAAGGAGACTGAGTAATCTCAAGATTCACAAGGACATAGTGTTGGACTATATTTGTATGGATGGTGACACTAAAGAAGTGATATCGACTATATATGACGATCTGTTGCATACATTCTTGCTGCGGCATCCTATACGGGCTCAGGATAAGTGGGAAGAAGAAATAGGGGAAATAAATGATGAGGTGTTGGACACTATACTGGAATATGGTCCGAAGTTGTCTTTGAGTGAGCCGGGTAGGATGTCGCAGCTCTATTTGGTGCACAGAGTTTATAGATCGCCTGAGTTTTTACACAGGATTTGGGGTTAGGAGTACATCAGAATGTCCGCGATGCATGCATGAGGGTGCGGGAGTGCTACATATGATGTGGGAATGTCCAAGACTGCAAGCTTTCTGGATGGTGGTGATAAATTTGATTGAGGGAAGGTATGGATGCGTGATTCTGAGAATACCAATTGTGTGTGTGTTAGGTTATGTGGAAGAAATAAATGTGACGAGTGTGCAGAAGATTGCGGTGGCAAGATTGTTATTCATGGCGAGGAAGTTGATTGCGAGGGCGTGGATCAGGGCCGAGCCTCCCTCCAGGATGGAATACTTACGACAAGTGGCGTATATCATACGAACAGAGGAGAATATATATGAGAAAAGGAATGCCTTTACAATGTTTGAAAAATTGTGGGATCCATGGTTGCGGGTGGAGGATAATGTGTCAGGAGGTGTATGAGCGACGACTGTGACGAATGTTTTCTTTTATACTGCTGGACCTGTGGCTATAGAAGAAGATGGAGGATGTATATACGAGGATTCTAGATGGGTCATTCCATGTCAAGTGAACCAATGATTATTACCTCTATATTTTTAATTCTTTTGAGATTTTGTTATTTGATAATAGCATGTCAGACAATGCAAAATGTGAAGAGAAAATTTTTTAAAAAAATGTATTTATTTTTTAAATGATTTTCAAAGTTCGGAAAAAGTGTGAATTTCGCTGTTGCCTGCCTTTACGTTTCTCCTCATAACTAAGGCTAGGAATAAGATAGAGAGACAAAATAAACACCAATCTACTCAGAACTATACAGGCTTTCATCAGATATGTCACAAGAGGATCTTTGTTAATATTTTACCCATGTGATCGCAAGCGCAAAACTTTAAAACGTATTTCCGAAAAATCGGCGCGCTTTAAATATTTCAAAAACTGCCCATGTGTCTGCTTTGCTCTTAGCCACATCTGTACCAAATTTCAAGTTGGGATCGCAATGGGATCATATTTTAACATATTTTACTAGTAATAGCGTCAATGGGTCATTCCATATCAAGTGATCTAAATATGAATATTTTTTTTTACCTGACGTCTTTAGATTTTTTTTTTTTTTTTCCTTTATGAAGTACTACATTAGTTAATTACAAATTAAAAGTTTGGAATTTTTTTCTTCATCAGTTAATTTTTTACAGATTTTTAAAGTTTTAAAAAAGGGTGAATTTTGGCCTGGTATGACTTTACATTTTTTTATCTCGGGCTAGAAATAAGATAGAGAAACAAAATAAACACCATTCTACTCAGAACTGTCCAGGCTTTTACCAGATATGTCACAAGAGTATATTTGTTAATTTTAATTTTTTACCCATGCGAATGCAAACGCAACATTTTGAAACGCATTTCCGAAAAAACGATTTAATAAAAATTTTCCAAAACTGCCCATGTGTCTTTTATGCTCTTAGCCACATCTGTACCAAATTTCAAGTTGGGATCGTGATGGGATCATATTTTAAAATATTTAACTATGGTTAATCTCATTTTTATTAAATTTTGAAAAAACATATGAAAGACATACATTCAATCTTTTAACAAAATCTTGAGACATATAAAATATACAAAAAGAGAATTCACAAAGTTATTAGTAACTTTAAGATAAGCTGCAAATTTACTTTTGCGCTTATCTCTGGTGCAATATATACTACAATCTAAATATAATTCCAAACACTCAAGTATACAACCTTTCTCAGGGTTTTGAGATGTTCTGATGTCAAGGGGACAAGCAGCCCCAGCAGAATGATTTTTATCACTTGGCCCCTTCTAACAGGTTGACCACGTAAGTGGGTCATTACCCGTTGAGGCCTAGTTGGAATAGTCTATCGACTGGTGTACCGGAAAGGAAGGCCGAAATATTAATGATCTACTCACAGCTCAGAGTTTCCGATACCTGTCTAATGTTCACTAGAATTCTGAAGGTATAGGTGTAGAAAGGAAATACCTAGACTGAATGTATCAGATGGGAAGAAAAGAGAGATAGAAAAGAAGAGAGAGAGAAGAGAAACAAAAACCATTAGAAAAAGTTATACTGGGAAAGAAAAGCCACGTAAGAAAAAAAGAAAAAAAGGAGGGGGGGGGACGGGTGAGGTATGGGAAGGAGAAAGGGTACTCATCCCACTGGCTCCCCATCAGCCAGAGGTCGAGCCATATTATCTGTGCTGGAAAAGATACTCCTAAATTCTGCAGAGTCATGAAAAAGAATCCATTCAACCCAAATCCCTAAGAATTTGTTCCGAGATCCCGACGCATCAGCTGCGAGCTCCTCCATTCGATATATGTCCATCAATTCTTTGAACCAATCAAGTAGAGATGGAGCCCGGCTTGATTTCCAGAACCTCGGGATCACAGCACGAGCAGCCGAGATGCAAAAGCGGAGAATATCCCTCTTCTGTAGCCCAATAGGACCTGGAAAAATGGATAACATTGCCGATTCTGGGCAGCATTCGGCTTGTTTACCTGTTATCCGGGCGTATGCATTGAAAACCTCAGACCAGAACCGCCGGATTTCCCCACAATTCCACCAAATGTGTATCATTGTACCCTTCTCTTCCACACAGCGCCAGCAGGTATCAGGGGTTCCAGGGAACATGTTCCGGAGTGTCGTCGGGCACAAGTACCATCTAGTGAGCAGCTTATAGCTTCTTTCTTGTGCAGAACAAGCGCTAGCTAGCGAGTGAGTAAATATAAAGCATTTCTGCCAATTAGCTTCTGAAATGCTACACCCCAATTCCCTCTCCCAAGCACGTTGGAAGTAAAGGGTGCCCTGCTCTCTCATGGACCCTAAGGCCTGGTATAGAACTGATATTTTGCGCCTCGGTGGAGCCTCCAGTTGGAATAACCTCTCCAATACGTTGGGCGTCAATCTTACCCTGCAAGAGTGGTCAGCTGAATATAAGTATGCTCTGTATTGGAGAAATTCGAACCACTTAAGAGGTCTCGTAGGTTCTTTGAGTTGTAGCTCTGCCATCGGGGGCAAACCACCACTGGACAGAGTCTGTCCTACTCGGGTGTCATCCACAATCCGCCAACTAAAAATCTCTGCCTGTCAAATCTGGGTGGGAAAGATGGGTTGGAAAAAAGGGGAGTCAAAGGGCTAAGTCTGTCGTTTAAGCGGAGGGTTTTCGTCACTAGGTGCCATACCTTCAAGGTGTTTCTGGTCATGTCTGTCAAAGGTACTAGGTCTGTGGAGTCTTTAGGGAAATCCAAAGCAGGTGTTTCAGCGGAATCCCCAAACCCTCTTGCTCCACCCCTACCCATTTCTTGGAGGACGCATGATAATGCCAATCTAGAGCTCTAACAAGAGAGGAAGCCACAAAGTACGCTCGTATGTTGGGTAGTCCAACCCCTCCTCTGGTCTTGGGCAAGGATAGGATATTCATTCGCAATCTGGACCTCTTGCCCCCCCAGACAAATCTAAGGATCATAGATTGCATTTTGGAGAGGAAGCCTCTATCCAATAGAACAGGAACTGTCTGAAATGTATATAAGAGTCGGGGCAAGACATCCATCTTGACTACGTTTATTCTCCCGAACCAGGATAGCTTTAATTGTCTATAGGAGGTAAATGCCGATTCCGCGTTAGTCAAAAGGGGTTGATAATTTAAATTGAATATTTGTTTAAGATCTTTTGGTATAAGGACTCCCAAGTACTTAATGGCTTCTACTTTCCATTTAAATGGGAACTGTTTAGATAGATGAGAAACCAATTCTCCAGGCAAAGAAATATTGAGTGCCTCGGTTTTGGAGCAATTCACTTTAAAGTTGCTCAATTGTCCGAACCGTTCAAACTCCATTAAGACTGAAGGGATGGAGACCAGGGGCTGGGAGATGTAAAGTAGCAGGTCATCTGCAAATAAGGCTAATTTGTGATGACTCTGTCCCAACTTGACCCCATGGACGCATTCATTGGACCTAAGTGCAAAATATTTAACTATTATAGTGTCAATTCAAAAATCACCAAGAACACAATCAGTCATTTTTTCACAATTGCCCGTCAATAGTTTGAATTTGATATAAAGAAACATAGTCTTGTAACATCTCAAATGAAAGCTGTTACCGTTCTGAGTAAAATGATGCCTCTCCCACTTCATTATCTTATTTCTAGCCTGAGATAAAAAAATGTAAAGTCATACCAGGCCAAAATTCACCCTTTTTTTAAACTTTAAAAATCTGTAAAAAATTAACTGATGAACAAAAAAATTCTAAACTTTTAATTTGTAATTAACTAAAGTAGTACTTCATAAAGGAAAAAAAAAAAAAAATCTAAAGACGTCAGATAAAAAAAAATATTCATATTTAGATCACTTGATATGGAATGACCCATTGACGCTATTACTAGTAAAATATGTTAAAATATGATCCCATTGCGATCCCAACTTGAAATTTGGTACAGATGTGGCTAAGAGCAAAGCAGACACATGGGCAGTTTTTGAAATATTTAAAGCGCGCCGATTTTTCAGAAATGCGTTTTAAAGTTTTGCGCTTGCGATCACATGGGTAAAATATTAACAAAGATCCTCTTGTGACATATCTGATGAAAGCCTGGACAGTTCTGAGTAGATTGGTGTTTATTTTGTTTCTCTATCTTATTTCTAGCCCGAGATATGATAGAAAATGTAAAGCCATAGCAGGCCAAAATTCGCACTTTTTTAAAACTTTAAAAATCTGTAAAAAATTAACTGATAAAGAAAAAAATTCAAAACTTTTTTTTTGTAATTAGATAAAGTTGTTCTTCATATAGAAAAAAATTTTAAAAAATCTGAGGACGTCAGGGAAAAAAAATATTCATTTTTGGATCACTTGACATGGAATGACCCAGATATAAGTGCTATTGTTTGTATAGAAATGCATACAGGGAATCTGTTCATGAGTATGGAGGGTGGGGGGTGGGATCCATAGTTGGGTTTATATCATATAAAAGGTAAAATAACGTGATATCTTCCTGATGTGTGTTGCAATATTATGCCGAGTTTGATAAAAAACATCTGAACAAAAAAATATAAGACGTCAACTCAAATAATAACATTCCATCATGTAAAATCTTACAAGATAACGAAATGGCGGTCTTGTAGAAGCGCTACCAAGGCTCAGGCACCAGGATAATAATGTTTATAAATCGCGAACTTTTATTTTCCCCTCACAGCGCCACAACATGTTTCAACTGCTCAAGGCAGTCTTCCTCAGGAAGTGTCCATTCCCCCTGAGGGATCAGCGGCTGGAGCAGCACAGCGAGGGCACAGCGGTAAAGGACCTGGCGTTCCCTAGATAACAAGCAGTGACACACACCCGGGACCGGAGCCATGTGACCGGAAAGGTCCTATACGGACAGCTGGGGACCAGCAAGGATGAAGGAGCGGAACGTGTATATTGCCGTAGGTCCCCCGTATATCAGAGGCTATTACACCGGGTTGTGCAGGCCGTGCACAACCCAAAAAGGTGAGTGGCCATCTGTAATAATGCCATATTAACTATGTTATAGGGATCCTACACATGCGCCACTTCTCCCCTTATTTCTATCATGTAAAATCTATCACTGTGTAGCAAGCCACATAGCGTAGTTATTTCAAGGATTTCTATTAGTATTTCTATTAGTATGGTGTGCAACAAGATTGTAAAATATGAGTTTTAATGCTGAAGCGGTATGAGTGTCTTTTATATACCGTATTTTTCATATTATAAGACATACTTTTTTCTCCCTACATTGGAGGGAAAACGGGGGAGCGTCTTACAATGCGAACCTTGTGTTTTAACAAAAACAAATATTACCGATGGATTGCGGAGGAGTAATAGGGGTGCCGGAGGCAGTTTTCACAGGTCCACGGAGGGTGGGGCAGGGTTAGGCTGTAGGGAGGTCACAGTGGCGGCATGCACTACCATTTTCTATGGTGCCTGTATTCATTCTCAAACTGCAACTGGTTACTAGAGGTTGACACTTTCAGAAAATGTCAGTGGAGGAGGCACACGCGCAGATGGAGATCTACAGCCATTTTCTGGAAGTCTCAACCTCTCAAGCAGTTGCATTTTTATTTTAAAGCACATATATACCGTACATGTGGCCACAAACCCCATGGTGGTCAGCACCAGCTCGCTTCATGGTCCCAGCAGCCAGACTCTCACCAACTTCATGTTACTATACTGTATAGCTATAAATGACATGGATTTGGCTAGACATAGTGATTGCCGTTATACTCCCAAATGGCTTCTTACCATACATTGCCATCAATCCCATCAATACGCTTTGCATTTTTGTATCTTGAAGACATAATCTGCAAACAAAAAATAAATGTAGTCAAAATATATCAGATTTGTTTATACGCGTAGAAATCAAAGATGTGAAATCAGGAGCTTGTACTTATAGACAATATATTTTGAGCCCTGATATGGGGGGAACCTGCAGAATGATGAGGGACCAATGTATACTCTCTACTACAATGACTGTATTGGGTTTTTTTCTGTCCATTTATAAATACTTCTTTTTGCAGTGTACAAGCAATTTAAAGGGGGAGGAAAACAGAGAAACTACCTGATGGTAATGGTAGAGGATGAGATGGCAGAAGGAAAGATATCCTCATCTCATCCTCTACCATTACCATCAGGTGATTTCGCTCCCCCTTTTTTCTGTCCAGTAAAAGCATCTCTTTACAGGATGGTGCAGCTGTGCTCATGTTTCATGTCCATTGACAGACATATACTGTACGTGATCCCTATCTACTACCTGCAGCATCCACTAATCACTCGTCTATAGGTCACATTTCTGAGCAACCCTTTCAAAAACGTATAAAACTCAACAAGAAAATAATAAAATATTTTAAACTAAATATATGTTCTACATCAATTTAAAGGGGTATTCCCATCTCCAACTTTTTATCTCAATATGTGTTAGGTGTAATAATAATAATAATATAATTAGCAAATCCCTCCAATTAGAAGTGTAGTATAGTTCTCCTGATTAGCTATGTCTCTTCCATCATGTGCAGGACATTACAGCAACTTGGTATCCATGGTTACGACCACTCATACAGTGACAGTTAGTTGCCCTTGTTTGTAAGCATGGATACCTAAGCTGCAGCGTCCTGGGCATGAGATAAGCAACAGCTAATCAGGAGATCTATACTAGATTTCTAATTGGAGGGATTTTCTAATATTATTATTACACCTACTACATATTGGGACAGGATCTTAGAGATGGGAATACCCCTTTAGGTTTATCAATGTAACCGGTGATCAAAAGATGGGAAGGCTAGGGAAAATAGTATAAGGCAAATCATCAGCTTAGGTTTGGAAGACTGAACCATGAAACAAGAAGGGTGAAAAAATATCCAACTAAGAAAAACCTCCAAAAAGTAGGACAGAAAGAAATATTATTTAACATGAGAGTTAATGAGATGCAACAGAATTTCATAAAACCCAAAAGAAAAATACAAGATCCCATTTATTGGAAAAGACAGGTATGAAACGCTGAAATGTAAGGTGGGAGAGGGGCGGCCACAGCAAGACAGACGGATACAATCACCAAAACCACCAAACACAGCACCACATCAATAGAAACCAGATGAGCCAAAGACAGGACATTCACCAAGGAATCAAACACTAGAGGGACATGATACATTGCTCCAAACACTGAGGATTTACATGTGATACCCCTCCACAACGCCCCCTCATGTATAGGAATCCTGACATGAATAAACCTACACACGCCCCGTAGTGATATTATAAGGATAAATAAGGAGATTGTTTTGTATATTCATCTCTGGAATATATGCTCCGATATAAAGAAATTAGCCAGGACATAGGGTTAGGATAAGATAGGTTCATACAAATAGCAGGTGCCAGGGTTTACATCTGCTGCCAACTAGGTTGTCTTATACCAAAATTATATATTATTATAAATTAAAATCATTATATATAAAACCGAAGTCTAAGAAATGTTTGAAGGGGATGTCAGCAGGCTTTTGCAATCTAAAACCAGCATGATGTAAGTGTTGAGACCGTGACTCCAAGGAGGTGTCACTTAGTATGTGCAAGGTAATACATATACAATCAGTGTTTTATCAGAAGGAGATTATCACTGCAGGACTAGATCTCACATGCAGACCAGTCAGACTAATCTGTGTAACCCCCCCTTCACCCAAGATTGGCAGCTTGTTCACAATGCACTGTGTACACCTGAATCTGCCAATCAGTGCTGTGAGCAGGGTTATACTCAGAGCAGAAGTCTTAAGGTACCGTCACACGTAACAATATCGTTGCCGATATCATTCAAATGTCACGTGTTTAGTTGCGTGTGACACTACTAACGATCAACAATCAGTCGGCTGATTGTTGATCGTTTGATTTGAGGACAGGTTTGATTAGACTCAGCATCGCTGCGTGTGACACCGGGAGACCAACGATGAACGAGCTCCCAGCGCCGCACTATGCTGGGAGCTCGTATCCAGGGTAAACATAGGTTTACTAAGCGCCGCACAGCGCCTAGCAACCCGATGTGTACCATGGTTACCAATGATCTCACTGGTCCACATCGCTGGTGAGTCTGTCTGTGTGACAGCTCACCAGTGATGTGATGTTGTTAGCGATCTCGCTAACAACAAATTGAAGAGTGTAATGGGGCCGTCACACGCGTCAATATCGCCAGCGATCTCATCGCTGGCGACATTGAAGGTTGATCGCTGGTGAGCTGTCACACAGGCAGACTCACCAGCGATCAGTGGACCAGCGACATCATGGAAATGATTTAAATATCGTTTCCACAATGTCTCTCTCCCACTGACAAGCTGCAGTAAGCGGGAGCAGGCGGGTCTCCAAGGTAAATTGCGGGTATATAGACAGCGCACGCTGCCTAGATACCTTATGTATACCTTGGGACCCTAACTAGGGACCCTAGTTACCCGCTGTGTACCTTGGATACCAGCCAGTGAGCGGAGAAGGCTGGTAACCAAGGTATACATCGGGTATCTAGGCAGAGCACGCTGTCTATATACCCGCAGTTTACCATGGATACCAGCTCCCAGCTCTTGCTGAGAGGAGCTGGGAGCTGGCTTCTCGCTCATCTCCCGGTGTCACGCAGCAATGCTGCTTGTCCACCGGGCGACCATCACCAGGTTTTAGAGCAGGTTCTAAAACCTGGCGACCATCAACCAGCGATTTTTTGCTGGTTGATGCGCCCTTTCACACACATCAATATCGCTGCAACGTCATGTGCAACAGCGACATCCCCATGACGGCACCTTTAGCTCTGCTACATCTACAGCACAGAAAACAAAGATTTCAGCAAAACTGCACCAAGATGTCTGGCAGGTGACATTGCTAGAATCAGGCTCTCTGCCCCTACATCATGTTGTTCTCAGATTCCAAAGCAAAAATCTGCCCCTGAAGAAAGATTGTTCTGAAACATGTGTCGGGGTAGCCCCGAAAACGTGTCACTCACCCCTGAGTACATGGGTGAGTTCTCCAGGCATTTATTGACAGTCTAGGGAATTTGATACTTTTAACTGTATTTATCTTTCTGCGTCCTATGTAATTTTAACAATGCTATGGACTCTGTATACTCACCCCTCTGTAACTATAGGGGTTTGTGACCTGTTTATCCCCCTCTAACAAACTCTACCTGGTCTTTGTAATCTTCCCAGTTCTTATCACTGCCTCACTGTATTTTGTGAAATAAATGTGTGCACTTGCATTCAGTGAGTTTTGTGACGTTTATACTGGGCTCTACAGCAAAAAAGAACTCTGTACTCTGGTTAATACAAAAATCCTTTGCAGCCTGATGCTGCCGGACAGGGACAAAACCGGATGGCAAATAGCTGCCATCCGGCACCATAGGGCAGCATTGTGTGAAAATCGGGTCAGGGGCTGTCAGATTCACATTGAACAGCCCCCGAACCTGATCACACCGCTGTTCAGTACCGGTTCAGATGATGCGCAATTCCAGCGGTTATATTGGGGCCTATGGACAACCGCGCGCAAAAAAGCAGAAAGAATTGACAAAGTCATTCTTTTACGCGCGCTTTCTCCCATAAAACCGCTGCCGAAAATAGCGCTGCGTGTGAACGTCAAAAGTGAAAGTCCATTCACTTTGCTTTCAAACGCAGATGCAGGTGTGCTTTGGGGGGGAAAAAGCATGCGCAAAAAAGCACGAAAAATACCCGACGTGTGAACGAGGCCTTAACAAGCGATGAACCACATGTTCGTGATCCGTACAGCTTGCATCTTTATACTCCATTGTCTTAAATGCGTAAATCATGGAGTACACCGAGGTCTAAACTCACAGAATAAAATTCTTGGAAACATGAAAACTATGTAATGTTGTGATCAGCAGCCCTGAAACCACCGTGACATACAGGGCTCTTTATTAATATGCAATGTTCCCCGCATGTGTTCTGATTGCTGCAGTCATCTCTTGATTCCTGATTCTCCTCCAGCATTTTCCTAAATCAACAATGTCTGACGAGGTTCCAGCTGGTCCCAGCAGATTATTGAGCGATCTTCTGACCACGATGAGAGCGCGTTTGGGGATGTTTGGAGTAAAATAAACAACAATAGTAAATTCCGCTTACGTCCCCACGGCGCTCCTGTCAATGTTGGCACGGAGTAAATATTATTATTAATAGGTCAGAATAATGGAAACATTTTACTCGAAAACAACAAAAATATCTCCCAGCAAGATACGCAAAAGGGAAATTTATGGTCATTGAGGAAACATTTGTGGTTCCAAAAATAACACCCCCCACCCCCGGTATAATGCGGCAAAATCACAGCCAAAATCAATTCTGCACATAGTCCATTGGAAGAGTAAAAGCAATACATACTCCTGTGGTGGAAAACCTGAGGAACTGAGAGGATTGAACTGTCTTCAGCAATTGAGAGCGATTCCTCCCAAGGCGGCAGACAGCACGAAAAGCAATCATGCCTATAGAACAGGTCAAAGAGGCACAAGATTAGGGAAACAGCGAAGCAATGGAAGAGTGTGCAATTCTAACAATTACCGTATTACATTCATGCAAATAGATTATATTAATTATAACACGGCTCCAGAGTATTCTGGTTTTAATCACGTTTCAATCAATTTCCAGAAGTATGGGTCTTTTAATTTAGCTACCGGTAGTTAGAAGCAAGCACCATCTTGCTCATGTGTTCAAAGGAGCAGGTCGGACTCTTGGATAGGCTCGACTCATGTACCAATTATAATGGAAGTCAATGGAAAAAATCAACCATTTTTTCAGAGATTTTGAAATTCACTGCATTTTTTTTTTTAACGTCTTTACCAGGATGGGGTGGCGGAGTAGCTCATAGGATCCTCTGGGGTGTGTCTTTGGGCTGCTCTACCCTGTGATATCCGTGCCCCCTAGTAAAGACACAGAAATTAGCACTGAATTAAAAGGACCCCATCTTTGGAAATGCATAGATCAAAAAAGCACACTCTGGGAACAGCAGAAATAAAATAAGAGCAAAAACTGGCCACATATGATAGGTCCTCTAAGCAATAGCAAAGTATTTTATTACATCTCCACACGATAGTGGAGGACAAAACTGTGGGAGATAAAAAATGCGATTTCCATTTGTGAAGGTCCTAGAAAGTAACCAATATATAGCTAGAAGTATAACCATCTTCATAATCACAGTATGAAAAAATAATCCTTCTGCGCATGCACAATACACATTCAGTGCCATTCACCATTTTGCGCATGCACAGGAAAATCTGCCTCTGCACATGGATGGTACACATTCAGTACATCCAGTCTGGAACTGCAGCACTAGTGGTCATGTAGATACTAGTGATGAGTGAGCATTGCCATCCTCAGGTGCTCAGTACTCATAATGAGCAAGTAGGACGCTTGGACAGGCATTACCATCCAGCCTGGTCGTTTTGAGTACCCGAGTATAATGGTGCTCGCTCATAACTACTGGATGTCATACTATCATACTCTGTATGGACGCAAAATCATGCACCAGTCTCTAAATGTTTGCACGTCATATGGACACATTGGGTAACTGGGCACCTATCTGCAGAGGACGACATATTACACCTCATTTGTTTATTGGCTTTTCTCATTTTTATTAAGTGGCCAACCCCCTGATGTCTCATTTTACAATGCTAATTTTTTCGCTGCACTATCATCCACTATGTCTAGGGGTATTATGGTGGACTCAAAGAAATAAAGTGTTGTTTTTTGTGGGGCATCATTTAACATTAGTGATTACATATATTATTGCCTTAGAGTGAGGATGGCTCATAGTAATGTCAAATACATATGGGTTCTTGTTATTAAGACAGGTAGCCATGCATGTTCTTCAGCATAAACTAATGGGAGCTATAGAAAACCACATTGCACAGATATTTAAAATGTCAGAGCCCTCCACCTTGTAGGTTTTCTTAAACTGCTTTTCCGAGACCGTAATGTTGATAAAGTGATAAGTATCATATAGGTGGCAATCAGCCGAACACTCGATGGACCAATCCTACCGGCAGCCCTATACACATGTACCTTCAACTGTATGAACCAGGCAGGGGAGAAGCTTTAAAGGGAACCTTTCACCTCCTAGAAGCCACCTAACCTATCAATACATGTCCTTGCACCTTCCTATTAGCATTATAACCATCCCTCTCTGTGCTAAATGCTTCATTTCTTTAGTTGAAATAAACACTTTGATACTTACTCATTAGGATGATAATGAAGTGGGGGCTATATGCAATTGTCCCCAGGGCGTGTTGTTTTGCAGGCTCCAGGATCCAGCCTCTCTCTGTTGCTTCTGCTGTGATGTGGAGCTGAAGGCAGTACAAATGATTTGCATTCTGTCAGTGACAGAGAGGGCAGAGCCTGCACAAGCAAAGCAGCACAGAGAGAGAGGCTGGATCCTGGAGCCTGCAAAATAGCCCCTACTTCATTATCATCCTAAGGCGGCCGTCACACGGAACGATATCTTGCCCGATATCGTTTAAGCGATCTCCTTTTTGATCGCTTAAGCGATATCGGGCAAGATATCGTTGCATGTAATCAAGCGATTTACGATTTGAAATCGCTTGATCGTGACATCGCTGATCTGAGGTTCGGTTCTCAGATCTAGCGATGAACGATGCAACGATCTGCATCATCGTGGTGTATAACACCACGATGATCCATCTCCCAGCGACCGCGCCTATGCTGGGAGATGGTAACTATGGTACACGTCGGGTAACTAAGCGACGCGCGGCGCCTAGTTACCCGATGTGTACCATAGTAACGAGCGAGATCGCGGCTCCGCATCGCTGGTGAGTCTGTCTGTGTGACATCTCACCAGCGATGTGAGCGATATTGTAAGCGATTGCGCGTGCACGTGATCACTAACAATATCGCTAAAGATATCTCAACGTGTGACGGCCGCCTAATGAGTATCAAAGTGTTTATTTCAACTTTGAAAGGAAGCATTTAGCACAGAGAGGGATGGATATAATGCTAATAGGAATGTGCAGGGACATGTATTGATAGGTTAGGTGGCTTTTAGGAGGTGAGAGGTTCCCTTTAATACCATCTAGGAAATTAGTGACTCAGGTGAGAGGCAGCATCACGTGTCTTCTAGGAATTCAAATAATCACATCATCCATAGGCCACATAGTAAAATCAAAAACTAAAGGCCTACAAATTGGGAAAAATTTCAGATATCAATCCGTCCTTACGAAAAAGTTATGTCCAACACTTACAGCCCGAGTAGGAGTCAGGCCATGGCCAGTGTATACGAGGCTGCTGAGATCTGTACATCGCAGTATATACTCTGTGAAAGGCAGACATGTCACTGCTAAGGTAAAACACCAACCACGTGCTGTACCTGTTTATTATTTTTGGACCTGTAGCTAATTTAATGTTCCCTTGCTTTGTTACATTAGAGTCTGCCTCTCTACCCCTTCCCTAAGGAACATATAAGGAGGTGTAGTACTATTGGAGGTATGAGAAATTCCTTTCTTTTCTTTCTTGTTTAGTATTTTGTTTATTCAAACCTTTTTCTGTTTCCTCTTACATTTAGTATTTTTCTAATAGGAACCATCCCTCTACAATCAAGTCCTCTCCTTACCATTGCGCCATATAAATGGATACACCAAAATTATAAGAACAGAATGTGAGCATCTTAATATGAGATCCTGAATATTAAATAGAAAATCCATGTCTTCTCATTCTCTAATCACAGCTGACAAATTACCAGCACAGCCAGTAATTCTACTTAGAGGCCGGGAAAATAAAGACAAATCTAGTATTTTTGCATTATTAATCAGTGCATGCATTACTTCTTATGGTAATTAATTACTACTGATTTGACAGATCACCTAGACCTATGCACTTCAGCGTCAGCCAAGGATTGGGACCAGGCAAAGTAAAGGGCAAATCAGCTGGAAGTCACAGACAGTGAACTGTCAGCAGAGAGGCGCCCATACGGTTAGCTGTATACATCCCTTTGGCCTCTGTCAGGCCTGTATACATCTGTATACCTGTAAAGGTACCGTCACACAGGGACATATCGCCGGCGATGTTGCCGGGGATAGCGGGAGCGCGCATCCCTGACAACATCGCCGGGGAGATGTCAGACGGAGCAACTTACCGGCGATGTCGCCGGCTAGTTGCCGCGGCTATCGCTCGCTGGGTTGCCCAGGAACCCAGCGAGCGATAACTCGCAATGTTGTAGATAGGCGGAATCGCCCGCAACATTGCAGATTGCCGCGTTACACAGGGCGATCAGGCATGATCGCCTGAGCAACATCGCCAGATTTCCCAACATTGTTGGGAAACCTGGCGATGTGACTCAGGCGATTTTTCGCCTGATTATCGCCCTGTCACACGAGGCAACTCTCCGGCGATGTCGCCGCAACCTGACCATGCCCCTCAGTTGCCGGCAACATCGCCGGTGATATCTCCCTGTGTGACGGGCCCTTATGAGTTGTAGGAAAATAGACAGCCCATAAGGTACCGTCACACAGGGAGATATCGCCGGCGATGTTGCCGGCGATCGCGGGAGCGCGCATCCCTGACAGCATCGCCGGGGAGATGTCAGACTGAGCAACTTACCGGTGATGTCGCCGGCTAGTTGCCGCGGCAACCCAGCGAGCGATAACTCCCAATGTTGTTGATAGGCGGAATCGCCCGCAACATTGCAGGTTGCCGCGTTACACAGGGCGATCAGGCATGATCGCCTGACCAACATCGCCAGGTTTCCCAACATTGTTGGGAAACCTGGCGATGTTACTCAGGCGATTTTTCCCCTGATTATCGCCCTGTCACACGAGGCAACTCTCCGGCGATGTCGCCGCAACCTGGCCACGCCCCTCAGTTGCCGGCAACATCGCCGGAGATATGTCCCTGTGTGACGGTACCTTTAGGGATTTACCCTGATAATCAGAACAGAAAAGGTTAGAGCTGAAAGATAGGAATAAAGATATGTCCGCTGCTGTGATGCCACGGGCTGATAGAGCCGCAAAATGCTGTGAAGGAGAAAAGTGGTGCTTGTCTTGACTGCTGACAATCATTTAGATGCTGCAGTATTATTGAAGGAAAATGAAATAAGTCGATTGAACAAAGACCAAAGTCTACTGACTTCTTCCTCAATATGGTCACAGTGTCTGTATCCTTGTGTTTCTGAGATCCTGAGGAAGACGTCAGTTGACTTTGAAATACGTTGATTGAATAAAGACCATTTTCTTTCAATAATACCCCATTATGTGAATAAATTGTCAGCAGTCAAAAGAGACATCACTTTTCTCCTTCACAGCATTTTAATAGTGCATTCTGCTGTCTAATTCTATACAGAGGTGTCCGGTAATATATCGCAGTGGTGCAAACGTGGAAATCATTACTGGTCGGGTCAGTACAAAGTTGTAAGGCTGTTCCCACGATGAGCTTTTGATGTTAAAATATGTCTGCACCTATTATGTACGTTAGGTTATATGCATTTTTTAAGTGAAACTGTCACCCCCTTTGGGCATTTTAAACCCTGCCCAGCACCTTAAACATCATGTAATTGGGGTTCTGGTGACCCCCTTTATACCCCAGACTGGCCACTGATTACTTCAGAAAATAAGTTTTATAGTGCCTCTGCCATATAGCAGCCAGTCTGGTGGGATGTGACTCTCTTCAGTACGGGCTACCCCTCCGCCTGTAAAACCCACCCCACTGCCTGTAATATGCCATCGCTCCTGGTCTCAGTGACAACATTGAGTCTGCGCAGTGGCGCGGGACACTGCGCTGTATTGAGCCGCAGTGACCAAAGTCTAGCGAGATTTGTGAAGTCTCACGAGACTTTGTGCGGCTCGATATAATACAGTAACCCGCGCCACTCCACAGGCACAATGCCGTCACTAAGACCAGGAGCGATGGCATGTTACAGGCGGTGGGGCTGGTTTTACAGGTGGAGGGGCGGTCCGGACTGAAGAGCGTCACATCCCACCCAGGCTGGCTACTACACGGCGGGGACACTATCAAACTTATTTTCTGAAGTTATCAGTGGCCAGGCTAGGGGTATAAAAGGATCACCAGAACCCCAATTACATGATATTTAAGGTGCTGGATAGTGTTTAGAACGCCCAAATGGGGTGACAGGTTCACTTTAATGCTGCATTTTTGTGTCTTGGTTTGCGGTAGAGACATTGTGAATATTACACCGGCACTGCAGGTCAGATTACACTGACTAAGGCTGGTTTAACATTTGCCTTTGTGTCTGCATGCGGAGGGCATGCAGACACAAACACAGTGCAAACGCAGCCAAACTGATGTGAACGCAGTGGAGAAACTCCACATGCGTTCACATCAGTATGCAGCCCGGCCAGACAATCAGCTGTCTTGACGGCGGCTGGGAGGTGGATATAGGGGCAGAGATCTCCTCCTCCCGGCCGCCGCTGATCTCCTGACGGTGTCGGCGGAAAGAAACAGCTGATTTGACAGCTGTTTAAATCTCCCACATGGACACCGCAGAGGCGATGTCAGCGCGGGAGATTTAAACAGATCAGCTGTTTCTCCCCGCCAACACCGCCAGGAAATTAGCGGCGGCCAGGAGAGGAGATCAGCGGCTGCTCCAGCTGATCTCCCGGTGGCCGCCGCTGATGTCTCGGGAGATCAGCGGCAGCAACCGAGAGAGATTTCAAAGAGATCCGCAGCGTACTCTCTGCGCTGTCATGCGGAGGACACTACGGATCCATTGACTCCCATTCATTGTTTGTGCGCTTGCGGGAGCTTGCAGATAAAACAAGCTCCCGCGAACGCACAAAAAATGCAACATGTTGCATTCGGTGGGCACATATATTATGCGCATCCGAACACAACTGCAACCGAATGCACTCAAACGCATGTACTATGTGTTCCCATGGTAAACGTAGGAACGCAGTGCACATGCATTTGGCTGCGTCCGGTACGCTGCGGTTTCATACGCAAGTGTGAAACCACCCTAAAAGGAAAGCGCAGTGGGCAGGAGGTTTCTTTAAATCCCATCCATTTAATGTGAACTGTAAAAGGTACCGTCACATGCGGCAATTTTTCTAGCAATTTCACTGGCAATTTGCTGGTTGCAGTGAAATCATGGACATTGTTCTATTTTGTTGCATTGTACAAATGGAACAATGTGTCCATGATTTCACTGCAACCAGCAAATTGCCAGTGAAATTGCATGCAAAATTGCCACGTGTGACGGTACCTGTAGGCCCTGTGCCCATGGTGCATTGTTTGATGCTTTTTTTGACACACATTTTGTAAATCTGCATGTATATCTTGAAGCCAGCAAAGTCTATGACAGGTCAGAAGTGTTGTGCCCATGTTGCTTTTTTTTTTCCCCTTGCCAATTGATTTCTTTTTCTGCACCAAATCTGCAAGGGAAAAAAAAGGAACATTGACACAGCACTTCTGACCTGTCATAGACTTTGCTGGCTTTAAGATAATCTGCATCAAATTCTGCATATCTAGCAAAACCTACATCAAAAACAGCATCAAACAGCGCACCCCGGGCACAGGGCCTAAGAGGATGCCTTTATAATCTAGCAAAAACATGCAACATCAAAACTTTTGAAAAGCTCATTGTGGGAACGTAGCCTTATAATGGGAACATGTCACCACAGGCGGGATGAATCAGGCACTGGTTGTGCGGATGCAGCCATAGGTTTTACTTTGAAACGCTGTGACTTTTCAGCATACACATACTTTGAAAGATCGTATAGAGTTTAGGTGTCTTATATGACTTGTCCGAAGCCGATCCCTACACACAAATTTAGGGAGGGGACAACTGTCAACCGACTGGAGAAGCCGCTGTGGAGCAGCCCTGGACGAGACAAGCCGCAGAGGCCCCGATTTATCAAGGCTACATTCAGACGTACCGTTTTTGCTGCATTTCTTTCTGCTGCGTTTTTGGCTCCAAACCAGGATCTGTTGTCAAAAAAACAGATCATCCGTTTCGCAGCTGCTTTTTTTTCTCCATTAACAATGGCTCCATTGGGAAAAACACAGGAGAAAAAAGCAACAGAAACTAACATGCTCTCAAAATGGAGCACTCATAAATTGGAAAAATGGATCTCGTTACAAGTGCCATGTGTGATGGCAAAAAATGAAAACCCATTGACTTTGCTGGGATTTCATTGAGCGATCTGTTTTGTGCACTGCAAAAAAAACAACAAAACAGCAAAAACGGTGAATCTGAACGTAGCCCAAGACTGGAATTATGTGCATTATTCAGATGTCAATTTTCTGGACATATGAGAAACTCAGACTGAAGTTCATCTGTGATGTTGGCAGAGTTTGGCCACTTATTTTTCACCAATGAGAAAAAGAAAAGACAGTCCGTGAGAAATGGACAGCACAGGATGGCATCCGAGTGCGCTCTGAGTTTTTCACGGACCCATAAACTTACATTGCCGAGTTTAATCAGATCAATATTGGAGCACAATTTTGCTCAGAACACTTGGTCCAAAGAAAAAATATCAGAAACGTGAGAAGCCCAATCGACTATTAAAGGTACAAGTGCCATCTGTGAAAATAACTTGCACTTGTATATGAAAAACAGACATGTAAATTAGACTTTTGGGATCATATCACATCAGTAGTAGTGATGAGTGAGTGGTGAAATATTCGTAATCACTATACTCGTAATGAATACATTATAATACTCGCGTACTCGTCTGGATAGCGAGTCCAATGTTAGGCTCCGTCCACCTAAATCCGGCCATAAAACGAGCATTTCCAAGACAGGATGGGAGGGAGGACTTTGTGGTTTCAATGCATAAAACACCTTGCTGGGCCCCCCAGTGAGACCCTACCATTCAATCTGCTCTCACTGGGGTGGCGGCTCACTTTGTGCACTGAAGGGAGCTGTCAACTTGTGTCATATCAATTACGATGGACACATCACTCACGAGCACAAATGTTACTCGCCAAGCAACGAGTATCGTGAATTCCGTACTATCCGTGCGATTAGGGAGTAGTAACGAATACAGTCGCTCATCACTAATCAATAGCTCTGTCTGAAGTTCCAAAGAGCAGGATTCAGGACAATCCTCCGATGGGGCAATTGACATAACGGAGCAGATGTTCCCAAATTTGGGCTCTGACTGACTTCATTTTCGGCACGGTTCATCTTTTTGAGGAAGGCACAAAGGCATGGTTGAATGCGTTCTTGTGCCATCCTCAAAAAGGCAACACAAAACTGAAGTCAACTGACTGTTAACGTCAATAGACCTGTCAGCAGATACACCCTAATCATACTCTTCAGGGCTTCACACAGAACTATTGACCTAAGGCAAAAAGCATGATGTGATCCGGGTCTATTAATGAATTTGACATTTTTCAACTCTTGTCGGCTACAGTCACAAATATCACTCAACAAGGGGCTGATGTACATTTATATTTAGCGTAATACCCAGCACCGACAGGGACAAGAGTGATGTGTCATGCTGAGCTTATGTCTGTCTTCATACTCATGCCCTGATGCATCATACAATTGGCTGTACCGCTGTCCTGAAAGGGGTATTCTGAGAAATGTATTAAAACTAACGTACATTTAAATATTAAACATTTTACTATATACCTTTATTATGCAAAAATGTAGCAAAAAGGTAATCTTTAGATAGTACACTATGAGGATTTTGACATGTGTCATCACCCAGCAGTTTCCCAGCCATCCCACGTCTTAAGGGGGGTTTACACGTTGCGATATCGGCGTCCAATTTCAATTAAAAGTCACGTGGTTCGATCATTGGAGCCGATATCGTTCCTGCGTTGTATGGTGTGAACGTCCAATACGATGCAGGAACGATGTCAATGCGATATCGGGGATTGAATGCGCGTGCTATTCAATGCTCCGATATTGAATAGAGATTGGAGCCGGATCGTGCTGTGTGACAGCCCAATTCCGATGTGAAGTTCTACGTCACCCTTTCACTCCCATGTTAAATGGTCGTTCCTGGGTTGGGGGGCGTAGACATCGCACGGACATTGGATCCAGAAATCGCAACGTGTAAACCTCCGATGCGATGCGGGAGAAACGTGCACTAAATGCGCGTTCCCGCGCCATTGAATTGCGATATCGCAACGATATTGAAACGTGTAAACCCACCCTTAGGATGAGCTTTGTAAAAACAGACATTGGGTAAGGGCAGCATCTCGTCAGGTTTGGTGAACAGAGGAATGTGCATTCTGGATACCTGATGGGTGAGGGCAGCGTCCTGAGTCTGTTTAGAGCAGATGTCTTTACACAGCCCTAATATAAGAAGAGTTTAAGACTGGCATCGACCACAGGCGTAGGTGCTAGCAGAAAAAACATTATACTTACAATTGTGAATCGCCGCGACACTACTATGTTCAGGAATAAAGTGAATAATGAGTAGCACCAACAAGACAAGGATCTGTGAATATGTTTCAATTGTGTACTGCAGAAACTGCCCTTTGCTATATATATGAAATCGGAGAACTTAGTCTCATTAGTAGCTACTAGGGATTAAGCTTGGCATCCACATCAAGGAGTCTCCATTGCCAAGTCCTATCACTATGCCTAATGAAAATGGTATGAGGTGGATGGATTTATATGTCCTAGGTGTGATTAAAAACGACGTCCAGGTGTGAACTGGGATCTAGCAATGGTGTCCTATGTGTGGTTACCAAACTAAAGAAAATGTGGAATATGGGAAAAAAATTATGGGAAAAAATTATAAAGTGGGAGCTCAGTCCAAATAAGCAATATATAAGAAGAGTTTAAGACTGGCATCGACCACAGGCGTAGGTGCTAGCAGAAAAAACATTATACTTACAATTGTGAATCGCCGCGACACTACTATGTTCAGGAATAAAGTGAATAATGAGTAGCACCAACAAGACAAGGATCTGTGAATATGTTTCAATTGTGTACTGCAGAAACTGCCCTTTGCTATATATATGAAATCGGAGAACTTAGTCTCATTAGTAGCTACTAGGGATTAAGCTTGGCATCCACATCAAGGAGTCTTGTTGGTGCTACTCATTATTCACTTTATTCCTGAACATAGTAGTGTCGCGGCGATTCACAATTGTAAGTATTTACACAGCCCTAAAACCTGGGATGGCTGGGAAACTGCTGGGAGCTGATATTTATTTAGTTAGTGCACTATAACCTTTTAGCTACATTTTTGTAAAATAAAAAGGTATTTAGTAAAATTTGTAATTTTAAATTTACTTTATTTTATTATATTTATTGAAAAAACACTTTATTAAACACCAACTGTGTTTTCTCTTGGTGGCAGATCAGAATAAAATTTGGAAATTACTCATAGCAAGACACATCAGTCGTCTTTGTCAATGTTGAGGTTTTTGCGCTAAATATACAAGATTACCTATCTGGACCATTGTCGGCACTTCAAGGTATGTTTAGTCTGAAACGCGTTTCACAGTATCACTTACGGGCTGCACTTGTGTTACCCGTGGTTCAGGCTGCAGGAATCTGATCACAAGTTCCCTTTAATGAAAAACATAACCCAGATTGAAATATAAAATTACTGGCCAAGTTAAACCGTGCCCAAAACTGTTCCCCTTGTATTTCATGCTGGGCAGGTATTTTGGGGCAATAACATGTGGCATTTTGCCTCCTTTATGGATTGGCTCCATACATGCGCACCCTGTGACGTACCCATAGGTCACTCTAGGGGCACTAAGGGATTAAACATCAATCATCAGAAGTGTCAGTAAATATTTACTTACAAGTCTGCTTTTGTGACCGATTCCTATGACTTAAAATGGGCCTTCTAGTCTATAAGGATGAGCCATCAGCCAAGCACCTGATGGCCCCAAGGGCAGACATACTGCTGATGCAGCTGAACCGAGTCTAGAAATGGAGGTGGCCCATCGACACTGGCGACTATTTCAGAAGGATGTGCATACTCGGACGCACATTCAGCTGAAATGTGGCTCTGTGCAGGAAACCCGCCGACTCCTTGTGCTGCAATACACAGCGACAGCCAATCAGAGGCTGGCAGCTGACATCTACGTGCCGGGTGACAGCGGTACACAACAGTGGTGTCATTCACTGCTGTTGCTTGCATGCCGACATCAGTGCCGATGGCGCACATTATACTGGGGATGGACAAAGGATGGAGCACATTATACCAAGAAGGAGCCCAGGTTAGGAGACACTATCCTAGGAACGGGCCTAGCATGGAGCAAATTATTTCTGGAAAGGGCCCAGAATGGGAGACAATATACCAGGAAGGGACTTGGGACGAGAGACATTATAGTATAGAGCAGTGTTTCCCAACTCCAGTCCTCAAGGCACACCAACAGGTCATGTTTTCAGGATTTCCTTAGGATTGCATAGGTGATAATTTAATCACTTGCACAGGGGATAATTCCATCATCTGTCTAATGATAAGGAAATCCTGAAAACATGACCTGTTGGTGTGCCTTGAGGACTGGAGTTGGGAAACACTGGTATAGAGGACATTATACCAAGAAGGAGTCAGGATGGGGGACATTATTGTAGTATAGAGGATATTATACCAGGAAGGAGCCAGGATCGGGGACATAATTATAGGATAGAGGACATCATACAAGGAGCCAGGATCGGGGACATTATTATAGGATAGAGGACATTATACCAGGAAGGAGCCAGGATGGGGGACATTATATCAGGAAGGAGACAGGATGGGGAACATCATTATAGGATATAGAACATTATACCAGGAAGGGGCTAGGATGGGGGACATTATTATATAGGAAGAGAAAATACATGACTATTTAGGATGGGCCCTTGTAGAACCCTACAAGGGCCCATATATCTGACCAACGTGTAGCTGGGGAACCGGGTCCACATTTTGCTAATTTCCTGATAGCATACTTCCCCACCACCCAATTCATTATAGGACACTTCTCCTACCCCCTAATTCATAATAGATCAGGAACTATAATGAATGTATGGGGGTGCGGGGGCACAGGACAAGCTATAAGGCTATGTGCACTCGTGCAGGATTTGAAGCAGGTAAAACACTGCATAAAATGCACATTTTAACATTTTTCTCCACATAATAAGCAACGTGTACATGAGACTTCAGGGATCTTATTCATTTTGCCTGGACTGAAAATCTCTGCATATTTTACGCAACAAATTAATGTGGAAAAAAGCAACATGTGCACATAGCCCTCAAATGGATTAGTGGGGGCAGAGAGACTGATTAGTTTATATTTATAGGGCGGAAGAGAGGATAGCTAATATTGGGCGCAGTGCCGGGTTATCCATATATATGTTGTCTGGTGTGTGGCTACCTGTTTATTATTGGTGGGGTACAGGTTTGTATTCTGGGGTGCAGTGTGTGGGATTTTATATTCTGGTGGTAAATGTAGATATACGATATACTCGTACATTATATGTGACCTTGTTACTTTCAGGGCTGTAGTGATCAGTGTGACCAGACGAGTCATAGTCAGATGTCAGCGTGAAGGTCTGAACAGAGGGAGAAGAAACAACAGAAAGGAATCAGATGAGAGGTCAGCGGTCACTGGATGTAGAATCAGGCAGCACAAGGTCACTGCACACAGATACAGCAATATAGGATTATCTGTATCATATGTAATAAGGGGCAGTAATATACATGAGGAGACCATGGAATATACACACACAGGATATAAATCATAAAAGGAGGGGCCCAAACACATCACACACAGGGGCCCCGAGCTGTCAGGGTCACGCCTCTTCTGGCAAACACGTTGGGACAAAAGAGGAGGGAGATCACAAGAGCCATCATATGACTGCACTGCTGCCTCCAGGCCCCAGCCGCTGCAGCTCTTCTTGTCACACACTGCTCACCTATATTACTGTTACTTACTGGGTGCCTCCCTGCTCCAGCTGCTGCAGCTCTTCTTGTAACACACTGCCTGCATCACTGCACTGCTGCCTCCCTGCCCCAGCTGCTGCAACTCTTCTTGTCACACACTGCACTCTCCATGCCCCAGCTGCTGTGGCTCTTCTTGTCACACACTGCACTGCTGCCTCCAAGCCCCAGCTGCTGCAGCTCTTCTTGTAACACACCGCCTGCATCACTGCACTGCTGGCTCCCTGCCCCAGCTGCTGCAGCTCTTCTTGTCACACACTACACTGCTGCCTCCATGCCCCAGCTGCTGCAGCTCTTCTTGTCACACACTGCACTGCTGCCTCCCTATCCCAGCTCTTCTTGTCACACACTGCACTGCTGCCTTCTTGCCTCAGCTGCTGCAGCTCTTCTTGACACACTGCATTGCTGCCTCTCTGCTGCAGCTCTTCTTGTCACACACTGTACTGCGGCCTCTCTGCCCCAGCTGCTGCAGCTCTTCTTGTCACACACTGCACTGTTACTTACTGTCTGCGTCCTTCCTTCTAGCCTGAGTGTGAACTTCAACTTCTCCAGCATGAGAGGAAGGGGCGGGAGGACAGCGGTGACAGCGCAGCTGATAGGACGAAGGCTGCAGGAGGGAGCTGTGAGTGACGGCCACCTCAGCCAATAGAAGAGCTCCGCTCTAAGCACCGCCCCTTTCAGCTTGTTTTGCTTACTACAGGCGAATACAAGTTGAGTGACAGGCAGAGCAGCCAATAGACTGATGCTCTGGGATCACAGTGCGATCCTATTGGTCACTGTGTGTAGCAATAGTGAGGGAGTAGGAAGCGGCT
Organism: Allobates femoralis; assembly: GCA_033576535.1. Classification (NCBI taxonomy): domain Eukaryota; kingdom Metazoa; phylum Chordata; class Amphibia; order Anura; family Aromobatidae; genus Allobates; species Allobates femoralis. Next base: position 171,746,995 of record JARQOC010000007.1, read on the forward strand.
GTTGACAGAGGCCACAGACAGATGTGATGGATGTCAGCTGAGCCATGTAAGTGAGGGCTCCTGGGTGTGTCTGTGAGGATGGGGAGGACGGCGCGGGCTGTACAGGGTGACAGCGGGCCACTGTGTCTTGTGTATGTGGCGTTCAGGCTCTGTACTAACGTCACCCGGGAGGACAATGTGCTCAGTCTCCCGTCTATCCAAATACATGGAGACATTGCAGCCAATCAAATTACAGATTTGATTTTGTACCACAGGTTAGGAGATGTAAACCCTGATCTCATTGGTCGTTTAGGGGACAATGGTGTGTTTCTCTGTCAAAAGAAAACCACAGTTGCCCATAGCAACCAATGACCTTGCAGCTTTCATTCTACAATCAGTGCAAGAAATGAAAGCTGTGATGTGATTGGCTGTTGCTGACCAGGGTTGTTGTATGGTAAGTGCAAGGGCCGGGGGTACTCGACCATCCGGGGTCAGACGGGGATGTCACGGTGGCAATCCCGGAGGTCATGGCCATGACCAAGCATGAGAAGGGGGTATGTACAGGGGAAATAAAGCTTTTATCGTGAGGCCACCTGTGGTGTCTGGTCAGCGCTGCTTGTATAGGTCCCCAGGGGATAGATTGATAGGCAGCTTGATGTATCACTCCCCACAGGTGGAGCGGGCCCCTGGGACTTTGTATGGAGGTCTATGTGGATGATGGTGGTAGTTGTGCAGGGAGGCGCTGAAGGAGTGGACAGACACAGGGGTTGCAGTTCTTGCCAGTCTCTTGTTGCTTTGTTCAGTGCAGACCCAGCCAGGGTACTGTGCTCTCCCAGTGTGCAGCTTAGCCAGCCCTCAGATAGTCCAGGTCCACTCCACTGAGACTCCCTTATAAACCTTCCTCTGCTGCGCCTTCGTGCTACTAGTCTCAAGGTAGGCGACTGCGGGCCCTGCTGAGTGACGGCCAGGACGTCCTCTTGACCCTCGGTAGCCACTGTACCTAGGAGTGTACACCGTGTTGGCCACTGCACCTACAGTTCAGTGGCCTCCAGTTTCCTGGCTTGAATATACAGTCTCAAACCAGATTGGGGCCGGTACCCCTCATGCAGCCACTTCCTCTACCATGACTTGAAAGTCGGCTGTAGATTCAGTGTTCTCTGGACCAGGATTTCCTTGGCCGACCTGCCCACTGGTCCCGTTAGGCCCCAGCTCCAGTGTCCCCTAGAGCTCCTGCTTCTTTCTCACTCAGACTACTCACTGTGTTCCCACTCCCTCTGACTATTCCTTCCTACAGCCAGCAGATGGGGTCTGCTCAAAGTGAGTTTCTTCCGCCCATCATCTACTGGCCTGGAGTTGGGAATGGTGTTAGGTGTAGGATGGTGTGTCTCAGTTTCGTGTCCCCATCTTATCTGAGAGCAATGATGCCACTCCTGTGGACTAGGTGCAGTACCACTGTGGTGACCAACACTCAGGGGTGCCACAAAGATGATTAATAAAGACACAGCTGCTGTCCACATTTTGTAATTCTCTGTATTAATGTGCATATTAACGCCATCTGCAGCCTCTGTGTTTCATGTCAGCACAGAGGCTGCAGATGCGGCTAATAAGCCGGTTTATGCAGGGTTAACCCCAAGCTTGTGCAGTGCCAGCTTGTGTCCAGGTATGTCCACACTCCCTGGACCCGAGCTGACATCACACACTGGGTCAGCAGGGGTTAATATATGTAGTAACTAATAGCCAGCAATTATCACTAAACAGTAAATTACTGTAATTGCCGGCTGGCTCCTGCACTCAGGAGCTCTCCATGGTACTGTACACTAAGAGCGTACAATGACAGCCGCTGTCCTTGGTGCTGATGTCTTCACATCAGCACCATGCCCAGCGTACATTCAAACTCCGGTGCACTGGGCACGGTGCTGATGCAGGAGCCGTCTGGCAATTACAGTAATTTACTGTTTAGCGATAATTGACGGCTTTTAGTTAAAATGTGTATTAACCCCTGCTGACCCAGTGTGTAATGTCATCTTGGATCCAGGGAGTGTGGACATACCTGGACACAAGCTGGCACCACACAAACATGTGGTTTACCCTGCATAAACCGGCTTATTAGCCGCATCTGCAGCCTCACAGCTGACATTCTGCACAGAGGCTGCAGATGGAGTTAACATGCACATTAACCCCGGGAATTACAACATGTGGACAGCAGCTGTGTTTTTATTAATCATCTTTGACCGCTGCTGTCACAGCAGTGAAAATAATTGCTTGCTGTACTGGGAAATCGGCAAATTCAAACTCTGCGGCTTTGACAGCTGCTGAGTTTTAAGCCATTTTTAATGCACACGTGTGCGACTATTGCTCAGTGTACTGTATGGGTGCATGATTTTCTTACACCCATATACTTACATTCGACACTTGCGCGGGGAAACAGCATGCTGCGATTGAACTCTCATTTCCCTCGCAATGCGAGTGTAATGCGGTGAACTCTCTGTAATGTGACCAGCATCATTTAATGATACTGGTACGAGTGCAATGCAAGTCACACGGATAGTGTGCCTTCAGCCTTCTAAGGCTGGAAACACACTCTCCTACTTACTTGCGAGTTTCTTGGACGAGACTCGGATGTGACTGGATCAGTGACCCTGAACGACCTCTCCCTCTCTGGACCGTGAGTGTAGAGCTGCACAAAAACACAAGCAACTGTCGTTCTCGTCCAGACAGGGAGAGGCCGTTCAGGGTCACTGATCCAGTCTCATCCGAGAGACTCGCATGTAAGTAGGAAAGTGTGTTTCCACCCTTAGAAGGTACTTACACTTAGTTTCCTATATCATCTGTATAATGCCCAGCGAGTGTCTGACACTTTTTAGAAATCTCTGATATTGCTATATCAATTGTGTGGCTGATCACGCGAGAGAAAGAAGCATATTGTATGTGTTACACTTTATATAAACCGATAAATGGGGTCTTGGTAGAGAGACCTGGGTGATGAGGTGGAAGTTATGGGAGGAGTCTGGGACGATGTTTGCCTTTATCAGAGATGTACAGTATATCTGTCATGGCCACTTATATGACTGCCTATGACGATGGATGGGTGTGGCAGGTGTAGATTACATTGCCTGCTTTATGTCGCCTCTTCCTGTGCCAGTCCCCATGATGCCCGGCGTCTGCCCGCTGTACTTTGCCCGGCCATGACTCCTAATGTATAAATACTAACATCATTTTGAAGTATGAAAGTATCAATGTCTCAGAAATTGGAGACAAACAGCTCCCATATCTCAGCTTCCTTTCCTGTAATTAGTGTGTGGTTTTGAGCAGCCTGTAATGGCTTCTTACAGTAATATATTTCAGCTTTTCTTTCCTTCATCACCAGCTGAGACCCAGAGGTGCCAACTTGATTATTTTTATTTTATTTTTTTTTCTGGACAAATTATCAAAAAATCCCAGACGGACAGTATTTATTACGATTTTGCAGACTGTCCTGGAATTTCTGAACGGTTGCCAATCCAGCCGAGACCTCATGGCCGTGTCTTGCTTCTCCCCCACGGCACATCTACTTAAATTGATCTCTTTGCACCTTCTGATTTTCTGTTTTTCAGGGGTGCAGACCTGTTCAGATGTAGGGCGGGGTCCAGTCAGGCGTAAGGGGGTGGGCAGTCAGGCATAAGGGGGGCCCCAGTCAGATGCATGGTGGGGGGCCAGAAAGACATAGGTGGGGCCCCAGTCAGACGTAGAGTGGGAGGGAACAGGTCAGAAGTAGGGGGGGCCCGGTCAGAAGTAGGGAGGGTGGGGCTGGTCAGATGTATGAGGGGGGGGGGGCAGTCAGACATGGAGTGAGATGAGCCCAGTCAAAAGTAGGGAGGGTTGCCCGTTCAGACTTTAGAACAGCTAGGACTAATATACAAGCACATTCGCTTACACCATTCGCTTGCACTGACCTATACATGTTGTTAGATCTATCTTTTTGTATTTAACCACTTCTGCTTTCAAATGTTGCAACACGGTTCAGAATCGAACGTCTCTGTTATCAGCAATATGGTAGAAAAGCCATTAATGTCCCATTGTGTATGCATTTATGTACATAGCACGTGCTCTAATTCACCGACCACATGAACTCTCAAGTCACATTAGTTAAATAAGTTCTGGATTTATGAGTCTGAACAGAGGCTTTATTATACAGAGCAGCTAAGTATAGCAACAAGATTGAGAACTGTCCTGAATGTGCTGGGAAAAGCGTCAGGGGACAGCGACCATGAAATCCTCTAAAGTGAATCTGCAATTAATAAGTAGAAAGGCATTTATAACATTGTAACAGTGGGGTAAAGTATTACTCACAGCCCTGTTAGACACAGAGGTGAAGCTAAAAGGGTGCATGGGGCAAGTTCAGCTTTGGTACCCACATCATGCCGCTCATGCCCCCATCATCTAGGGCAAAAGAAACACATCCCCTCCTTTGATCTGGAGCCATAACACCGGCAGTGGCGCCCAGGAGACCCCACTAACTTATAATGGGCTTCATATGGAAACTTTCACAGGAAGAATTGCTTTCCTGCTGTGATATTTTTCATGTGATCTCAGAAAGGACCAACAACGGAGCTCTGAACCTCAACAAGGACCGCAGCATGTTTTGCTTGTTTCTAGCTGATCGCCTCTTTTTGGGGGCTCAGTTGGAAGGAACTGCACACTTATGGCCGCTTTACACGTCCCAACATCGTTTCGATGTTGGATAAAACGGTGTGGGAGCGAGCATTTTTTGGGCAGAAATCCAAGATCGCATAGGAGATGTCACACAGCGCGATATCGGCAGGCAACGCCACTACGATGTGTACACCCCCTTGTACGGGCGACCCAGGAACGACCATTTAACATGGAGAGAATAGGGGAAGTTGTACCTCCAAATCGTAGTTGGGCTGTCACACAGCACGATCCTACCAGATCGTCCATCCAATATCGGGCAGTTGGAGAGCCTGCTCATTTCTCCCCCAATATCGTTTTGGCATCGTTCTTGCATTGAATTGTACATTTACACCATACAACGCACGAACCACGTGACTTTTTATCGAAGTTGGACGACGATATCGCGCCGTGTAAAGTGGCCATTAAAGTTTCAGGAACCCTGTTCTCATTTAAACAGAGATTATTTTTCACACCGACTTGAATGTTTGTGCCGCACTCATACTCCACAAAAACACTTGCAATTGTTGGTTAAGGGAAATCTCCATTTCGTCCATAAGGCTGAAGATGTCTCCATAAATGACTAGTCTCTTATTGAGGAAGTTTCCATGCTGATTCTGCGCGGGATTTGTCGCAGATTGTGCATTTGCTGCAGAATCATAATATATCGGAATCGAGGTACAACCAGTAGGATCCTTTGATTGCACAACTGTTTTTAAGAGTTAACTCATTTTCTTAATAGGGAAAATTGTACAGTGCTTGGAACTTTGCAATTTTCCTCTTATTAAGGGTATGTGCACATCAGTCGTTTTGTGGGCTGGTTTTGAACGTTTTCCGTCGGCGGTTCCCGCTGAGTTTTATGTTAATTTATGTTAATCCTACCCACCGGTAGGATTAACATGCTAGTCAATGGAGTTTAGAAAACGCTGTGTACATTACAACGATTTTTGTCTTGACGATTTCAGTTTATTCACCGGTTTCCGACCGGTTGTCAAAGATAGAGCAAGCGACTTCTTTTCAGCGTTTTTCCTGCGGGTCCAGCTGAACAAGTGCAGCAAAGACCAGTCTGGAAATCGCTAAGGAACACGCCGGGGAAATCGCCAAGAACACGCTGTACGACCGCTAGTAACCCGATCGCAAATCGTTAGCAAAACGCTAACAAAACCAGGGACACTAGCGAGTTCAGAAAACTCAGTTCTGCCATTCTACACCGGTTCCCGGTCGTTCTGCAAAGATGCACATCTGACGTTTCTGCATCTTTGCAGAACGACCGGGAACATAAATTAACATAAAACTCAGCGGGAACCGCCGACGGAAAACGTTCAAAACCAGCCCACAAAACGACTGATGTGCACATACCCTTAAAGTCCTCTCTGTTCTCAAAAACAGAGGTATATTGAAATCCATAGTTGCGGAATAGGATCTTATAATACATGTAGGTTTATGAACGAGGAGACTGGGATGTGCAGATAAGCAATTGACTTCTTCTCTGTTCTCTCCGAGAATCAAACTCACAACCTGCATGTCTGCAGGCAGCAGCTCTATCTATGAGCCACAGTCTATACTCATAAAACCACTGTCTCCATTTGAAATCACCAGCACAGATAAAATGCGCCTCACTTGGTTTAAATTCTGTAGTTTAGAGCTCGTTGCCTAGGTTACTGGCCACCTTTGAAACCTTTAAACAGTGGCCTGTCATCAAGATAAGGAACATAGCAATCGATTTTTGTTTTAGAGATTGCAGGCACTAATCTGAAGGTAACCGGATTGCTGGATCTGGCCAACTTTAGTGCCCTTGCCCTTCTTCAATGCTGCATAGACAAAGATGACCTTGATACCAGAATGGAAGAGTGCACATTTCGAGCCAGGAATGCTGTCCGGCCTGTTACGATACTGGTGGAACACTTGCTGGAATCCCCAGGGGCCTGCAGGTGTACAAAACACTTGCTGAAATCCGATGGCTGAAGGGTACAAGCAGGGCACAACAGACAGTAGTAGAAGTCCTACGATACAGGAGTGGATGTCTAGAAAAACAATCCGGGTGAGAGCAATCTGGGCAAGGACTGCTCTAAGCTGGAGACTGGAGCTAGACTAAACTAGACACAATACTCAAGCACTAAATGAAGTTCACATGTGGATAAGTATGTCCTAACAGGAAGCAAGATGGCCTTCACAGGTTCAGCAGCATTCATCTTACTAAAGTGTGATTTGCCAGAACACAATAGCGGCTTCCAGTGGTAAGGAGTAGAATTGCAACACAATTTAGCAAAGTGAATAATAGCAGCCACTAGTGGTCAGTCTGAAGAAAGACAACAGAATCCTTACACAGCTGTTGGTCTGAAATGTAAATCATCTGGAGCGCAGCATCCCCAGAAAGGCAGGACGAAAATGAAACTACCACATATCTGAGTTTAAGTGAATAAAAACTGTCACCTGACGATCTTTCGCTGGGTGGAATTTAATTACAAACTATTGTTTTAGATATCGTAAATGATAAGGTAGAAGAGAAGACGGCACTCACCCTGTTTTCCTTTTAAAGGTGAATTTTCTTTATTCCATATTCATGGAGTGGGTTACAAGAGGTTAGGGAGGGAGGGGGGTGCGGTGGAGGATGACGGGCACACTGTTTCGCCTTGCTCAGGCTTCTACGGGTCCAGAAGCAGAAGCTGGGGAAGAGCTAATAAAGCGCCACTAGTGCCCGGGATTCTTATACATAGGTATTGTTTTAGATGACCAATGACAGAATATCCTTATCTATTAAAGAACTGAGCTGTGATTAACATTTTGGTCTAATGCGCAATAGTTCACCCAAAAAAAACCCATTTCCAGCAAAAAATATTCACATTTGACCAAATATAACCCACATGTTGGGAATTAGCAACAGAAATGGGCAGTGTAGATTTTAGGCCCCCTTCACATCACGTTTTTTTTTCTGTCTGTGGGCATCCTGTTTTTTTTGCAGGACCACACGGACCAGAACGGACAGGCCCGGATGTGAACTCTGGATGCATTTCTGTGTCCGGATCCGTGATTTTGAGGGATCCGAACACAGAAAGGGCTGGGAGGAGCCGAGCCTGCAAAGGACAGGTAAGCAGGGCTGTGCTTTCACTTTCACAATGTATCTACATACATAGCAAAAGTGAAATAAAAGAAAGCAATGGTTAAAAAAAAAAAATGCTCCCCTCTTTGCCGAGTGTCGCGTGATGCAAGGTGTCCAGCTCCGATGGCTGCAGGACCTTAATCAGCTGACTGAGCGGGGCAACCCGATCAGCTGATGTGTCACATGACTGCATCAGCTGAGCGGTTTAAATTGCCCATAAAAACCAATCGGCGGGCAATTTAAACCGCTCAGCTGATCGGTTGCCACCCCCTTACCGGTCAGCTGATTAAGGTCATGCAGCCATCAGAGGTGGACGCCTCACATCAAGGGACACTCGTCGAGAAGTGAACATTTTTTTTTTTTTTTTTTTTTTTTTTTTTAAACACATTCCTTTATTTAATTTTATTTTAGCAGTGAACGTAGATAGTGTACACTGCTAAAGTGAAATTACACTGAACAGAACAGTTTTAGTGTACTGAGTATGCTCAGTACACTAAAACCGGATCTGGGAAACGATCCTGTTTTTTCTCGGATTTGAGCTCCATAGGCTCCCATCTTATTTGAATCAGACAGCATTCTGTCCGATTGTGTCCGCTGCGCCCAAAATTGGAGCAGTCTCCGATTTTGGAGACGTGAAAAAAGCAGATACAATCAGATCCCTGCACACACGGATGACTATTAAGGACCAATCCATGCCCATCCGTGCCCATAGGAATATATGGGGGCCAAATCAGATCTATAGCTATCAGTTTTACAACGGATAGCCACGGATCCCAAAAAAACGTTATGTGAAGGGGGCCTTTTCCTCAGTATGTCCATTTATGCTGGAGATGTCCACCATATATAACCTGTAGATGGTAATACATGGGGGATATAATAGATTCACCTACTTATGAATATAGTTATCCATTATCAATATTGGATAAGAAAACTTTTCTGTAATAGTAAAGGCTTCAGTTTAGCTGGACTGCATTTTTGCTTAGAAAAATAGAATTTATTATGTCTTTTCCAACAGAGCAATGCCTAATGTTTGTTGGAGAACCTTTATAATGCTTTTCTGATTTTGCACTTCAATTCTTTTTGGAGCCATTTATTAAAGGGAACCTGTCGCCTCCTAAAAGCCACCTAACCTATCAATACATGTCCCTGCACCTTCCTATTACCATTATCTAATTACCATCTGCTAAATGCTTGTTTTCAATGTTGTAAAATACGTTTTAATACTTATTAGGATGATAATGAAGTGGGGGCTATATGTAATAGTCCGCCGGGCGTGTTGGTTTCCAGCATCCTTTATCACTCCCCGATGTGCATGATATTGTAATAAGATTCATCTCTGGCCCAGCCTCTCTGTGCTGCTTCTGCTGTGCAGCCTCTCCCCTCCTCCTCTCACTCACAGCATGCAAATCATTTGTCCTGACGTCAGCTCCAGAGTCCTGCCCTGACAAAGCATAAACGGCACAGAGAGGCAGTGGGGGATGGAAGGGCCACAGTCAGTCAAGCTCCCTCCAGCCACAGTGACTGTCTCCATGGCTTCTTACCATAGGTTTTACAAAGGCTATATCTCAGGGTACACAGCACACAAACATGGGGGACCCCTTCCCTGAATGCAGCAGACATGCTGCATTTATATTGCCATGCAGCAGGGGGGTGACAAGTCCTCTTTAAACCATTTTTGCCACAATTCCAGCATCAATTTTTTATTTATTTATTTTTTTGTTTAATTCTGCAAAATGTTGGTATTTGTGCAAAAATATTGTGACTTTAGGCATGTCTATCATAGCCACTGTGAGCACTGGGACAGTTTTGAAAAGTGGGTGGAGCTACTCATAAGGGGGTGTGACCGAGGGCAGCCACCAAATACATAACTCAAAAGTGATGTAAAGACTGAAGTGATTACGACTGAAATGTACTCCAGTCTCTGGAATAGAGCAGTTAACAAATTCTCTGGATTCATTGATCGGTGCACCATAAACCCACTGTCAACATTGTACTAATGCCAAATTGTAAAGTGCTTTGCAATATGTTGGCGCTATATAAATAAAATAATAATTATTATTATTATTATTAATGTCAGACAAACCTGCCAATTTCGATGGGTTTGGCTGATGGTCCGATATGTACGGGGCCCCCCAGTTTTAGGGGGAATATTGATCCAGCTTATCCAAGTTCGGGCTGCTAATCATACCTTTTCCCCAGAGATGAATCTGTCTGTCATGTCTGGTGACTAGTTTCATAGAGAATACAAGAACACTTGAGTGCTCCTGTGTATGGGAGAGATGGCGGCCACCAGAACAATGGTTGAACACCTAACGTGCATGACGGGCTTTATCTCTGGACGGAATTCATCAATACTGGGGTTCAAATTGTCAGTCTTGCTGAATTGGGGCTTTGGTGTTTGGATGTATATGGGTTCTTTACATGATTATTTATAGAGTACTATTGATTCCATGGTGCTGAACATGAGAAGGGGCTTACCTACAAAATACGTAAAAAAAATTACAAAAACTAACAATGACAAACTTGTACTGGGGAGAAGGGTCCTGCGTTTCTGAGCTCACAATCAGAAGGAGGTTGGAGGATTCACGCAGCTCCGGTAGATCGGTGGCAGTGGGGTCATTGCAGGCTGTAGCTTTCTTGAAGAGATGAGTTGTCAAGTTCCAATTGAAGCTTCCGAATATAGCGGATAGTCAGACGTGTTGGGGCACATAATTCTGTAGAATGAGAGCTACTCGGGAGAAGTCTTGGAGGTGGTTGGATGAGGAATAGATCAGTGTGTAGGAGATAAGGAAGTCTTGGGAGGAGCAGAGATTACATACTAGTGTATATCAAGAGATTACTTAGAAGATATAGAGAGTAGACCAATTATAGATGGCTTTGTTGTAGGTCAATGTTGGTAGCTGGAACTGGATATGTTGGGAGCCAATGAAGAGATTTGCAGAAGTGTAGCCGTAGCGAAGACAGAGGTGGATTAGTCAGGCAGTAGAGGTAAGGAAGGATGTTCTGGAGAGGTGAGAGAGTATTAGCAAGGAGGTCACAGAGGAGGAGGTTGCAGTAGTTGAGGTGGGAGATGATGAGAGGGCATGCTTAGTATTTCCATAGACTAAGAGTTGAGGAATGGATGGATTCTGGAAATATTTTTGAGTTGGAGATGAAGCTTTGATGTATGATTTGAAGGGCAAGGTTTATTCTGCAAATGACCTATTGTTTATATCAAATGTTGCGGTGGGGCATGTTTTGGACTAATCACGGTGCTTGCAATGACCATTTTAGACAGAGAAAGAATCCACAGCACTTGGCCGGGACCTTATGCGGGGCACCAGGAATGTCGTGCTCGCAAAAGATATTTCATGGCCCATTTAATATCAAGGCTGGAGAATCACTTTAAGCGCTGTCTATAAAAAATGTTCTACAAGTCAGGACAGTTTGCTCTAGTACATATCGATTCTGTAAGCACCTTTTAATAACAACAGTAACCATAAAGCACGTAATGTCCTTGTCAGGAACAAGCTAATTACGTCCTCCTCAAGACAGAGGAGAGTGCTTTTACTCTCAGAATCTCTTACTGCAATATCTACATAACAATACAAGTGCCAGCTTGGTGACACAAGTCTGCTAATCATTATAAGATCTTTTTTTTTTTTTTTTTCCTTCCTTTTAAAAGAATCACTTTTAAATCGGTTTCACCCATCTGACATTTTCAGTCTGAGCGCAAACTGGCTCCTTGTCCACTGGTCATAAACTCAACAGCCTCATTCATGTCTGTGGGGCTATCAGGTTGGGGGACGTGCCGCTGCGCCACTCCGCCACCACTCCACACACCCGCAGCTCCACTCGGCCACCGCCGCCAGTCCACTCGGCCACCGCCGCCAGTCCACTCGGCCACCGCCGCCAGTCCGCTCGGCCACCGCCACCAGTCCGCTCGGCCACCGCCACCAGTCCGCTCGGCCACCGCCTCCAGTCCGCTCGGCCACCGCCTCCAGTCCACTCGGCCACCGCCTCCAGTCCACTCGGCCACCGCCTCCAGTCCACTCGGCCACCGCGCTCCCAGTCCACTCGGCCACCGCCTCCAGTCCACTCGGCCACCGCCTCCAGTCCACTCACTCAGAGCCAGTTCCGACATCGTAGACCATGCTTGAATCGTGAATATAATAAATGTGAAACCAGACTTAGAAAATGACACTAAAACTACGGTACTTGTGTTACTTCTCAATGTGGAAACCCTTTTGGACGTGGAGATCTTTGGTGTCAAATAAGCACAAATTATTTGCTATTTTTTCCTGGTTTCCTACAAGATACCAAACCTGACACAAGGGCCGATCTTCACATCTGTAGTTGTAAATTCTCTATATACTGCCATTTTCTATTACACTGGGGAACACAATTTTTTAGGAGTTAGGTCTGACAACTGTTCTTAATTAATTTTTGGATGCTGAATCCAGAAATGATCTCAGTTTTTCTCTATCACGTCAAGTTTTTGAACTATAGGATTTTTGTCTTCTCAAAAATATGTAAACTACTGTACCTAAAAAGTGTTGTTTTTTTTTAAATAGTACAAATATGAACAAAAAATGAAATATATAAGAAATAGGCATGACAAATATGTTTTTTATCACTATCATATATCATATAGCTCTATATGAGTCGAATTGTAATCAGATAATAAGTCTTATTACAGATATCAGTGCAATTGTGCTTCTCTGGCAGGTAAGTTGTGGAGGAAAAACTTGACGTGCTAGAAAAAAACTGACTACATTTTTGGAATCAGCATGCCAATTTTAGTATGAATCAGCTCAAAAACCTAACTCAACAGAATTTTTTTTTTCTAATTGTTCCCCAGTGTTATACAACCATTTCATAAGGGCCCAATTCACCATTTGTGGTTTCATTTTTTTTTCGTCTTGTATTTGTTGAGACTTTTTTTCTCCAACGTCTTCAAAATGGCACATGTGGTTTGCAACTTTTGTACTGAATTAAAAATGTTCTTCATTTCTTTTTATTTATTTATTTTTTACTTTATACCCTTTGTGCATTTTTATTACAAGAGTCTTATGTTTTGCTAAAATGTGGCAAAAATTGTGTCACTCTTGGGGGATTAGAGAACATTTTGTGCAACAATTTTGTGACGTTTTAAATTGACACAATCGATGAATTGGAATCATAGAATGGTGGAGTTAGAAGGGACCTCCTGGGTCATCCGGTCCAACCCTCTGCTCAAAGCAGGATTCACTAAACCATCCCAGACAGATGTCTGTCCAGCCTCTGTGTGAAGACTTCCATTGAAGGAGAACTCGCCACATCTCGAGCCCCCAGTTCCACTCGTTGATCACCCTCACTGTCAAATAGTTTTTTTAATATCTAATCTGTGTCTCCTCCCATTCAGTTTCCTCCCATTGCTTCTAGTCCTTCCTTGTGCAAATGAGAATAAAGCTGATCCCTCTACAGCAGTGTTTCCCAAACTCCAGTCCTCGCGGCCCCCAACAGGTTATGTAGCTTCGAGTAGTACAGCTCTCCACAGGTGGAACATTACCTCAGGGCATTGGAGTGGATGAGGAGAGTAGTAGTCCTTGGCTCTGTGTAAGTTCTCCACGCGGCGGCGGCGGTGAATCAGGCACACACACTAGTGTCTCTGTTTCAGTACCTTTTTACTGATGTTGGGTAACAGGTACGGTCCAGAAGGGTAACCAAGTGGCCGGTGCAGTTTGGGACATCCAACTTTGAAAGTTATGAAGCCTCCTCTATCTGCGTGTTTGGTGATTTGGGAAAGTTTTGCCTCAAGCTGAACCTGTCTCTCTGTGTCTCTCTCTCTCTCCCTTTGGGTCCCTGGTCCTATGTTTGGTCAAAGCCTTTAGTTTATGTAAACAGTAGCGCGCACACTGATAAGCGGAGCACAGTTGATTTTTATTTTTCCACTCTTACAGCATGCTGTCCTCAGCTTGCATAGCAAAAACCTGCTGACCGATTCCCTTTAAGAAGTTTCCTGGGATCCATTTTCATAACAGCAGAGGCTTTCCCCGTATAAAAGTACCAAAATTAGGTGATCTATCTGTTTGCAGGTCCAGCCATCCCTGTAAGTATGATGTCACGGGGGCAGCACTGCTGAGGGTGATTTAATCTAATTGTATTTTTACCCTTGTGGAAGGCGAAAAGGTAGAAAAGTGAATCTGGAAAATCCCTTTAAGGAGCTGTATTCAAATACTGGTTCCATATTAGTGGTCAGCTAGTACTTGGCTCGATGGCTGACATCCCGATTCTCTGGAGTAAAGCCCAGGTTGTGTTTATTTTTTCTTTAAATTGATTTATATCTTTTTGTATCCGTGTACTGTAACCGTTACGTAACACACATTACCGCTATGCCTGGAACAGTTTGCTCCTCGTGTTATTGTTCCAGGATTGTGGTACTTTCCATTATTCAGCAGAAGAAACCTTCAAGCACTTGGTTATTGCCTTGTAATGTTTCATCTCACTATCCAGCAGGTTTACACCTGTTTACACTAGCAGGTCCCCTGCAGTCTTGCTGTGATGGAGCAGATACACCACATGCATCAAAGTATTTTGGGTGAGGCGGCCAAACCCCCCCCCCTCCCCCCGTTTTTTTAATTTTGTATTATTTATGTTAAAGCCGATTTCTCAGCCGGTCTCCTAATAAAAACAGCATACTTTATCAAAGGAATCTGTCAGCAGGTTTTCACCACCTCCTCTGAGAGCAGCTTGTTGTAGGCAAAATAAAACTCAACTCAACAATGTATCACTTAGGGCCACTTTACACACACCAACTTATCTGTCCAACTTCTGACCAACTTGCTGGTTGCAGTGAAATCATGGACATATTGCTCCATTTTGTGACTGTGTACAATGGAGCAGTGTGTCCATGATTTCACTGCAACCAGCAAGTTGGTCAGAAGTTGGACAGATAAGTTGGTGTGTGTAAACCCACCATTAGTTTAATGGGTAGAGTTGTTCTGACACAATCAAAGCATTTCGTTTTAGACATGTAGCAGAGCTGGGAGAGCTGCCCCCACCCACACCAGTCTCTCTATAGAGATTGTGCACTAACAGTGAGTGTCAATCACAGCAGGGGGCCTGTTTGTGATTGTCATCCACTAATGGTAATCTACAGGTGATAAAGCATTTAGTTTAGGTAAACAATAGTGCACGCACACAGTGGCGTAACTTGCGAAATCTCCAACGTGGGACTCAATTATTGCAAAACTTCAGTAGCAATAATATTTTTGTATATGCCAATAGGACCTTTGGGACTCCATAGGCTGCAGGGACCAGGTGCGATCGCAACCTCTGCACCTATTGTAGTTACTCCCCTGCACACACACTGAGGCACAGTCAAACTGTTTTTTAACCCTCACAGCTTACATTGCAAATACCTGCTGACAAATTCCCTTAAAAAGTATAATTATTATTAGAATGAGTTTGGTGTTCTCCATTTCGAAAAATTGGGTCTTAATGACATTCAGGGGCGTAACTACAACGGGTGCAGGGGTTGCGATCGCACCCGGGCCCTGGTGCCTGGGGGCCCCAAAAGCCCAAGTTGCCTATGGAAAAAGACTATTGCTATTAAAGATTTGCAATAATTGGGGGCCCCGTAAGAGCTTTTGCATCAAGGGCCATGAGCTTCAAGGTACACCACTGATGAGATTGTGAAAGTTTAGCTCCAGTGGAACTCTGAATACTTATTTTGATTCATTCTGACTTGAAGTAACTACACCAGTCTCATTAGGTCCAAAAGATCTATTTAAAGAAGTTAACTGGTGAAAACAAGTTTTTACCTATTCATTATAAACCAGCCGTGTGGTATTACAGGTGAAACAACTATATGTCCCTTTAAGATTAAGTAATTGTGCAACAAAACAGAAAAGGGGCTGCTGCAGTTTAAATCTACAGCATAACTTTTACATGTGAACACGGCCTAATTGGAACACTTCGACCATCAATGCAACCAATTAAGCTGGCGCAGTTTAAGAGAATGTAGACCAACATTTCGACCTGTGCAAAGGGGCAGATGACTTTGTTGCTTCTCAACAACTTCTCTAAATTCCGCCTCTTTCTCACCATGGAAACAACAATAACCCTCACTGTGGCCCTGATCCACTACCACCTTGATTATTGTAATTCCTTATTAATTGGCCTCCTCCTTACTAGACTTTCCCCTCTTCAGTCCATGCTTAAATCAGCAGCCAGGGTCACCTATCTGGCTAATCATTACTCAGACGCTTCTGCTCTGTGACAATCATTGCACTGGCTGCCTGTACATTATAGGATCCAATTCAAACTGTTTGTTGTCACCCATAAAGCTCTTCACAGTGCAGCACCTCCCCTACATCTCCTCCCACTTCTCAATCACCCTACCCGTTCTCTATGCTTCCCAAGCGCCTTTTGACTAACATGCACACTTATCCGAACCTCCCACTCCCGACGTCTCCTGAGCTGCACCAATTCTTTGGAATGCTCTACCCCAAGAAATTATGACTAATCATAATTTACCGTTTTAGGAGCTCCCTAAAAACACATCTTTTTAGAGCAGCCTATCCTGCTCCCTACTTGAAGTCTTTTATATATAGTCCATTCACTATTTCTCTGAACATAATTATCCATCAAACACAACTGCATCCAAGAGCTCTACACAGTTTGGCTGGTGATGACTCATGTAGACTTTACCAAGCCCAATGTCTTTAATATGGCTGGACCATCATTGTAAATAATCACCTGTGCATTGTGTTACCCCCACCTCATTGTAGATTGTAAGCTCTTACGAGCAGGGCCGTCAGTATTTTTGCTTTAATTATTGGATTTTCTATGATTGTTTATGAACCTCTGAATTGTGAAGTGGTGCGGAATATGATGGCGCTATATAAATAAATATTATTATTAGATGACGTGCCACGTGTAGTTTCAACGGGCAACAACTGAGATAAATCCAACCGGACAGATCTTCTATTTGGCAGATATTAGACTGCCATGGGCATCAGAAACTGTAGTTTACATATGATTTTCAGGCGATCGTTGGTAGAAATTGTCTATTTCAGCAGACTTTTCTTGTGATTAGTGATCAGTGAGGAGAGGGAAGGGGGTTATTGCAGACAAAATTACATCTCTACTGATATTTCTTATAGAGGGTAAATGTAATATTACATAAGGGCCATTTAATTGAATGTGCACTGCCCGTGTGATGTGTGATGGACCAGATCTTTGAGATCAGGGGTTGTTCCTACCAGAGTGGCTCGCCGTACCGCCATAGAAGCAGGCTTGCCAACTTGACTTTTTTTATTATTATTATTATTATTATTATTATTTCTAGACGGCTTATCAAAAAATCATGGACAGTCAATATTTTTGACAGTTGTTGGAAAACCATAATAAATCATTGATTATAAGTGATTCATGTCCAAAACATAGAATTGTGATATGAAGACATCAGATGCATTCACTATAAATTGAAAAATAATGATAATTCCAGTCAAATCAGAACAATTGTCCAGCTTTCGCAATCAGAAGTGAATTAAAGGGATGTTTTCATTTAAATAAAAAATCTTAATTGAAATATGGTAAAATATTAAAAATCGCTTATGCATTTCAAGCATCAACATGCTATGACTAAGTGCATTGAAACTTGTTAAAATATTGAAAATCTCTTACATGTTTCAATAAAGAATTATTTATAAAATTGAAACATCCCTTTCATTCACTTCTGATTGCGGAAGCCGGACAATTCTTCTGATTTCTATACTAGAATTTCAGGGCGGTTGGCATGGAAATCCTTTTCTATGAAATCAATATAACCCAATAGGCAAGGGAGTAACTACAATAGGTTCAGGTGTTGCAATCATGCGCAAGCCCTTGAGCCTAGGAGGCCCAAAAATTCCTTTTTGGCTTATTTACTAAAAACCGTGTGTAACCTAACCACCATTTTAAATTTTTACTTAATAATAATATGGAGTGAATGATTATAAAAAAAAACTTTCAAATGTACTTCATAAGTGAAATCTGAAAGAAAACCTTTCAAAAACCTTCCAGAAGATATCCCCACTAGGCTGTTTCTAAACCTGACACATGCTGGTTGTTGGGTAGATCCGTCTTCAGCTCCACACTGAGCAGCGTGCCACAATACAGCTGATCAGACTCTCAGGTTACCTCAGGCACAGTGCTGAGCACAGAGAAGTCAGATAAGATCACAGTAGCAGTGTGCTAACAGCCTGAGTTCAGCACTGTCCCAGCCTTAGGTAACCTGAAAGTCTATTCAGCTGTATTGTTGCATGCTGTTTAGATGCCCCCTGGTGAAACAGCCTGGTGGGGACATCTTCTGGAAGGTATTTGAAAGGTTTTCTTTCAGATTTCACTTATGATGTATATTTGAAAGTTTATTATCACTTGCTCTACTTAAATATTACATTTTAAATGGCGGTTACACTTTAAAGACTTGCAATAATTAGGGGGCATGTTGGACCTTTTACTTTGAAGCCCATGATCTTCACAAAAACGTCACTAAATAGGCTCTTGATGAGGTAGCACTTGTAATGGTGGAATATAGGTAGTGAGTCTTGCTGTTTTGGCTGGACACAGATGAATGACTATATCGCATGTCAAGAGTTTATGCATTTATAAAAACATTTTCATACCTTAACCCAGTTTATGTAAACATTAAATTGGGATACACTAAATCTATGCTTCTATATTTTGTTGCAGCTTTCGTAGTTCATTGTAAACTTAGTACTGGAGTTAAATGGCATTTGTGATCGGGACAGGCCTACTAAAATGAAGATTTGTCATGAATGTGAGCAGATCCATTCCTTTTATCTTGAACAACAATGTGTCCTAGCCAAGATTTTTTCTTTATCTCCTTTGCCGACTTTGTGGTCAGCATCTTTTGAGAAAGCTGTAATCCGTTTGTCATCTCTTCCATAAACACAATAGATCTTGCTGTCATATATCTGTGACCAACTTCCAAGGAACAGCAGAGTTCCGCAGAAAGCTGCCTGATGAGAAACTAAGTACACCCTCTTTTTATGATTTTACATTTTGGGACATAAGAACATCTGCTACTTAGAAGGTCTTCCAAGTAAATACAATATCAGATGTACAACAGCACATGACAACTTACACGTGTTCTCATTCATGTGCCAAAATGCAAGAGTAGTGTATGAAAGAGTATATCCAATAAATTGGTAGCTTATAAAACCAGGTTAGCAGCAATTACTCAAAATAATTTTCTGTATGACTTTCCATCTCTCACATCACTCTGATGGAATTTTGGTCTACTGTGTATAACGTAGATATGGTTCATTGAGGTTTGGGGGGGCATTCATTTACGTACAACTCTCAGAAAATCCCGCTACAGCTTTTCTGTTGGGTTGATCCTGGCCTTTTGACCAGGCCATTACCACATCTTGATTTTTGTTTTTTGCATTATCCAGTTTAGGCAAAGCTTTAGCTTTTAAGCGGCCGTCACACGCACAGATATCTCTTGCGATATTGTAAGCGATCACGTGCACGCGCAATCGCTTACAATATCGCTCACATCGCTGGTGAGCTGTCACACAGACAGACTCACCAGCGATGTGGAGCAGTGAGATCGCTGGTAACTATGGTACACATCGGGTTACTAGGCGCCGTGCGTCGCTTAGTAACCCGACGTGTACCATAGTTACCATCTCCCAGCATAGGCTCTGCCGCTGGGAGATGGATCATCGTGGTGTCGTACACCACGATGAAGCAGATCGTGACATCGTTCATCGCCAGATCTGAGCTCCGGAGCTCAGATCTGCGATGTCCAGATCAAGCGATTTTACATAGTAAAATCGCTTGATTACATGCAACGATGCCAAAACGATATCGCTTAAGCGATCAAAAAGGAGATCGCTTAAACGATATCGGGCTTAAAATCGTTTGCGTGTGACGGCCGCTTTAGATAGATGGCCTCACATTTTAGCTTGAGAATACTTTTGTTTTCAAAGGAGACCAACTTCAACAGAGTTGCATGCATGTGCACACAAATGGATACAATTGTCGGCACCCTTCTGTTAAAGTAAGAAAAAAAAACACAAAGCTCAGTGGAATAACTTGAAACTGACAAAAGTAATCCAGTTTAAATTTGCTAAATATCAACTAATGAAAATCAGACATTACTTTTGAATTATGGTACAAAAGGAAATTTAATAATGGCCTGAACAAAAATGATACACCTTGAAAAGGTTTAAAATAATTTGCCCATAGGGACATGTTAAACTGAGGTGTTTCTGTAATTGGGATTTCAGGTGTCTATAAACTGTAATCAGTCAGTCTGCCTATTTGAAGAGTGAAAAGTAGTCACAGTACTGTTTGGTATCATGTGTATCACACTGAATATGGGTCAAAGATAAGATAAAGTTGTCTCAGGGGATTACTAATAAAATTATCATCAGACATGGTAAAGGTTATAAAATCATCTCCAAACAGCTTGATGTTCCTGTTACTACAGTCGACATATTTTTTCTGAAGTTTAAGGTCTATGCAACGCTAGCTAACATCCATGGCTGTGGGCACAAGAGTAAAATTGATGACAAATTCATGAGCTGGATAATGTAAATGGTAACGAAAGAGCCAGAACATGATTAAAAGAGTTTACAAGTGAACACCAAGGTCTAGATACGTCAGCGTGGGAAGCCTTTGTCATAAATTCAAAGATTTTCGACTGAAAATATAATGCTATATACAGTGTTTAAAATTGTCTCAACATGCCACTAAAATAACCTTTTAATAAAGGTTCAGTAATTACTACTGTCCAAACACACAGAAATCAACCTCAAAACTGTTAGGGTACCGTCACACCTGGACACTTTGCTGGCGATTTCACAGGCGACGCATGGGGTGTGGCCTATCGCCTGAGACAGCGCCGGTGCGTCGCCTAGTGTAAAGGGGCGATAATGAGGCAAAAATCGCCTTAGAGTGGTCGCCTGGTTTCACAGGACTGCTCTGAAACCAGGCGAGCACTCTGGGGCGATGTGTAAACATCGCCCCATGTAACATGGTGATCGCCGATGTTACAGGCGATGGGAGTCATAGGCTCCCATGTTACAGGATCGCCACTGGGGTTTGTGGACACTCCAGCGGCGATGTCGCCTGTAACATCACTGGTCTATCGCCAGAGGTATAGCTGCGTGTAAACACGCGACGCTGGTGGGGTGCCAAAAAACATGCTCGTTCCCGTGCGTCACTGGTGATATCTCCGGCGATGTGGATAGGTGTGATGGTACCGTTAGGATGTTCACGATCAACCCCATGATGTTACAATACCAAGTATGTAGTTTTCCATTCTGGCCCTTTCAGATTGTGCGTGGTGTTGTTGTTACTTTTTCTTGCTTTTTGTTTATTTCTGTATAATAATTTTTAGAGACCTGTGGGAACTTGTCATACTTGAAACATCCTAATTCCTGCAGACAGATGAAATGTACATTATCTGCTATTTCAGCACAGAATGACACAAGCAGATGTTGCCCCGTTTTATGACCTGAAATATTAATGTTTCTTCAGAATTTTTTGTTTAAAAATCCATTTCATTTTTTGAGCTTTATGTTTCACTGAAGAAGTGGTCTTGTTTGCCAAAAATATTAAGTCTATCTTTAAGGATGTTATCAGATTTGATCAAATAATAAATCCTATACCTAACCATTTTAGCCCATCACTGATCTCAGCAGTAACGTGGCACACATGCCAACACCATTCCTGTGACCAGTGAAGGTCTGTAACCTGAATGATTTACGGCAGTGATCATTTGGGCTTTTGGGGACCACTGGGTTTGAAAAGTATGTTATCGTGTGCAATCACATTGCCTGCTGTATGGTGAATCTGTGTAACATCCTACAAAACAATGTTTTCCACAAAACGGTAATAAGGCTCTAACTTGGGGGTCCCAAACTCCATGCCTCAAGGGCCACAAACAGTGCATATTCAGGATATATAGTGATGGGCGAACCCAAACAGTAAAGTTCAGGGTCTGTTCCAAACGCCTAGTGTTCAGGCATGGATTGCAAACACTGACTTCCCTGAGACGTCATTGTTACAGTTCGTATGTGGAGAGAAAACAAGAAAAAACAAGCTGTGCCCATAGGCTGAAACTGGTGGTTTAGCGTGTTAAGTCACGCCAAGTGGTGTCTCAACATTTGGGGTTGTGCACCCTTGCACAATCCTAGGTTAAAATGTGTCTGCCAGAGATCAGTGTGAGTGGCGGGATCCCGCGATGGTCTGTTGTACAGCGTTTCCAGGTCTAGTCAAGGGACCTGATCACGTGACCACAGGGGGCGTTGTTTTCACCACGTCACTGCAGGTCCTTTTGTTTGATTGCAGACTTGCTCAGAGCAGCTCCTACCGCTCACCCACAGAGGGGGACATATGCATAAGAAATAGAAGATCGCAGGTTTTTAGGAGCGCTGAAGCAATAAAGAAGGTGGAATTGGGTTATAGTTTGAAGGCACAAACCTTTTTATTAACTCCTTTGCATGCCAAAACACGTTTCAATAGCCACTGTTCTCTTCCTCAGGCTTGTACCGCCTGAGGAAGAGAACAGTGGCTATTGAAATGCGTTGTGGCATGCAAAGGAGTTAATAAAAAGGTTTGTGCCTTCAAACTATAACCCAATTCCATCGTCTTTGTTGCTTCAGTGCTCCTAAAAACCTGCGATCTTCCATTTCTTATTGTTAGTTTGGATTCGGCTGTAAAAATAAACAAAACTGTGATTAATCATCAGCGTCATACTTACCAGGGTCCGTGCGCTTGTACTTCCAATGCCGTTCATTAACTTCCTAGTTATTCACTGCACTGTAAATGCCAGAATGTACAGGCTGCTTACAGGTTGCTGTGCACTTACTCCAACAGCCAATCACAGACACCCTCTCTCTGTGACGGTGTCTGTGATTGGCTGTTGCGCCCCTCACCCACTGTGCCTGCATCTGTGTTTGGTTGCCATAGGCAATGAACGTGAAGTCATGGTAGTGCAAAAAAACAAATAATTACTAAAATGACATAGGGTTTCGCTGTATTTTAATTCTCAGCACAGATAAAGCAGACAGCTAGGGGCTGCCACCCAAACTGTCTAGCTTTACCTTGGCTGGCAATCAAAAATGCAGAACAAGAATGGTGTGGAGAGAAAAGGGTTGTCAGACCGCGCTCCCGCCTGGATGAATAATTTAAACTCGCGGAGGTATAGTTAATGTGATTTTTTTTTTTTTTTTTTATAATTTCTATGCGTTTTGAGATTACCACTTAATCAGGAAAAAAATCACAAGGTTAACATCTGGAAAGGTGGTACATCTGTTAACCTTGAGATTATTATTATTTTTTTTTTCCCCTCCCCTGATGAAGGGGTAATCCCGAAACTCGTAGAAAATAAGAATCACATTAAATATATGTCCGCGAGTTGAGATTCTTCATCCAGGCAGGAGCGCAGTCTGAAAACCCTTTACTTTCCACACCACTCTTGTTACTTATCCAAGGGAGATTGCAGCAGCCCGCCATCAGGTTATCACTGGATAAATCACGAGTGATTTAGTTTTGTTGTGACCTCCACAACCATTATAAGGTGAGCAGTGTTTGCACGAAGTTATTAGTTCACACACAGGTATACTCTGTGGGGTTTTTTTTCTTCCAGCCTTAATTTAATCAAAAATTCTGGGGAGCCCATAAATTTTTTTTTTTTTTATTTAAATTTTATTTAAATCAATAATTAAACAAAAGTGTGGTCTTTGCCCTATTTTTGATTGCCAGCCAAGGTAAAACCCAGGCAACTGCAGGCTGGTATTCTCAGCGTGGTGAGACCCATAGTTATTGCTGCCCCCCAGGCTAAAGAATAACAGCCCGCAGCCACCCCAGAAATTGTTGCATTTGTTAGAAGCTCCAACTCCTGGCGCTTTACCCGACTCTTCCAGATGCCATGGTGCGGTGACACTGGGTTATAGAAGGGGTTAATGACAGTTGAGTATTTGCAGCTTGTCATTAAGCCCAGATTGATAATGTTCACGTTTCTATGAGACGCGCCCATTATTAATCCTGTGAGGAAATGGTTAAAAAACAGAACACACAGAGAAAAAAATCTTTTATTTGAAAAATAAATCAGACAACGCTCATTGTCCAATTTATTACCCCAACATACCCCTCTAATAGTCCCCAACATCGGTCCCACAAAGCACATTCAGCTCTGCTTCATCCAGAAACTAATGCAAGGGAACAAAAGCGTCCTCTCACTGCAGACTCTGCCATCACACTGACATAAGCCCACTTAAAAATGATTGCACTGAATGAACAGACATTGCACTTGTTCATTGGATGGTTGCTGACCTGTTTCAATGGATAGAGAGAGAACGCTTGCTCCCTATTGGCTTGTCTAATCGGCCTTATGTTTTTAGCCTTCTTTTTTTTTTTTTTTGAGAAAAGTAGGGGCAAGAGCGCAATAGGAAGTTTGGTTTAAACACTTCAGTTAGAATTAGATATTAATTTTATGCACCGGTACTTTGATCAATTTAACCATGAGAATTTACAAAATCAGCTTTTCTAGATTTCTGCCAGCAGCACTTTTAGAAGTCTCTGACCTGTATTATATTACGGAATTGTAAGTTAACAGAAGATGTTTCTTCATTCAGGACCCTCCACTATAATCAGAGACAGCGAAGGAATATAAAGAACTTTGCTTGTCTGGACAGTGTACAACCCACTGAATTTAGTGAAAATGTGTAACTGTTATTATTAGACATGAGCGAGTACTAAAATGCTCGGGTGCTCAATACTCGGCCCGAGCATCCCAAGATACTCGTGTACTCAGCCAGAGCACCGTGCCCAATGTAAGTCAATTAGTGACAGGCTCCGCCCACAGACTTCCGGCTATAAAACGAGTGTTTCTGGGAAAGGGCGGCAGGGTGGGCTTTTTCAAATCGTCACAACATACAACACCTTGCTGTGCCCCCCAGAGGGACCCTAACAATCAATCTGCTCTCTGTGAGGTGCCAGCTCACTATGTGCACTGAAGGGAGCTGTGTATTTGTGTCAGATCGATAATTATTAGCGAAGAGTCTGAGCATCTCGGCGGTACTCGGTGCTCGCCGAGCATCCCGAGTACCGGGATACTCGTGCGAGTAACAAGTAGCTTCGAGCATACTCGCTCATCCCTAGTTATTATCCATACAATGGTACAGATGGAGAATCAAAGTGGTTGTCCTAGCTTTTTATAAAATCTGTGTGTATCTAGGCTGCAAAATGTTGACCGTTTGTAATTTACACCCTGTCAGCATTTTGCAGATTTAACTAAATATCACCTTTCTGCGTGTGTGGAGGAGAATCTTAGCCACCGACCAGAAGCATGTTTCTTTTGGGGCTTGGGTGTAAACATTACAACTGTTCGTTTACACCCACACTCCCACAGCTACGCCCCAGACTCCAGCATGCCACCCCCCAGTCTCCAGCATGCCTAGCCGCCCAAGACTCAAACAAGCCCTCCCCAGCTCCAAGCATGGCCTCCCAAGACTTGATTCACCTCTAGACCCGCATTGCACTGAGCGGTCATCTCCTCTGAAACACTGCCAAATCTGCAACTCTGTGAAGGAGATGACCGATCAGTCACTGCTGCGTTGTGTGTGCGCTCACCACCTTCCCCTGTGCCCGCACTGACACTGATGCGATCTTCCCCTGTATCTGCTGCAGCTGCCCGCTCTGTGAAGCAGAATTAACTGCTCACTTCACAGACGGAACGGGACGGCTGTGAGGTTCGAATCAGCACAGGGAGAGGAGGTGAGCGCACACAAACTGCAGCACTGACTGAGCCGGTTATCTCCTTCACAGAGCTGCAGATTTGGCACAGTGCAATGCGGTTCTATCAGTTTACATCGGTGAATTAAGTCTGGGGCGGCCAGGCATGCTGGAGTCTGGGGTGTCCTTGTAGGAGTGTGGGTGTAAACGACCAGTTGTAATGTTTACACCCAAGCCTCAAAACAAACCCGCCTCTGGTCAGTGGCAGAGGCTGCTCCTCCACACTCACAGAAAGGTATCTAGGTAACAATGCAAAATGCTCACAGGGTGTAAATTACAAACTGTCTACATTTTGCAGCCTAGATACACATCTAAATTATACAAAAGGCCCTGACAACCCCTTTAAGCACTTTGTTATAGGCAACTGATCAGAAAAAAAAAAGTCTTTGGAAGTGCACTGAGATACAGGCTGATTTTCTGCTAAGGGAAAAAAAACCTCTATATATCTGAGTTGCTAGCGAGTGTGACGAGCTGCGTGTGACAGAGCGCAAGTGCGACAGAAGTAAGTGTGTGACTTGTGATTCAGTGACTTTGGATTCAGGGATTTTGGAAGGGAGGATTTACTGAATTGCTGGTTGTATTTTATTAATACTTTGCATTTCTTTTTACTTATCATTTCTGTCTGGTGCAATCCCCATTAGGAAATGAGCTCCATGATTGGCAATGCCATCCAGTGTACATCTTGCCACATGTATGCATTCCTTGACCAGCCGGTCGAGGGTGCATACTGCTGTGTGAGATGTGAGTACGTTGTGCATTTGGAAGCCCAGATACTGGATCTAAATGAACAACTGACAACGCTGAGATCCATAGACAATATGGAAAGGAGTCTGCTGCTCACTGAACAGCTGCTCAATGGGATAGATGTGGTGGAGGATGGTAGTATGGAGCTGCAGGACCGTGAGGTAGCTAGCTGGGTGACAGTTAGAAGGCGGGGTAGAGGGAAGGGTGCCAGGGAGGCTAGCCCTGATCTGGCACACCCCAATAAATTTGCTATGTTGGCAGATGAGGGGGGTGTGAGTTCAGGGATAGCACTGCTGCAGCAGGGCATGACCTCTGAAAGCCAGAGGAGTGTCAGCTCCAGTAAGGGGGAAAACAGGAGAGAAGGACAGGCCAGACAGGTGCTGGTAGTGGGGGACTCAATTATTAGGGGAATAGATAGGGCAATCTGTCACAAAGACAGGGATCGTCGAACAGTGTGCTGCCTACCTGGCGCTCGAGTCCGGCACATCGCTGATCGGGTTGACAGATTACTGGGAGGGGCTGGTGAGGAGCCAGCAGTCATGGTGCACATTGGCACAAATGACAAAGTTAGAGGTAGGTGGAAGGTCCTTAAAGATGATTTCAGGGAATTAGGCTGCAAGCTTAAGGCAAGGACCTCCAAGGTAGTATTCTCTGAAATACTGCCTGTACCACGTGCCACACCAGAGAGGCAACGGGAGATTAGGGAGATAAATAAGTGGCTCAGGAATTGGTGTAGGAAGGAGGGGTTTGGGTTCCTGAAGAACTGGGCCGACTTCTCTGTTGGCTACAGGTTCTATGCTAGGGACGGGCTGCACCTCAATGGGGAGGGTGCAGCTGTGCTGGGGGAGAAAATGGCTAGAAGGTTGGAGGAGTGTTTAAACTAGGGATTGGGGGGGAGGGTATTCATTGTATAGGAGGGGAAGATAGTGTAAACAGTAACCTGGGCACAAGTAATAAAATTGGGGGTGGCATGGGGGGTGGGGTTAGAACAGTCAAACTAGTAGGAAGGAAGAGAGGTAAAGAGAGATGCATACAGTGCATGTTCACTAATGCCAGAAGCCTCACCAACAAAATGGATGAATTAGAATTGATTTTATTGGAAAATAATTATGACATGGTGGGGATTTCGGAGACTTGGCTGGACGAGAGCCATGACTGGGCTGTTAATTTACAGGGCTATTGTCTGTTCAGAAATGACCGTACAAATAGGCGAGGAGGAGGTGTATGTTTATACGTAACATCATCCTTAAAACCCATCCTGCGTGATAATATAGGTGAATCTAATGGAAATGTAGAGTCCCTGTGGGTGGAGATAAGGGGAGGGGGAAAAAATAATAAATTACTGATAGGGGTTTGTTATAAGTCCCCAACAATAATGGAAGTGGAGGAGAATATCCTCATAAAGCAAATAGATGAAGCAGCGACTCAGGGAGAAGTCATTATTATGGGGGACTTCAACTACCCTGAAATACATTGGGGATCAGAAACCTGCAGTTCCAGCAAAGGTAATAAGTTTTTGAAAACTATGAGAGACAATTATCTTTCACAACTGGTTCAGGAACCAACAAGAAGGGGGGCACTGCTGGACCTAATATTAACCAACAGGCCAGACCGCATATCAAATATACGGGTTGGAGGTCACTTGGGTAATAGTGATCATAACTTAATAAGCTTTCAAGTATCCTTTACTAAGACGTGTAGTAAAGGGGCCACAAGGACACTAAACTTCAGGAAGGCAAATTTCCAACGGTTGAGAGATGATCTTAGTGCAATAAACTGGGACGATGTCCTGAGACATAAAAGTACACAACACAAATGGGAGATGTTTATTCGCATCCTGAATAGGACATGTGCACAATATATACCCTATGGGAATAAGCATGCTAGAAATAGGAGGAAACCACTATGGCTAAATAAAGCGGTAAGAAGTGCAATATGTGACAAAAAGAAAGCATTTAGGGAATTAAAGCAAGAAGGTAGTGATGAGGCATTAAATAAATACAGAAAATTAAATAACATTTGTAAAAAGCAAATCAAGGCAGCAAAGATTGAGACAGAGAGACTCATTGCCAGAGAAAGTAAAAAGAATCCCAAAATATTTTTTAACTACATAAATAGTAAGAAACTAAAAAATGATGGTGTTGGCCCCTTTAAAAATAGTCTGGGTGAAATGGTGGATGAGGATGAGGAAAAAGCCAATATGCTAAATGACTTTTTTTCAACAGTATTTACACAAGAAAATCCCATGACAGACAATATGATCAGTGATAACAAAAAGTACGGCATCGTATAAAAATCACTAAAATTGACAAATCCCCGGGCCCGGATGGGATACACCCCAGAGTGCTGCAGGAATTAAGTACTGTCATAGATAGACCATTATTTTTAATATTTAAAGATTCCATAATAACAGGGTTTGTACCACAGGACTGGCGTATAGCAAATGTGGTGCCAATATTCAAAAAGGGGACAAAAACTGATCTTGGAAATTATAGGCCAGTAAGCTTAGCCTCTACTGTGGATAAAATCCTAGAGGGTTTTCTAAGAGATGCTATACTGGAGTATCTGAACAAAAATAACCTCATGACCCATTATCAACATGGTTTTACGAGGGACCGTTCCTGTCAAACTAATCTAATAAGCTTCTATGAAGAAGTAAGTTCTGGACTGGACCAAGGAAATGCAGTGGATGTGGTGTATATGGATTTTTCAAAAGCTTTTGATACGGTGCCACACAAAAGGTTGATACATAAAATGAGGGCAATGGGGATAGGGGAAAATATGTGTAAGTGGGTTGAGAACTGGCTTAGTGATAGGAAACAAAGGGTGGTTATTAATGGAACACACTCAGAATGGGTCACAGTTAACAGTGGGGTACCACAGGGGTCAGTGTTGGGCCCGCTTCTATTTAATATATTTATTAATGACCTTGTAGGGGGCATACAGAGTGGAATCTCAATATTTGCAGATGACACTAAACTCTGCAGGGTAATCAATACAGAGGAGGACAATTCTATATTACAGGAGGATTTATGTAAACTAGAAGCTTGGGCGGCTAAATGGCAAATGCGCTTTAATGGGGATAAATGTAAAGTCATGCACTTGGGCAGAGGAAACAAAAGGTATAATTATGTGCTTAATTGTAAAACACTGGGCAAAACTGTCACTGAAAAAGACCTGGGTGTATGGATAGATGATAAACTCACATTTAGTGGCCAGTGTCAGGCAGCTGCTGCAAAGGCAAATAAAATAATGGGATGCATTAAAAGAGGCATAGATGCTCATGAGGAGAACATAATTTTACCTCTATACAAGTCACTAGTGCGACCACACTTAGAATACTGTGTACAATTCTGGTCTCCGGTGTATAAGAAAGACATAGCTGAACTAGAGCGGGTCCAGAGAAGAGGCGACAAAAGTCATTAGAAGACTAAGGGGTCTGCAATACCAAGACAGGTTATTAAACTTGGGGTTATTTAGCTTGGAAAAACGAAGGCTTAGGGGTGATCTTATAATAATGTATAAATACAGTTAGTGCCAGAAATATTTGGACAGTGACACAATTTTCGCGAGTTGGGCTCTGCATGCCACCACATTGGATTTGAAATGAAACCTCTACAACAGAATTCAAGTGCAGATTGTAACGTTTAATTTGAAGGGTTGAACAAAAATATCTGATAGAAAATGTAGGAATTGTACACATTTCTTTACAAACACTCCACATTTTAGGAGGTCAAAAGTAATTGGACAAATAAACATAACCCAAACAAAATATTTTTATTTTCAATATTTTGTTGCGAATCCTTTGGAGGCAATCACTGCCTTAAGTCTGGAACCCATGGACATCACCAAACGCTGGGTTTCCTCCTTCTTAATGCTTTGCCAGGCCTTTACAGCCGCAGCCTTCAGGTCTTGCTTGTTTGTGGGTCTTTCCGTCTTAAGTCTGGATTTCAGCAAGTGAAATGCATGCTCAATTGGGTTAAGATCTGGTGATTGACTTGGCCATTGCAGAATGTTCCACTTTTTTGCACTCATGAACTCCTGGGTAGCTTTGGCTGTATGCTTGGGGTCATTGTCCATCTGTACTATGAAGCGCCGTCCAATCAACTTTGCAGCATTTGGCTGAATCTGGGCTGAAAGTATATCCCGGTACACTTCAGAATTCATCCGGCTACTCTTGTCTGCTGTTATGTCATCAATAAACACAAGTGACCCAGTGTCATTGAAAGCCATGCATGCCCATGCCATCACGTTGCCTCCACCATGTTTTACAGAGGATGTGGTGTGCCTTGGATCATGTGCCGTTCCCTTTCTTCTCCAAACTTTTTTCTTCCCATCATTCTGGTACAGGTTGATCTTTGTCTCATCTGTCCATAGAATACTTTTCCAGAACTGAGCTGGCTTCTTGAGGTGTTTTTCAGCAAATTTAACTCTGGCCTGTCTATTTTTGGAATTGATGAATGGTTTGCATCAACCATTTGTATTTACTGTCATGGAGTCTTCTCTTTACTGTTGACTTAGAGACAGATACACCTACTTCACTGAGAGTGTTCTGGACTTCAGTTGATGTTGTGAACGGGTTCTTCTTCACCAAATAAAGTATGCGGCGATCATCCACCACTGTTGTCATCCGTGGACGCCCAGGCCTTTTACAGTTCCCAAGCTCACCAGTCAATTCCTTTTTTCTCAGAATGTACCCAACTGTTGATTTTGCTACTCCAAGCATGTCTGCTATCTCTCTGATGGATTTTTTTTTTTTTTTCAGCCTGAGGATGTTCTGCTTCACCTCAATTGAGAGTTCCTTTGACCGCATGTTGTCTGGTCACAGCAACAGCTTCCAAATGCAAAACCACACACCTGGAATCCACCCCTGACCTTTTAACTACTTCATTGATTACAGGTTAATGAGGGAGACGCCTTCAGAGTTAATTGCAGCCCTTAGAGTCCATTGTCCAATTACTTTTGGTCCCTTGAAAAAGAGGAGGCTATGCATTACAGAGCTATGATTCCTAAACCCTTTCTCCGATTTGGATGTGGAAACTCTCATATTGCAGCTGGGAGTGTGCACTTTCAGCCCATATTATATATATAATTGTATTTCTGAACATGTTTTTGTAAACAGCTAAAATAACAAAACTTGTGTCACTGTCCAAATATTTATGGCCCTAACTGTATATGAGGGGGCAGTACAGAGACCTTTCTAATGATCTCTTTACTCTTAGGCCTGAGACGGGGACAAGGGGGCATCCTCTACGTCTGGAGGAAAGAAGGTTTAATCATAATCACAGACGCGGATTCTTTACTGTAAGAGCAGTGAGACTATGGAACTCTCTGCCACATGCTGTTGTAATGAGTGACTCACTACTAACATTTAAGAAGGGCCTGGATGCCTTTCTTGAAAACTATAATATTACCAGTTATATATACTAGATTCTTTGATAGGACGTTGATCCAGGGAGTTAGTCTGATTGCCGTATCTGGAGTCAGG
Organism: Allobates femoralis; assembly: GCA_033576535.1. Lineage (NCBI taxonomy): Eukaryota > Metazoa > Chordata > Amphibia > Anura > Aromobatidae > Allobates > Allobates femoralis. Next base: position 171,778,755 of record JARQOC010000007.1, read on the forward strand.
AAGGAATTTTTTCCCCCAATGTGGAGCTTAGTGTTGCCACATGGGGTTTTTTTTGCCTTCCTCTGGATCAACATGTTAGGCTATGGGTTGAACTAGATGGACTTAAAGTCTTCCTTCAACCTTAAAAACTATGTTACTATGTTACTATGTTACTATGTCTATGCATCCATATGAGGGACTGCAGAGACCCCAAAAATCAGTTCAGTTATAGCAAGGATCTCAAATTCCAAGCCTCAAGGACCACTGACAGTGCAAGCTTTCAGGATTTCCTTAAGGCCCAGTTACACACACAGATAATTGTGCAGAGATTGTTCACAGATCACTGGTTGCAGTGAAATCATGGACACATTGTTCCATTTTGTGGCCGTGTACAAATGTAACAATGTGTCCATGATTTCACTGCAACCAGTGATCTGTGAACAATCTGCACAATTATTTGTGTGTGTAACTGGGCCTACAGTGTTGCACAGGTGATAATTTAATCACTTGCAGAGGTCATGATTCCAATCCCTGCATAATACTAAGGAAATCCTTACGGTGGGTTTACACGTCGCGATATCGTTCCGATATCTGATCCAACGGCGCGGGAGCGCACATTTTGTGCCCGGATTTCAAAGAATCGCATCGGAGGTTTACACAGCGCGATATCGTGATACAACGTCCCTACGATGTCTACGCCCCCCGACCCAGAACGATCATTTAACATGTGAGTCAATGGAGGACGTTGTACTGCACATCAGAGTTGGGCTTTCACACAGCACGATCCGGCTCTAACCGGCATCCGATATCGGGCCGTTGAATAGCACGCTCATTTGACCCCCGATATCGGTTTGCCATCGTTCCTGCATCGTATTGGACTTCACACCGTACAACGCACGAACGATATTGGGTCCAACGCACGAACCACGTGACTTTTGGTCGGATTTGGATGCCGATATCGCAACGTGTAAACCCACCATTAGTGATGAGCGAACCCGCTGAAGTTAGGCGAATCCAACTGAACTTTTTTTTTTTTTTTTTTTAATACGGGTTTTTGGACCGGACTTGACCCATACTTGAGTCCGAACCCCAAACCTGTACATTCAAGTTATGAAGAGGGGTTGTAAAAATAAACAAAACAGTGGTTAAACATCAGTGTGATTAACTCCGCTTTTAACCTCAGATTACTTAGCAAAAACCTGCTGACAGATTCCTTTTAAATAGCGTAATTATGAATGTTAACAGTGCATGTCATGCCAATAAAACTATATTCAATGGACACAAAATGAATGGTTTAAAAATTCTTCTGTGCACCTAATGATGAACATCTTGTCCACCCAGGTGAATATAGGAACACTGATCAACTTGGATTTATCCGATCTGCAGACTTTTAACAGCCTGTATCGGTATATTTAAAGGGTCCAAAGTCTATAGAGCCCATCTTCATTGTATGGAGGAGAGCATCACTTACTGATCATCAGCATTCAACCTGTCAAAACAAACTGGGACTTAGAAAGCGCTTTCCTACAACCACTCTCCTTGTCCAACTGATCGTACGAGTCACAGCGTTCAGACTTTGGCCTTGACAGATCCTTACAATACAACGTTCAACAATGTCTTTATTGGGATAACCTTTTCAGCTGAAAAAAGATGGAAAATAATCCGGGCTGTGGAGGTGGAGTCGGTGTTCATTTTGGTGTAGTCGAAGTCAGGGAAGTTGAGGAGTTGGAGGATTGGCTTACTGACTGCTCCCAGGGCTGTGGAGTCTGAGCTTATGTCCATTTTTGGAGAGTCAGATTCAAGGAAATTGAGGAGTTCGAGGTTTACCGATTCCACAGCCCTGAAAATAACATCATCAACTTATTTGTGACACTGGTAAAGCTGGATGGCCACCTTCCTTTACAGCTCATATACAGACTAAGCTTTCCAAGACTCCTACGCTGGGGGACGTGTCCAGAAGTCTAAGTGGCCATCATCTCCGCACTTACTGCACTTCTGCGCTACTTTTGTCAGAAATAAAACATGTATGTCTTTCCCGTGGGATTCTCTCATTGTTCCCATGTTCGAGCTCTTCCCAGAACATCTTGGCTGACTATATTTTAGATTTATCGGATATTATCCAGGACTGCACAGTATCTTGTTTTCTAGAGTTGCCCAACTTTTTTTTTGTACTTTGGAAATAATAATAACCTAAGTGACATAATAGAGGCTAATTATACAACTTTAAAGGACTGGTAGGAATAAATAACATGCCATAATACTATGAGAGATGCCATAAACCTGCAGCCTCCTCCAACGCTGACAATGAGCCATATTGTAAACCTGAAGGTGGAGGCATATTCGTGACCACTTGCCATTAACCTTGAAGGTACATATGCAAACTGCCACATACCGCTGTATATCTCAGCAAGGATATTCCATTAAAAGGGCAGTCTGACTCTGCTCACCATCCCATTTGGAGGCTAGTTGGGTCAGATTGCCCTTTTTATTCTCAAACTGTGGACATCTATTCGATGTTAATCTCCCTGATCACTACAACGGACGTTGCAGAGGAGCTAAGGAAGCGCTGTGCCACTTTAGTTCCCGTTGGCTTTTTATTTGGAGTTTAGATATTCAGGTTTTTCTAGTGAATAACTAACTTTGTTGTCTCTCCGAAAAATTCTCGTAGGAGAAAAGAAATAAACTAAACAGACACAATGCTCCTAGTGCCCGAGCATCTGGGTTCTGGAGATCAAAAGTGTTATTTGTGGTTGGATACCCATCGATTGATTGGACAGTGTGGCTGTGTCAGTAGGAAGTCACTTCTTTTGACATTTGTTTTTTTATTTCACAGGAGGGTTATGATGGCGATGGGCCATGATTCAGAATGAAAGCAGAAATGAAGAGATTGAGACTATGCAAAAGATGCAGACCCCCTGACTGAGGAATCTTCCAAGCTTCCCTTGTGACCTTGAGGTTAGTTATCGGGAATATGGGGATTAGAGATCATCTCAGACCTGTTTGCATATGGATTTACTCTGCATGTTTGGATGAAAAATGGAAAACTTTTCTAAATTTTAAATTATTTATTTATTTTTTTAATACAAAAAAGTATATGGATTGTCTATAAGGACATTGCTATTATAAATGTGCTTCATCTGCAGAACTACCCTGAAATAAATAGAAGAAGTAGAATGTCCTCACCTGGTGACTTGTGTGACTTCAGTACAATTAAATGGCCTTTCTCGCCCACGCCCCAGTCCCAGATATTGCTTTAATTGAAAACTATTACAGTTATTAGCAAGACCTTTAAAGGTACTCTGTCCACACAACACAACCGCTAACATCAGGTGCAGGCGCTTGGTGAGTCTTCCCACCTGCTTGTTTTCCTCTATTTCCACCCACTTTGCTGTTCTTGATTGACAGCTCTGACCTCATAGAACCATAGAGGGGTGGAGATTAAGGGAAAACAAGTAGTTGGCAAGGTGCACTTATTTTCGTACAGTACACAGGCTTGTTATTTTCTTGATTTGCCTTTAGTAAATTGTCTGTTTAGGACAGGGGTCTCCAAGTCCAGGCCTCGAGGGCCGCACACAGTGCAGGTTTTCAGGATTTCCATAGAATTAGAAAGCTGGTCATTTCATTACCAACTGTCAAATGCTATGGAAATCCTGAAAACCTGCACTGTGTGCGGCCCTCGAGGCCTTGAGTTGGAGACCCCTGGTTTAGGACGTTACCACCAGTTTATTTACTGACTTCATGTTTTGAAATATTTTGCATCATCCAATATGAATGAAATTTGGCAGTAAATAGCATTAGCATTATAGTTAGTTTTCCAAAAACTGTTTGCGAATGTATCCCCTAATAATGTCTGTAGCTGGAATGCCCTTGTCAGCCAGTCTCTCATGCGGTGACGTGACTATAGACCCGATCTTTATCACCCCTCTTCTATAGTATGGGACACCCATCCATCCCTCTGGAGGGATGACTTTTTACAGTGACCAGAAAAATGCCCACAGTCATGAATGCCCACACTCTGACAAAATAGCAACAGTTTATTAAAACTCTTTATGAAAGGCAGCTAAGGCTGTACTCACATATGGAAAATTGGGCACATAGGAAAGTGTCCGCAGGGAAAATTGCCCACATGGACATAGTACTCAGAGATATCACTGTTATATGTGATGTTACACGGGACTGTGGGTGACATCTACATTAGCTCTACTCAGTGTTATCGCTGTTATCTGTGGTTCTAGGCTAGGTCCATATTAGCGTTGTGGCATCCATCTGTCCAGATCCACCATAGAGCAGCATTTACACAGGGCTACTGCAGTGTAACGCTGCCATAGAGTTATACAGGTGAGCGGATCCCCAGCGCATGCAAACGTAGCCACACAAGGTGCCTGCATTTGAAATCTCACGCTTTTTGTAGAGGACAGCTGAGCGCCACTTACCACATTCAGATGTCCGCTGCAAAAAGCACAAGATTTCAAATGCAGGCACCTTTTTGTGGCTACGTTTGCATGCGCTGGGTATCCGCTCACCTGTATATCTCTATGGCAGCGTTAAGGCAGTGTTACACTGCGGTAACCCTGTTTTAATGCTGCTCTATGCCGTATCTGTCCACACAGATGCCACAACGCTAATGTGGACCTAGCATTACATAAGACTGCAGGTGATATTTACTACATTATCTGTGCTCGGATATCATTTTTGTTTGTGGGGGTACACAAGACTGCGAGTGACAACTACTACATTGTCTGTACTCAGAGGTATCACTGCGTTATCTGTAATGTTACATAGGACTGCAGGTGACATCTACTACATTATATGTACTCCAAGATAACAGTACAGAGATATTGGAGTACAGATAATGTAGTAAAAGTCACGTGCAGTCCTATGTAACACCACAGATAACGTAGGGATATTTGTGTGTTTGATATATGTAGGCTGCGTCTTCATTCAGCTGCATTTCTTTAAGATCTGATGCCATCCAGATGAGGTGAGTAATCAAGTGGAAATGGCCAAGGATGGGCAGCTGTGTGCTGAGCGCTGCTCCTGTGTCTTGTCTGCTCCCACTTCTTCTAGAACGTGCTCCGGAGCAGCACCAGACTGTGCACCATTGGTCATCTCCATTTGGTTAGTAATGAATGGCATGTAATGTATAAGCCATGAACTACCCCTAGTAATGACTTTTTTGAGCTGATGCATTTCAAGCATATTAACATTTAATTTTGTTCTCTCCCACAGCTACTGCTGCCATAATGTTGACTGTAACAGAACTTCGATTTTTGGCAGACGCCCAATCATCGTATCACATATTAAAGCCATGGTGGGATGTGTTTTGGTATTACATCACAATGGTGATGTTGATGATTGCAGTTCTAGCGGGCGCTCTCCAGCTAACACAAAGCCGAATGCTCTGCCTTCCTTGTCAGGCTGAAGTGGGCGATCACTGTGCATATCCTCTGCTTCAACATACCATAAAGATTAATTTTTCAACCAATTCCTTAGGAAATATCAGTCTCTCAAGAGGAATCCAAACTGACCTGCACCGCCAACAATATTCCTATATTGACGCAGTTTGCTATGAGAAACAACTGCATTGGTTTACAAAGTTTTTTCCCTACCTGGTGTTTCTTCACACTATAATATTTGCCGTGTGCAGCAATTTCTGGCTTCATTACCCAAGCACAAGTTCTAGATTGGAGCACTTTGTTGCAATTTTGTACAAATGCTTCGATTCTCCATGGACAACACGAGCTTTGTCAGAGACTGTTGCTGAACAGACCATGAGAAATGGGACAAACAAACCCTCGCGACGACTGACCAGTGAAGACACGGATGCAGGCAAGCAACCCATACAGCATGGGGTTGAGGCTACTGCAGTGGAGGATGACGCCTCAAGTGTGCTGGACAGGAAGGAAGGTGAACAGGCCAAGGCCTTATTCGAGAAGGTCCGAAAGTTCCGTCTTCACGTTGAGCAGAAGGACATCGTTTATAGACTGTACCTTAAACAGATTGTTGTTAAAGTTGTTGCCCTACTTATAATTCTTACATACGTGTCTTATTTTTTGATGCACATATCATTTGAGATTGACTGTAAAGTTGACATTCAGGCCTTCACAGGGTACAAGAGATACCAATGTGTTTATTCTCTTGCTGCAATTTTCAAGGTATTGGCCACATTTTACATTTTCCTTGTGCTCTTGTATGGGTTTACTTGCTTTTATAGTCTGTGGTGGATGTTGAGAAGTTCTCTCAAACAGTATTCGTTTGAAGCTGTCCGGGAAAAGAGTCATTACAGTGACATCCCCGATGTCCAAAATGACTTTGCATTCATCCTCCACTTAGCGGACCAGTATGATCCACTGTACTCCAAACGCTTCTCCATATTTCTGTCTGAAGTCAGCGAGAACCGATTGAAACAGATTAATCTCAATAACAAGTGGACAGTGGAAATGCTGCGCAATAAGCTGGTCCGAAATACCATGGACAAAATAGAGCTTCATCTCTGTTTGCTAAGTGGGGTGCCAGACAACGTCTTTGAACTCAACGAAGTTGAAGTTATTAAATTAGAGCTTATAACAGATGCCAAAATCACCCCAATGGTAACACAGCTGGTAAATCTTAAGGAACTCCATATTTACCATTCAACCCTTACTGTGGACCTACAAGCCCTGAGCTTTCTAGCTGACAACCTTGAAACTTTATATCTAAAGTTTATCACGGTTGAAAAGATACCATCTTGGATCTTCCTCCTAAAGAACTTGAAGGAATTGTATTTATTGGGATCTATTAAAGACTACAGCTTTGCGCACATCGAGGGCCTTCAGGACTTGAAGAACCTGAAAACCCTTTACTTGAATACCAGCTTTTCCCGGATTCCACCTGTGGTTACAGACATGTTACCATTTCTTCAAAAACTTAGCATTAATAATGAAGGACATAGACTCTTAATCTTAATTAGTTTGAAAAAAATGATCAACCTTACCAGCCTAGAGTTGATCAACTGCGACCTGGAGCGGATTCCACATCCCATTTGTAGTCTGGCAGAACTCCGAGAGATTGACTTTCGAGGAAATCATTTTAAAACTGTTGAAGAAATTATTAGTTTTCAGCATCTGACCAAACTGACCTGCCTGAAACTGTGGCACAACGCGATTGCCTACATACCACTACAGATTGGATCGTTAGCCAACCTCGAGCAGCTCTATCTCAACCATAACAATATAGAAATGATGCCACTGCAGCTATTTCTCTGCACCAAGCTGCGGGTTTTGGACCTCAGTCATAACAATCTGAATTTTATCCCGGATGAGATCCAGCTTCTGAAAAATCTTCAGCATTTTGCAGTGACGAATAATAGTGTAAGTATGACATGTTCCAGGACTTCGGGGAAGGGGGTCTCCTAGGTCAGACAATCCACTGATGAAGGGCAAAATCTCCCCTAAGTAGCTGTCTTCAGATGGGTTCCTCTTTCTTTTTTGTTTCAATAGTTTTTATTAAACATTTGGAGTGAATTACAACGAATCCAAATTGGTAAGAATACGTAGAGAAAAACAATTGTGTAAAATATACAAAATACAGACAGTTCACGTTATTCTTGCAAACTCTATCATATATTGAAATAGAAGGTAAATAAAGTTAAATCATAAAACATAAAGGGGAAAGGATAAAATGTATCCAGGAAAGTGGGGAATAGGGAAGAGGGGAGAGGAAGGGGGTTTTTTGTGCCCAGAAGATTCCATTCTGATATCAAGGTCACGTTGAGTGTCATATTCTAGTATCTGCATAGTAAATGAGAAACCATGTAATTATAATGAGATTTGAACATTATTATATGGGGACGACCTCCATGGGTCCCACCAAGAGAGAACCTTGTTGCGCTTGGATGCGTCATGAGCCAGCATGTATTCATGTTGAAAATGTAGATTAAGTGTATCATGTAAGTTATGTATAGTCGGAAGTGTCTTTGATTTCCAAAATCTTGAGACACACAGTCTAGCTCCCGTCAGTACATTCGAAACTATAGGCCTCAGTGGAGTTGGCCACTCCTCTAATCCTAGGCTCAGAATAGCTAAGGAGGGCCCCAAGTGGAAAGGCACACCCGTTATGGACAAAAGCAGATTGGACACCTCCTGCCAGAAGCCACGCAACACATCACAACTCCACCACATGTGTAGTGAAGTCCCCATCTCATCACAACCCCTCCAGCAAGTCTGTGTGTGATTAGAGTTCTTTCCCTTATATTTCGCTAACACAGTTGGGGTGACGTACCATTCGTAATGTATTTTTTTAATTTGTTCGAGGTGGTTTATGCAACTTGTATATTTTGAGCATCTCACCGATGCTTCCTGCCATTGGGTTATTGTAAACTCTTCCTGCAATGCTGTTTCCCACTTAATCATGTAGGGCAATTTTTCTGTAGAGTTCAGTCGAGCTAATGCTCCATACAGGACAGACACCCCGTGAGAGCCCCAGGGAGCGGATTTGAAAAATCGTTGTGTTGCTCCATCTACCGTTGACAGATCTACATTTGGCCAGGGTAATGAGCCCAGAAAGTGGCGCAACTGTAGATACTGATAAAATGTAGTTTTGGGGAGAGAGTATCTGTCTGCCAATTCAGCGAAAGATTTCATAGTGGTATTGTCAAGAACCTGGTGAAGATGAGTGATACCTCTGGATTTCCAATGGTGAAGAGAGAGAGATCCTACTAACGTTTCGGCCGCTTGGATAGTTATGAATTTAAATAGGAAGGCCAGCAGGGAGTGAGCATGTTGTCTCCAGAGACGTAACAAAGTCAGCATTGGTTTAAGTAGTGTCAATCCCTCCGATTGCTTTAGCAGGTTCATTTCTAATAAAAGTTTGGTGGAGTGTCGAGGAGCATAATGTTTCTCAATCGCCATCCACAGCGGGCCAGGAGCATCTGCCCACCAGTAACTTGCTGATGCTAGATGCGTTGCAGTGTAGTAATGTGCCAAATTCGGGATCCCCATACCTCCCAATTGAACTGGTAGAGAAAGGATTTTCATGCTCACTCGGTGGCGTTTGTGGTCCCAAATGAAGTTGTTAAGGGTGGACTGTAAAATTGTTATCAGGCGTTTTGGGAACATTAGTGGTAAGCAACGAAAAACGTATAGAATTTTAGGGAGGTAAATCATCTTTATAATATTGATTCTGGCTATCCAGGAAAGAATCAATTGCTTGTGTGATGAAAGGCCTGTCTTTATCGATCGGAGTAGTGTGTCAAAGTTTTGGCGAAGTAAACCCCCGGTCTTAGCAATCGTTATCCCTAAATATTGAATACCTCTAGGAGACCACTGAAATGGGAAATTTGCTTTCAGTGAGGCAGCTAGGGCATGTGGTATCTGAATTGGGTAGAGTAGTGATTTAGTCACATTCAGCTTATAATATGAGGCAGTTGAGAATTCGGACAGTAAAGACATTATCCTGGGAACAGTAGCCGTGAGGTTTGTGCAGATGAAGATCACGTCATCCGCGTATAATCCTATTTTATGCTCCACTCCTCCCACACACGGGCCAGAGATCAATGGGTCCTGTCTCACTCTGGCTGCCAACGGCTCCATGATTAGAGCGAAGATCAGGGGAGACAAAGGACACCCTTGTCTGGTGCCGTTTGTAATCAAAAGGGAGTCTGAAAGGAATCCCGATGACTTGACCCTGGCTGTGGGGGAGGAGTAGAGAGCAAGTATAGCAGTCTTGATGTTGCCCACCAGTCCAAACCGATCCAGAACTGCTGCTAGGTACCCCCAGTGCACTCTATCAAAGGCTTTTTCAGCATCTAGTGACAGCAGTGCACTGGGGGCCCCCCTCCGCTCCAACAACTCAAGTAGTTCAATCACACGGCGTGTCCCATCGGACGCCTGTCGCCCTGGGATAAATCCCACCTGTTCCAGGCCAACTAGGTCCGGTAGCACCCTGCCAAGCGCTGTGCCAGAATTTTTGCGTAAATTTTTACATCACTGTTCAGGAGAGCAATTGGACGGAAGTTTGGAGGGGAATCGGGAGGTTTTCCCGGTTTTGGGATCGTGGAGATCCTTGCTTCCAGTCCTTCAGAACAAATCTGACCTTTAGTTCTCCAAAAGGAGAAGAGGGTAAGCAGGTGAGGTAAAAGACGTGGTAAAAAGGTAGTGTAGTATTTATAGGAAAACCCATCTGGGCCTGGGGCCGAGGATTTCTTCATCGAATTAATTACTGACACTATCTCCTCTTTCGTGAAATCCGCATTTAATAAATTGAGTTGCGTTTCTTTTAGTTTGGGTAAGTGTGCTTGAGCTAAAAAGGATTCGATTGTTTCTGGGCTTGGCTGTGGGGTGTTGGGATCCTCTTTCAGGTTATAGAGGGAAGCATAATAGTCTTTAAATTGGGCTGAGATGTCTAAGGGGTTTCTGATTTTCTCTCCTGTGGAACTCAAGATATGGTCAATTTTTGTGGACGCTCTTTGTTTTTGTACACGTTTGGCTAGAAGTTTACCTGATTTATCTCCCATGCCGTAAAAGTGGGCCTTAAGTTTTTTAAGATTATGTTCTACTTTGTGTAGTAAAAGGGATTTAAGGTCTCTACGAGTAATGTCCAATTCTGATCGTATTTGTGGAGTTTGGGATATTTTATATTGTTTTTCCAGAACGGTTAGTTTGTCAGTAAGCTCCTTAAGTTGCGCATCTCGTTTACGTTTATCTCTAGCTGCCAATTGAATAAATTGGCCCCGTAAAACTGCCTTATGTGCGTACCACAATATTTCTGGATTGGTGTCTTGAGAGTGGTTAATTGCAAAGTATTGGTCAAGCTGAGAGTCTATATATGTTATGTTGTCAGGGAGGCTTAAGAGATATTCATTTAACGACCATGTCGGAGATGGAGACACTTGCAGATCATCAGCTATTTGGAGATGGATCGGGGCATGGTCAGACCAGGTTATATGTCCGATTGTGGTCTTTTGGCATTTTGGAAGAAGGGAGTCTCCTATTAGAAAGTAATCTATTCGACTATATGTTTGATGTCTAGGGGACAGAAAGGTATAATCTCTCTCTTCACCATGAGTATAGCGCCAGATATCGTGAAGGTGATGGCTGTACAACAACCTACTCAGCTCACCCCGGCAAATAGAGGGTGACGAACAGTCAAGGCGTTTGTTCACCGGGACATTGAAGTCTCCAGCCACAAGGAGGAATCCCTTAGCTAGGGAGTCCAGTGTCGTGAATAGGGATCGGGCGAATTTTAGTTGGCCTGTATTAGGACCATAGACCGAAACTAGGGTGTATAGTTTCCCATTTATCAAAGCTTTAACCAATAGGAAGCGACCACGGGGATCCGCCACTTTCTCCACAAGCGTAAATGCCAGCGCTTTGTGAACAAAGATAGCTACTCCAGAGGTTTTGTTGGGAGCGTTAGCAAAGTATTGGCTAGGAAATCTAGTTGATTTCATCCTAAAGTTGTCCTCCTCTAAGAGGTGGGTTTCCTGCACAAATAGAATGTCAGCTTTAAGTTTGGCAAGTTGTTGCCATACCAAGGTTCTCTTTTTTGGGGAATTTAGCCCATTTACATTTATTGAAGCACAATGAAAACTCATGGTGACCTGATCGTAGTAAAAGGTTCGTGTACCTTAACCAGTAATAAGCAATTTAGTACGTATTAAGGACCTTGTAAATCGCATAAGCTTTGGCACTAGAGAAAGGGGGGGGAAGTAAGGATAGGAAAGATCTGGGAGGGCAAGGGGGGGAGACAGAAGACAGAAATTAAAAAAAAAAAAAATATTACACGTATGATATCCCGTATTTCAACTTCAAACAACACCTCCCCCGGAGTTCTTGGGAGAAATCAATCGTGATGATATTTAATTATATACTAGTTAACCAATGTAGTCAAGAGTTCCGGCAGGTAGGGTCTAGTGTGAGGCAGATCAAGTTCTGAGGCAGTGGTGAATGAAGACGTGTTAAGGAGAGGAAAAGAAATCAGTAGATAGGTAGAGTCTTGTATATTAGAAACGGAAAAGGTGAATGGTTTAGAGGTGTGTGGGGAGAAGTGATGTTAGGGCAAAGACCCTCGAGGGGGAGATAAAGGAATAGATAGAGATTAGAGGTATTTAAAGAAACGTAGGTCAAGAACTGAAAGAGAGGGAAAAGAGAGAGGGAGATAGGAAGTTGGTAGGAATTATGAAGGGAGGAATAAAAAGTAAATGTGAGGTTGAAACACTCTTTTCTTTCATTAACCGTATATCAATAACAGAACCACAAATAACAAAAATAACTCTCAATATGAGTGCTTCTAAAAGCACGCTCAGACCCAAATGTCTGTATTAGTTATCAATTAATACTTAAGGAAGAAGATGGGCACTCGTATGAGGGGTAGTAGGGCAGTGTAAAGCCCTAAACACACTTCCAGATTGTGTAAATGTACACCAAAGTCTGAAAGTGTGGCAGAGAATTTGACAATAGTCATACCAGCGATGGAATCCAGTCCCCGGGGACATACAGTCACTTCAAACCCGATCCACTGGAAGAAGCGTTTGGACGGTTGTCACGATGTCCTGGACTATTGGATGGCGATCCGGTCTTTGTCATCAGGCGCCAGTCAATCAAAGCAGCTTTCATTTTAGTAGGGGAGGCAAAAAACTGTCGTGATCCTTTGTACCGGAAGGATACATTGACTGGTGATCCCCAAGCGTAATTAATTCCCCGTTCTCTTAGGATTGCACAGTATGGGGCAAAATCTCTCCGTCTTGCGAGAGTGCCAGGTGATAGGTCTGGAAATAGGGACCATGAGGCAAATGGAGCGTCTGTTATTGGGTTCCTTCTCAGAGCATGCAGTAAAGGATCTCTCAGTTTTGGCGTCGTTAGATAAACCATAATATCTCTGGGAACATCAGGGGGAGCTTTCTGTGAGCGGGGAAGCCGATAAGCTTTCTCAATGTCTAAATCTGCTGGTGTAGCTGAGGGCAGAATGATCCTCAAAAAAGGTTTCACTAGAGCAGATAAATCTTCCTCCTCTCCTGATTCAGCTACTCCTCTGACCTTAATGTTAGCCCTTCTCAGCTTGTCCTCCAAGTCCTATAGTTTCGCTTTAGTGATCCTAAGGTCAGAAGCTAAATCTTGGTAACTGTCTGCGAGTTCATTATGGGCACCAGCGAATTCTGCCATTTTTTCCTCTAATATGCCAGTGCGGTTATTCATGGCAGCCATGTCAGATCTGATCTCTCCCACTATGCTCCGTATGTCTCCTTGTATGGAAGCCCGGAGATCGCTCAGGAGCCCTTTGAGGGAGCCATATGTGATCACTGTAGAGTCCTCATGCTTTTCCTTATGAGACCTGCTATTTGAGTCTCCATTAGAGCTGGCACGTGAGCTCTGTGAGTGGGGAGAGTTAGGAGAGCGGGAGATCTCCTCTCTTGCCGGCGCCATGTTTGTTTTTCTGTTTGCGGCCCCGGGGCGTTCAGGAGAGAAGAAATCTGATACCTTTTGAGCGGTGTTGCGGTTCCTGGAGCCTGCCCGCGGCATCACAGAGGGTTGAGGTAGAGTTTCCTTCACAGCGGGGGTAGATTAAGGTAGGTAGGAGCCGCTAATTCCCCGGGTTCTGGGGATCGCTGATGGAGCTCTCTGACTATGCGTCCAGCATTGCTCCCGGCAGGACACGCCCCCTCTCCTCTTTCTTTTTGAGGACACTCTGGTTGTCTATCCTATATTATGTGGCATGGCTTCTTAGACGCCTGGATATTGACTTGTAAGCCCCCGTCACACCTGGCGACGGGGCTGGGGATGTCGGCGGCGACTGGCGGGTGCGCGCACGTTTTCGGTGCCCTGCCAGCGTCGCTGTCCTCCATTTACACGGGGTGACATTACCAGCCCTGCGCCGGCGAGCTGTCAGGCGGCATCACCGCCGGGGTGTCTGAAGACCCCAGCGGCGATGCAGGACAATGGGAGCCTATGGCTCCGATCGCCTGACAGGTCGCCGGCGGCCGGTTACATGGGGTGTTGTGTGCGCATCGCCCCATGATGGTCGCCTGATTTCAGAGCACTGCCCTGAAACCAGGCGACCGCCCGGCGGCGCCGACATCGCCCCTTTACATGAGGCGACGTAGGGGAGATGTCGCTGCCGATAGGCCACGCCCCTACGTCGCCTATGTAATAGGCGGCGATATCGCCCCGTGTGACGGGGGCTGTAGGGTGACTGCTTCCAATTGGTCGCCCTAGAAAGACGTCCTTCTCTCTCTGGAGGGACGCTTATTTTCAGTACTCCAATTAGTGATGTTCAGTATTAGCTTTTTTAAAAAAAAATTTTACCAAAAAAAATGCCAAGTGCCTTCTTTTTGATTCAGTTAATATGAATTATAGACCTTTATCATATGGGACAGATGGTGGTGGTATTCTTAGTCAAAGAGGCGGATGCGCTTCCTCTATGCACTTGAGACATTTTACATCCTGTCTGGACAGCTGTATTTTTTTAGCTGTTTATTATGAGAGTATTTGCTCTATGGAATAAGTGGTCGACCTCCTATTTTATTAGCAGCCTGTAGTAAGAGTTGACATAGATTGTGCAGAACTGTGTTATGTAGTCTCTATTAAGTTTGATTAAAATGCAATTGAGACTGTAAAAATAATTAACGTTATTTAAAAAGTGTTCGGCATGCGGGTTAAAGGAAACATGTCATCTGGTTTTATGATATTAAATGGCCCTCAATATGTTTTAAATGATGCAATAAACATCACTAACGTGGTTTTCTAAAAACACAATTCCATACATTTATCTTCAAAAAGAACTGACTGCAGTAAATACCTCGGTCTACAGTCATAGGGATATGCTTTTTTCTTCCTACAGTCACTCAAGTTCAGCAAAAAAATATTTGATCTCACCTCACCACCTGCGCCATGGACCCACTCCCCTCCCACCTCATCCCTAACCTTACCACAGTCCTCATCCCTGCCCTGACGCACCTCTTCAACATATCACTCAAATCCGGCACATTCCCCTCACCCTTCAAACACGCCCTAATCACGCCCATCCTAAAAAAAAACATCTCTCGACCCTACATCAGTCTCCAAACTATCGCCCCATATCTCTCCTCCCGTTTGCCTCAAAACTTCTTGAACAACACGTCTATTCCGAACTGTCCTCCCACCTCTCTTCCTGTGCTCTCTTCGATCGCCTACAATCCGGCTTCCGACCACAACACTCAACCGAAACAGCCCTGACCAAATTCACTAACGACCTTCTGATCGCCAAGAGCAAACGACACTACTCCGTCCTCATCCTTCTCGACCTCTCTGCTGCCTTTGACACTGTTGACCACTCCCTCTTACTCCAAATTCTTGAGTCTCTTGGCATTACTGACCTCGCCCTCTCCTGGATCTCCTCCTACCTGACGGACAGGACCTTCAGTGTCACCCACTCCCACACCACCTCCTCGCCCCACCCCCTCTCCGTAGGTGTCCCCCAAGGCTTGGTCCTGGGACCACTACTCTTCTCCATTTACACCCTCGGCCTAGGCAGCCTCATCGAGTCACACGGCCTCCATTACCACCTCTACGCCGACGACACCCAGCTCTATCTGTCTGGCCCTGACATCTCCTCTCTCCTATCCAAAATTCCTCCATGCCTATCCGCCATTGCATCCTTCTTTTCCACCCGCTTCCTCAAACTCAACATGGACAAGACTGAATTCATCGTCTTTCCCCCTAACAACTCTCCCCCCCTTCCTGACCTATCCATCACCGTTAAAGACTGCTCCCTCTCACCCGTCCCCCATGCCAAATGTCTCGGGGTAATCCTCGACTCCTCCCTCTCCTTCAAGCCCCACATCCAAGCCCTCGCCACCGCCTGCCGACTTCAACTAAAAAACATTGCCCGCATCCGCTCCTTCCTCGACCACAACACGACTAAGACACTCGTCCACGCCCTCATCATCTCCCGCCTGGACTACTGCAATCTCCTTTTCACCGGCCTTCCTGCCACCTCCCTTTATCCTCTCCGCACCATCCTCAACTCTGCTGCCCGACTCATCCACCTATCTCCCCGATACTCCCCCGCCTCCCCTCTCCGCCAAGCCCTCCACTGGCTCCCCGTCCCCCAGCGATCTCGCTTCAAAACCCTAACCCTGACATACAAAGCCATCCACAACCTGTCCCCTCCCTACATCTCCGACCTGGTCTCCCGCTACCTCCCTTCGCGCAACTTGCGCTCCTCCCAAGAACTCCTTCTCTCAACCTCCCGCATCTCCACCTCCCATAACCGCACACAAGACTTCTCTCGGGCTTCTGCCAGACTCTGGAACTCCCTCCCTCACCACATCAGACACTCCCCGACCCTGGGAACCTTCAAGAAAAACCTGAAGACCCACCTCTTCCTACAAGCCTACAACACACACTGAGACCCCATCCACTGCACCAACTCACCTGTCCCCCACCTACTGTCTCCCTCCCCACCCCCTTTAGACTGTGAGCCCTCGCGGACAGGATCCCCGGCCCCATTGTACCTGTATTACTATTTGTGATCTGTCATCGTTGGTCACCGTTTGTGGTCGTCGTCTTCGACCACTTGTCTATGTCAACCCTCTAAATTGTAAAGCGCCATGTATCCTAATAGCGCTATATAAATACTTATAATAATAATAATCACTCCCCCTGCATTATAATTGAGTGCTATCACTGTAATATAGAAGAAGTGGGTTAAGGGCCTGTGGTAATGTCACGACCATGTGACCGTAATGGCAGAGCTAAGCCAGAAAGTACCTCACTTCAGGCCTGCTGAGCTGCGCCCACTACAGTCACATGGTCATAACCTCATCATAGGTCCTATAGAACTTTAATTATATTGATTACCACCCATTAAGGTGACCTAGTCGTGACATCCCCACAGGTCCCCTTAACCCACTTCTATACTGCAGTGATGGCACTCGATTACAATGCAGTGGAGGGGGCAAGATTAAGTTAAAAAAAAAAACTCAAGTTACAGTGGCTGAAGCAAGAGAAAAGCGCCTCCTCCATGACTGAAAACCAATGTATGTCATGCATTCACTTCAGCATGTATATCTATACACATATATATTGATATATCTCTCTTTCTTAGAAAAAAAAAAAAAAAAAAAAAAAACACGTGATACACATTACAGTATTTAAAACTCATTGGGAGCTGTTTAATATCACAAAACAACATGACAGGTTCCCTTTTAAATTAAAGCTTGCCTATCCCATTACATAATAGGATCCTCATCCTCAACAACAACTTAAAACTGTACATATGCCAGTCTAAGATGTCCAGCAAATGCTGACACATATGCTCTATGACTTGGCTTCTGCACTTTGAGTGAGCAGCTTCTCTTCCCTAGGGTTCTGCCAGCATTGTAGGTGCAGGCACTTGAGTTTCCTCACTTCCAGCAAACATTGCACCTAGTCTGTTTACCCCGAACTGAAGGCCTGCCTCTCTGTTTTGCTTAATTGTCTCTCTGCTTTTTCTCTCCTTGTCTAACTACAAAGACTTGTCTCCACTAATTGTAATGCGTTTCGCCATCTGTATTACCAGAGACAAATTGTACTTGACAACAGGCAATAGACTTCGTTAGAGATGGGTGGATGGATTCACCATACTCTGGCTCATTGGCCATGTCAGTAGAATTTGGTTGCTGGACAGGAAGCTCACAAATGTCTTGACTTCTGGGATCTCCGGAATGGTTTTTGATTAGCTGGATTGATGTGATATCATTATTGCAGCATGATGCCCAGATGATGCACTAGCTTGGCTAATCTAAAGTCACTCCGGGAGTCCTGGAGGTAAGAGATTTGCGAGCCTCCAGTCCTGAGGCCAAGACGATTGGACTACCTTGAATCAATCTGCCCAACACTAGACCTCATATTAGATAGAAGGGAGACACTTACTGGTCAGCAGTGCTTTTTCCTGGGTTAGAGAACATACCTGGATGATAAAGGAAGAAGACAGAAGAAACCACACCATCAACATATGCTGCTGGAGAAGGATGTTATCAATACCATAGACGGCAAGAAGAACAAACAAATACATTTTGGAACAAATCAAGCCCAGCATGTCACTCAAAGCAAGAATCACCAAGCTACGTCTTCCCTACACATCACACAAATATAAAAATCATTAGAGAAGGACATGGTCTGATGAATAGAAGGAACAAGGAGAAGAGGAAGACTATCAACCCAATGGCTTCATACCTTCAAGACAACGGTGGAGA
This sequence comes from Allobates femoralis, assembly GCA_033576535.1. NCBI lineage: Eukaryota > Metazoa > Chordata > Amphibia > Anura > Aromobatidae > Allobates > Allobates femoralis. The sequence continues at coordinate 171,796,924 of JARQOC010000007.1, forward strand.
AGACACTGATGGACCTACAGTGTTGGCCAAAAGTATTGACACCCCTGCAATTCTGTCGGATAATACTCAGTTTCTTCCTGAAAATGATTGCAATCGCAAATTTTTTGGTATTATTATCTTCATTTAATTTGTCTTAAATGAAAAAACACAAAACAGAATGAAGCAAAAAGCAAAACATTGATCATTTCACACAAAACTCCAAAAATGGGCCAGACAAAAGTATTGGCACCCTCAACCAAAATAACTGCGATCAATCGCTTTCCGGTAACCATCAGTGAGTTTCTTACAATGCTCTGCTGGAATTTTAGACCATTCTTCAATCACAAACTGCTCCAGGTCCCTGATATTTGAAGGGTGCCTTCTCCTAACTGCCATTTTTAGATCTCTCCACAGGTGTTCTATGGGATTTAGGTCTGGACCCATTGCTGGCCACCTTAGACGTCTCCAGTGCTTTCTCTCAAACCATTTTCTAGTGCTTTTTGAAGTGTGTTTTGGGTCATTGTCCTGCTGGAAGACTCATGACCTCTGAGGGAGACCCAGCTTTCTCACACTGGGCCCTACATTATGCTGCAAAATTAGTTGGTAGCCTTCAGACTTCATAATGCCATGCACACGGTCAAGCAGTCCAGTGCCAGAGGCAGCAAAGCAACCCCATAACATCAGGGAACCTCCGCCATGTTTGACTGTAGGGACCGTGTTCTTTTCTTTGAATGCCTCTTTGCCTCTTTTTTTCTCCTGTAAACTCTACGTTGATGCCTTTGCCCAAAAAGAGAGAACATATTTCCAAAACGTTTTAGGCTTGCTCAGGTAAGTTTTGGCAAACTCCAGCCTGGCTTTTTTATGTCTCAGGGTAAGAAGTGGGGTCTTCCTGGGTCTCCTACCATACAGTCCCTTTTCATTCAGACGCTGACGGATAGCACGGGTTGACACTGTTGTACCCTCGGACTGCAGGGCAGCTTGAACTTGTTTGGATGTTAGTCGAGGTTCTTTATCCACCATCCGCACAATCTTGCTTTGAAATCTCTTGTCAATTTTTCTTTTCCGTCCACATCTAGGGAGATTGGCCACAGTGCTATGGGCTTTAAATGTCTTGATGACACTGTGCACGGTAGACATAGGAGCATTGAGGTCTTTGGCGATGGACTTGTAGCCTTGAGATTGCTCATGCTTCCTCACAATTTGGTTTCTCAAGTCCTCAGACAGTTCTTTGAGCATGGAGAAAAGAAAGAAGACCAATGTGGTACACACAAGGACACCGGACAGAGGTTGAGTCAACTTTAATCCATGTCCACTGGCTGCAAGTGTGATTTAGTTATTGCCAACACCTGATAGGTGCCACAGGTAAGTTACAGGTGCTGTTTTTTTTTGAATCATCATTTTTATTGAGTTTTAATCAAATAAACAGTTGTACAAAAGTCAGAGAATCATATCACCAAATTAATATGTCCATTCAAGAAAACTGTTCAAGCAAAGCATATCCAATGTAAACGATCAACTGTTACAAAATGCATCCCCTGATTCCCTCCCGCCCCCAGTCTCAATATAAAATTGTATTCAAGATTTAACAAAAATCAATATGATAAATGAAAGCTGTACTTTATTGTTAGAAATATATCAAAAGTTATTGCATCTCCTGTACCTAACATCTCAATCTACCTAATGTTCCTCCCAGCTCTTCTAATGCGTACCACGTTGATGTTCGGAAGGGTATCATGAAATTTTGTATATCCACATCTGTGAATTCGCCTTCTATAAAGCGTCTCCATTTGATAAAGAATTTTTTGGCTAACTTACTTGGATTACGGAGTGTATCCAGAGCTTCGAGTGTCAATGCGTGGCGTAATGCATTTTTTACTTGAGCCAAATCAGGGGGTCTGTCATTGAGCCAGTGCTGTAGCAAGAGTCTCTTTGCTACTAGAGCAATATAATGCCATAGAATGCAAGGTTGTCCTACTGTTGAGGGCAGAATTCAATCACAAATCCATCAGTCACTCCTAATTGGTATATTTAGGCAAATTACGCACGTCTGCGTTATCGCAAGTAAATGATACGGACACCAGAGCCGTCTCAAGCCTTACTCATCATGCCTACGCCAAGATCAAGCACTGCGCAGACTTTTATTGAAACACACATTTTTGTACAGAAAACAAGAGGCGTGTTAGAATTCTGGAACTTTCTACAAAATAATCATCTCCTAATTGGTCAATCCTTATCTAGTTATTTAAATCCTAAATTCCTTTCTTAATAAACTGCACAAAGCGTGGGCGCCATCTAGTGTATAACAGACAACATAACATTTCAAATTAGAATTTATAAAAAGAGAGAGAGAAAATGGTGTGATATTTAACTCTATAAATTCCATCCTCAACAGATTCCCCCTAAATACACACCTTTTTCTCCAAAAATCTATAATATACCTCCATGCACATGGGTTTGGTGCATAAAAGTCCTTCTTCACCTTATTTTACTTTTTATTCAAAATGGATTGAATAATAAGGGACACTTAGAATTCTCATTAATATTCCCATAATCCACCCCCCTGTTCTCTTAAACCAATTTAGGGTTAAATATTAAAAACATATCACTTCACAAAGCATAGCCTATTCTTAATAATACCTTACACAGCATTTTATACTCTAGGGAATAGACGTGAAATAGCCAGGACAAGGTGGGATTAGATGGGGTTTAGGTGGGGTTAGGCTAATATATCAATCCCTGTTAGTAATAATTAGTCTTTTGTCTTCTGTGCTGAGTCCATCCTTCATCAGATCATAATATCTTCTCTTGGCCTCTGGTATGCAGGATATCTCTAGCTTCCCATGGTACAACCTGGCATCGGCACAGTAGTGACCAATCAGCTCCTTAGTTTCCTGGGCACCTCCGCACACTGTATCTTCTCTTCACACATCTGAAAGACACTTTGTTTACACATAGCTTTGGTTCATGGATGAGAGGGAGAGAAAAAAGAGAGAGACATAGAGAGAGAGAATAAAGAGAGAGAAAAAGGGAATGAGAGAGGGAGAGATATAGCTATTGGATACTAGGTTAAGGAAAAACTTATTGTTTCTCATCTAGAGCATTAGTGGAAAAGCGTCCCCAACAGTTTGTCCTCCCTAAACAAAAAAGTTTTCCCCTAAAGGTCCTTCGAGACTGTCCATGTGATGGGGAAGGGGAAGTGGATTTCTTCATCCAGACACCTTAGAGACTCCTTCCTTGTAAAGGGCCCCCGGGCACCTGAACCCTACACTAGCCTCACATGGAGTTCTCCCATTATCCCTAAATCGGCTCCATATCACTGCAATAATCAACAGTTTATTCTAAAAAGAAATTATTCATTTAGATTCTACAGTTAGTATAGAAGAAATTATTTTCGCTATTCATTGGCTGTTTTCAGAGTCCAATCTGTTGAAGGGGAAAGAAACCTCAAAACATATTAGAAACGGCCTGGGAAATTGTGTATCAGTTTTACACTATTAGTAACATATAACCTTAGGTACCAAGACTCATGCTCCCTTGAACACTTATTCATATACCACTATCATTATGGCGGGTATACAAAGGATATGAACTTCTTAAATATCTGCAAATAAGCACAGTTATCCACAAGAGAAAAGAGATACACAACAAAATCATACAAGAACCATATTATATACTCCTGTACTTACTTATTCCAAAAACATTTTAACCAGGATATGTTTGACATTCTATAATACCTTAGATAGGAAAAAGAGATTTACACATATATTAGGACAATTTTTATACAGTTTTCTTGGTTTCCTTGTCCGCTCACTATTTGCAATTTCCAAACCCATGGAGCGACCGCCGCTCGAAGCCCGTACCTTTCTGAGTCGTGTTGTGCGCAAGAATAATGCAGGATAGTATACACAGCTTACCTGTACCAGGAGCGAACTAGGAGGTTCTCACCTGATCTCACCCGTGACCTATTTTGAGGCGTAAAGTGAGGCCAAGCAGAGACCAGTCTAACCTTTGCTGATGAGAGACATCATGGCCTGCCCTGTCCCCTCTCACGACTCCTGGTTTAACACTGTTAGTGGTTCGGTCAGTCCCTATAAGGCAGTCGACTATAGAGAGGGCTCAGGCCGCCAGGCGCAATCCGGCTGGGATGGGGCAACCACCCGCCATTACCTTTCCTACCTTTTATTGTAGCTTGCCTTCTACCTCCGAGAGGACAGGACACCTGTGGTGATTGTCAGTATAATTATACCATCCTAGACTGATAACATGGTGTTTACCTCACCGTGATTTACCAATACTGCATTTAGTAGGCTTACCGTATTGTTAAGGAATTCTTCAACCGGAAATCGCTCCATTCGCTCAGAAAGTGCAAGTCAGAACCAAACATTCTGATTACCTCATATGAGGATCCTACCATTATCCAGCATAAAATCTCTTTAATCTATAAACATATCTGCAATAAAAAACTTAAAGAAATTTGTATTAATTTCAGAGATTAGAAAATTCTTATTCAACAATCTAATTAAAATTCTTTATTAACTATATTGATTCTCTATTAACTATATTAATAACTAGACAAAAATAATACAGCGCTGCAGAATATGTTGGCGTCATATCCAGAATCTTTTGGATTCAGTTTTCACTCCATCCCTCCTCCCTCACATGAGAAACTCAGAACAAATAGAAACATTCTCACATCACCGCCAGGTGTGGGGAAACTGCAGACAAAGAAATACTTTGATAAGAATACTAGGCAGATATGGGAGTACGTACATTACTCCCTTTTTATTCTCATGTATATTGTTAACCTTGGAAAGATACATGTATCACTGTGAAACTCCTAATTCACCCACCCTCCTTTTTTTTTTTTTTTTTTCTCTCACAGCAAAATCATTATCTCTAAAGAGCACAGAGGGGAGGGGGGGAGCAGAGACAGGCACACAGGACAAAGCCATTCCTGGCTAGTTTTTACAAATACTGTTAACCCTTCCATTCCTGTAGTTACGTACAACTAATAACTTCAGTCATTACCTAAAATCCATAACTTAATATCTAACTCCTCATTTCACTTAATTTCTAACACTTCAAAAACTTTTCATAACAGGAGTTTTCCAAATTAAAAAAATTGATAACTGTAAGCAAAAATACATATCTACTCAATATTTATCTGTCGGTATACAGAAACTTTGGTTGCGGGGGTAGGAGTGGAGGTGGGATTGGAGATGACTTGGGGTAAAATATAGTAGATTCTGTTGATATTGTTGTTATTGTGGGGCAGTGATTACATCATTGGAGATACTCTGGAATTGGTTCCGTGGTGTCCCCGCTGGCTGGACCGGCACTCCCTTCTCATGTGGCCTTGTTTGCCACAGCACCAGCAGACCCAGGCTTCTCTGGACTGACATCTATTCTGCTGTCGTGTCTGTGATTGTGGTTGCCATGGCTGAGGCATGTCATATTGCTGTTGTGTGGCTATATTCCCCCTACCCACAGCTATCAATATCTGGTGTTCCCCCTTGGTGACAAACATCTTTGAGCATATAACATCATGATTCTCCCTTATATCCTCCTGGAATAATGAGTCAGCAGGTGGGTGTATATACACATGTTCTGAAGGGGCAGTGGCTGCAGATAAAGTGGTGTCCGGGAGTCCCGCATCGCTGCCAGCCTCACTAACATACAGTGGCACCAGTGTAGTTAGATGTTGAGTCGAGGTGTAGTGCCTCCCTTTAGCAGTGAGTACTGGAAGCAAGAGCGTTATTCGGCTGCCATTGGGTATAATAAGATGGCCGCCGCCGGAAGTCAGTGAGGCATTATTTCTGGAAAAAGGGGATGGGGACAGCTGGTCTGGGAATGAATTGGCCGCTGCTGGTGGGCTAGTCAAGTCAGGAGAATGTAGAGTACACACTTGTGGGCCGTCACATGTCATACACATCTTTAGTTTCTCTGGTACCATTTCTCCTTGATCACTCATCACTTCAGTCACACCGGCAGGTGTCCTCTGCCCCTCCTTCTCCATTAACTCCTTCCTAAACTTTTTTGTGTTTATTTGCTCACACGGGGAATTGCCGGCAGCAGTCCCCAAGCAACCTTCTCTCTGGCGGCTTATACTCTCACGGGGGATTTGCCTCTAGCAGTTCCCAAACGACTCACCGCTCTCGGAAAGAGGCTATATTTTACTGAAAAGACGCAACATTATAACACCTGTGCCGTGTTTTTTATCGTGCAGCTACCTACCGTCCTGGCGCAGCTCTCACCGACCCGTCTGAACGCTAATCGTCCTCCGGTACACTGGCCACCTGCCTCCTCCTCCCGAGGAGAACAACACACAACTTCTCACACACACGGAGACAACCCAGTCTCCAAGTTCCCTAAACTCCAGTGTTGAATAATGATGCGCCGCAACAGTAATACATATGCAAAATGGCCTTCCCTCCTCGTCCAACACAAGGAAAATATCTATACTTTCTATGTCTGATCTCTCAACGGGGCAGAGTACAGTGCATCATGACTGATGGAGTTGGGCGACGGTTTGTGCTTAATCACGTTCAAACCCCGCTATGGACAACCAGGTCAGTTACCGTCACCTTACACCCTCGTGCTCCGGCTGCACCCTTATGGATAACCGCCACCCCCCAAGTCACTGGCAAGTAATCACATATACATAATATACATGACACTTACCGTGATCTGGGGTTGATCAGGTCCCTTTGGTGGGCGGTGGGTCTCCGGCAGGAGTGCCGTGCGGGGCCACGGAGGTGCCTGGTTTCCTCACGGGGTCCCTGTTCAGGCGACAATTGTTGAGGGCAGAATTCAATCACAAATCCATCAGTCACTCCTAATTGGTATATTTAGGCAAATTACGCACGTCTGCGTTATCGCAAGTAAATGATACGGACACCAGAGCCGTCTCAAGCCTTACTCATCATGCCTACGCCAAGATCAAGCACTGCGCAGACTTTTATTGAAACACACATTTTTGTACAGAAAACAAGAGGCGTGTTAGAATTCTGGAACTTTCTACAAAATAATCATCTCCTAATTGGTCAATCCTTATCTAGTTATTTAAATCCTAAATTCCTTAATAAACTGCACAAAGCGTGGGCGCCATCTAGTGTATAACAGACAACATAACATTTCAAATTAGAATTTATAAAAAGAGAGAGAGAAAATGGTGTGATATTTAACTCTATAAATTCCATCCTCAACACTACAGTATTGGAAAGTGGGTGATAGTGAAAAAGCCAGCGTATTGGATCTAGCTCTCCTGTGTCTCTACAAATTTTTTTAGCCCACGCATTGACTGCTCTCCAATATTGCTGGGACATTGGGCAGGATCACATGCCGTGTTCCAGATCAGTCATGTGTGACTTACACTTTGGGCAATGAACCCATCTTTCCTGATTAGTTTTAGATGGAGGTATATTGAAGCCCTGGATGGTTCCGTGCATGATCCTAAATTGGGAATCCTTCCATCTCTCATTTATAATATGGCGTCTTACCAATCCCCACCCTTCCAGGATCTTCTGTGGAAGTTCCGGAACTGTGTAATGTTTACGCCATTTGTTAAAAGACCCTCCCCTTCCCTGTGGTCTCAGAATCCGTTTTAATTTGGTGTACAATGAAGTTATGGATATCTCAGTATTGGTTATAGATGTCAGTTCAGACCACAGAGAGTTCTCAACCTCCCCCGTGATGTCACATAAGTGTGAAAGCAGATAATATTTCAGTTGGCGATATTGCATAGCATGGTGCTGGGGTAGATTATAGGTAGTCAAGACCTCTGACTCGGTCATCCACCTCTTTTCTTCTAGATTCATAAGGTCTCCCAACGTGCTAATTCCCTTATCTTTCCAAGTTTGGAATAGAGAATTTTCTCGTCCCAATGGGAATGACGGGCATCTCCATGGGTTCAGTAATTTCGAGACCCTCCATGCTAGTTTGAATTTCTTCCTAACCTCCTTCCATGTAATTATCGTATCTTTATAGATCACCGTATTTTTCAAAGTGTGGGGCAGACAAGTCAGTGGTGAATGCAGTAAGGCTGTTAGATCCCAGGGTCTGGCCCATTCCCCCTCCAAAAGTACATCTGAGAATTTGTTAGTGTTTCTAATCCAATCAAGGACATTACGCAGTATACACGCTAAATTGTATCCCCTAACATCTGGGAGCTGTAGACCTCCCTCCTGTTTGGATTGGATCAAAGTTGCATATGCCAAACGGGGTCTCTTTCCTCCCCATAAAAATTTAGAGAAGGACCTATTCAGTCTCTTTATGTCAATGTGTCTCAGCAACATGGGGATAGTCTGGAGGGGGTAAAGCAATCTTGCAAAGCTAACCATTTTCAATAAGTGGCAGCGTCCCAACAGAGAGAGTGGCAATTTCGCCCAGCCCGACAATTCTTGCTCTATCTTCTGGATGATTGGTAAAAAATTCAGTTTATATGTCTGTCCAGGAGATCTAGCTAGATGTATACCCAAATATTTAATACTATCCCTCATTACTGGTAGGCCACAAAGATTTTTAATTTCCTTGTGAGTCCCATCCCTTGGTTTTATAAACAAAATTTCACATTTGCTTTTATTCAGGGAAAATCCAGTTTGTTTGCCCATCATCTCTATGTCTGACAAAATATTTGGAAGATCTTGCTCCGGATTTTGGACATACAATATGATGTCATCCGCGAACAATGAGAGTTTTATCTCTTTGGTTCCCACCTTAAAACCTGTGTAGGAATTACATTCCTCCAAATATAGTGCCAGAGGCTCTATAGCTAAATTGAAAAGTAGGGGGGACAGAGGGCATCCCTGTCTAGTTCCCTTCTGAAGGGTAAAGGTGTCGAACAAAAAGCCCGGTATGCTGACGCATGCTTTAGGATTACTATAGAGAGTCTGTATGTATTGCCGAAAGGGGCCCGTCAAACCCATAGTATCCAAGACCTTTCCCAGCCATGACCACCTGACACTATCGAATGCTTTTTCCGCATCTAAGGTGATCATGGCTGGGCTGCCTCCCCCCCGCCCGTCCTGTTTCCCCAGAATATCCATCAGAAGCATTGCTTTTCGGATATTTGTGGTCGTCGATCTTCCCTTGATGAATCCTGCCTGGTGTGTAGATATTAATTTGGGCAGAACCATTGCCAATCTGTCAGCCAAAATCTTGGATAGTAATTTCAGATCCTGATTTATTAATGAAATCGGTCTGTAACTAGCTGGATCAGTGGGGATCTTGCCTGGTTTAGGGATCAGTTTAATGTAGGCTAGGTTCATTCTATCAGGGATAGGTGCTCCCCGTAGTATCTCGTTATAGAGATCACAGAGAACCGGGGAGATCCCCTCCCTCATAGTTTTGAAAAAGGCGCCATTATAGCCATCTGGCCCTGGTGCCTTACTCGGATTTAAATTTTTAATAGCCTCTTCAATTTCTCCAGTTGTAATTGGGTTGTTTAGAATTTGTAAATCATCCTGGGAGACAGATGGCAATTTGATCCTGCTTAACCAGGAAGGGTTCTCTGGGACGCCACTCGATTTTTCTGTATATAGAGACGCATAAAACCCGCCCAAAGTTTTCACGATGTTCTTAGGGTCCTTCCATATATTACCCTGCTTATCCTTTATCGATTGAATAGGGGAAGAAGTGTACCCCCCTCGGGCCAGTCTTGCCAACAGTCTTCCTGCTTTATCTCCGAATTTGTGTAATTCTAATTCTAATCTATTTTTAAATATAATCTCCCGTTTTCCTGCCCACTCATCAAATTCTTTTTTAGCTAATAACCATTTCTCCTTGTCGGAAGTCCCCATTGTGTTTTTGTATTGTAGGTAAGCAGATCTCACTTTCCGACTAGTTTCTATAAATTTTTCTTTAGCTCTTTTTTTGATCCCCATGCTGTAGGCCATTATGTGTCCTCTCATGACTGCCTTTGCGGTCTCCCAAAACAAGCTCGGATCAGATCTATGGTCCAAATTGTCTATGGTAAAATTCGTCCACCACTCCCCAAGTAGCTTGGTGAAGTTTTCTTCTTTGGTATACGTGTCAGGAAACCTCCAAAGATAGTCGGTTCCTTTCTCGTAGTTGTCTTTGATCTCTAGGACTAATGGGCTATGATCAGAGATCACCATATCTTCAATTTTGACGTCAATCATTCTTTGTATTATCTTGGTGGACCCAAAAAACATATCTATTCTGGACCATGATCCATGGGGGTGTGAGAAGTGGGTGAATTCCCTACCCAAAGGATTAGTTAGTCTCCAGATATCTGACAGGCCTGCCATCTTAGTCAAGGATTCTAAGGTGCTGTCAGCCCTTGAACCCCCCCTGTCTTGACCCTCACTATGGGTATGGGTATGTGTCGAGGTATGTGTCTTCTTCTACTCTCATCACTGTATTGAAGTCACCTCCCACTAGGTTGTTAACTCCTTTTTCCTGGAGTAAGGTGTTCTGTAGTTGTTGGAAGAAAGGTCTTTGATTTGCATTAGGGGCATATATGTTAAAAACATTAAAAACATCATTTTGTATTTGAATAGTCATCTGGAACAGTCGACCCTCACTATCACTTGTAGTGGAGACGATTGAATGAGCCAGTGACCTGTGGATTAGGACTATGACTCCCGCCTTCCTCTCCACCGCACTTGACCCGAGGACCTCCCCCACCCATAGTTTTTTAAGGCGAAAGAAATCCTCCGAGACCAGGTGGGTCTCCTGGAGTAAAGCAATGTCTACATGTAATTTTTTAAGATGGCGCAGAACCATCATGCGCTTTGCTGGGGAGCGCAACCCCTTGACATTCCAGGAGACCCACCTAACCATCAGAGTCCTCCCCGTACCGGGCACTCAACTTTTTTTTTTTTTTTACCAGCTGCCACACACAAATTGTATAATGAGATGTAAACCATGGTGCGCATGATAAGCTACAAGAGATGCATATTACGAATTTAGAGAAATTTCCCCAACTGATGACTTTGTTTTTCCCTTCCCCTTCCCCCCCAACCACACCAACTCCATTCATCTTTACACGTGTAGCACTTCACTTCTTCCCTCTAGTGCAACCGACTAATGTAGCCCCGCCCCGCCCTAGCTTCTAATCCAGCCTATTAAACAGTTAAGTATAAAAACAGTATAATAATGGTAATCTCCAACCTTTAGCTCCCTGGGACCTCCCTTGCCCTATCTACTCCCAGCTCTTTAGTCCTCTCCACATCAGAAGTAAGGTGTTACCAAAGCCCACAACTTGTATAAAGAACATTATTAACACATTAAAGGCACCTTACGCCAACAACCATGACAATAAATATGTAAGTTTCCAACATTTTTCCAATTTCTTACCACTCCTCTCACGTCTCAGTGAAGATTTCTCTGTGCATACATAAACTCGTCCTTTTGAATAAGAAATCTTAGTGGCATTCAAGCCTGAAGATTTAAGATAAAAGAGGAGTGGGAAGGAAACAAACAAAGAGGTGAAGCAAATCACATCAACATAACTTTCCCATTTCGCCTGCATAGCTCCCTTTCATTCACATTTTTAGTAAAGCCATGTGAGCATCACCCAATCAAAAATAATCACAGATCCTTTTCCGCTTCTTTTCCCTCTCTCCTCATCTCTTCCTCTGCCAACGTGGACCTGGCTGTCTCTGTTGTCGTGGAGTGTCTGAAGGCGGTTTTCTCCCCGCTCCTTCACTCATCAGGGAGTTGGATCTCAATCTATATGTTCTCACAGAGTCCCTATCAGTCTCGGCCTCCAAATCAAAAGCAACACTAGAATTCGTCTGGGATTCAGAATCATGCTGGGGTGACGTAGATGTTTCCGCTGCTCTTGGGGAACACATGTTGTCACGGATCACTGTCATTGCTTCCTCAGGGTCAGTGAAGGTCAGCATGGCTCCCTCCCTAGACCTGAATCTCAATATAGCTGGAAAGTTCAACTGGAATCGGACATTTCTTCTATATAGTAGCGAGCATGCTTCACTAAAAGATCTCCTGCGGCGCGTGACCTCTATAGAGTAATCCGCGAACACCAGCGCTCTGTGTCCCTGTAGCAATAATGGGTGCTTTTTGGCCTTATAGGCGCGCAGGATCTCTTCCTTGTCACGGTGATTGAGAAATTTCGCTATAGCGTGCCTCGACTTGGTAGCCTGTTTGGATGGTGAGGCGGTGGCACCCGAAGTAGTCAACCTCTCTTGTGGCTCCCTCATCTGGCCAATTCTGTGGGTACGCTCCGTTTTACATCTATGGGTTAAACCCAAGGCTTTGGGTAAATCCACTTCAAAGATTTCCACTAGTTGGTTAGCCGGAATAGATTCAGGTAGTCCCACTATTTTTAGATTGCTCCTCCGTGCTCTGTTTTCAATGTCCTCTAATTTTGTATGAGCATACTCAGTGTGTTGTTGCAAAGTTAATATCTTCTCCTCCAGCTCTTGTATTCTATCCTCTGCTGCACTTATTCTTGATTCAGCTTCTGTGAGTTGCTGGTCATGTGCTTCAACCTTGGCCTGTATGTCTTTAGTTGTGGCTGCCACCATCTCAGCCATTGCAGTTTTAAAGTCATCAGCAAGATGGATGGCTAGTTCTTTTGCCAATGCCTTGTAATCAAAATGTGGGGCTCCCCATCCACCTTCCATGTCCCTCTCTCCAGTCTCCCGGCCCTTGTTTCTCTCCTATGCTCTCCTTGTCTGCCTGGGGACCGCCTTGGGGATGTTTGCTAATGGCGGCTGCTGCATTCTGCAAGTGCTCTGGGGATATGGCCTGCAGGGTCCCTGCGGCTTTCTTAGCCGTGCCTGTCACCTTCTTTACTTCAGCCTCCCCATCTCTGGGCCCGGGCTTCCTCGCCACATCTCCCTCTAATAGCGGTGTCCCCGTACTGGGCCCGCTATGTCCGCCCTGCCCGCCATTACCGGTCTCCTCATGCGGGCTCGCGGGTTTCTCCGTCTCCCGGCTCCTCGTCACATACCGGTCCATCGTGGACATGGTGGACGCTCCCGGTGTCTCTGCAGTCGCCGCTTGAATTGTGGATGTCCCAGGGTCAGGTTGGAGGCCGATGGCGGCGGATTGCCGGGACGGGGAGCGGAGCAGCCTCTAGATGCGGCTGCACATGGAGGCGCCGGAACCGGAAGTCGCGTTACAGGTGCTGTTAATTACACAAATTAGAGAAGCATCACATGATTTTTCTAACAGTGCCAATACTTTTGTCCACCCCTTTTTTATGTTTGTTGTGGAATTATATCCAATTTGGCTTTAGGACAATTCTTTTTGTTTTTTTTTCATTGAAGACAATTAAATGAAGATAATAATTCCAAAGAATTTGTGATTGCAATCATTTTCAGGAAGAAACTGAGTATTATCTGACAGAATTGCAGGGGTGTCAATACGTTTGGCCAACACTGTATCTAGGCTTGTGCAAGTTAGTTCTTCCTACAGATCGTTCATCCATCAAGTCGCCGTGGCTCGAGATCAAGCTAAAGGCGGTTAAATAATAATAAATAGACAATATACTTTTTTTTTTTTTTTTTTTACTTTCATATTGTTTTTCACCTTTTTTTCACCTTATCAGACCCATTAACAACTATTTTTAAAGTGATTGTCCAGTTATGACCTCAGAATATTATGCACTCAGTACCTTTTAGTGTTAATCAAACTGCAGTTGCAGCTCTGTCATAATGAAGCAAGCACTAAAGAAAACACATAGCAGGCAACTCCACAGGAAGTCTAAGGTAGGCAGAGGCACTCCTCCTGTCTCCTCATTTGTTAAGCCTGCTAATCCCTCCCACCCCTGCAGCTCCGCCTCCTCAGATTGGCTACTGTGTATAAAGTCAAGCCAAGCCCAGACCACCAGGAAGTCATAGAATAGTAGAGTTGGAAGGGACCGCAAGGTCATCGGGTCCAGCCGGATTTCTTAAATCATCCCAATTATATGTTGATCCGGCTTCTGCTTGAGGATTTCCATTGATGGAGAGCTGACAGTTTGCCGTGGCAGCCGGTTTCACTCTCTGACTGCCCTTACTGTCATAAAGTTTTTCCTAATGTTTAATCTGTATCTCCTTCCTTTTAGTTTCATCCTGTTCCTTCTTTTCATAAAATCCAGACGAGTGGAAGGCACCGGTTTGATTTTGAAACTTTTAAATCACTTCTTCTAGATGACAAGGGGGTGCGGGGAGGGGCAGTAGACACACCTGGACTAGCGCTTCAAGGGGTCCAGTCCAGGTGTGACATGGCCGCCATGGTCCTGTGTGTCTACTGCCCTTTCCCGCACCCCTTTGTCATCTGGATGAAGTGAACTAAAAGTTTCAAAATCAAACCGGTGAGTGCCTTCCTTTTTCTTCTATTCCTCTGGATTTTCCAGAGCACTTCTCCCTGTTGTGTGAATGAGCGCCACCTGATCTCTGCTCCACTGTGCCTGCACTTGGTTGTGCTGCAGTGATTGCCATTCACTATGAGCGGTGCCCGGCGCTATGCGATATTTGGCTGTTCTTTTCGTGAAAGTCCTGCCATGTATAATCCCAGCTCTAAAATGACATTTCAAATGTTTTTTTCTACTTATTAGGTTTATTTCTAACAATGTCTATATTTGTTTTTTTCAACAGATTGACATATTACCAGACGGGCTGTTTAACTGCAGCAAACTACAGTATTTACTACTGGGAAAGAACAGCCTGACCAGCCTGTCACCGCACGTCGGGGATTTGATGAACCTCATTAAGATAGAGTTGGTTGGAAACCACATCGAGTCTCTTCCTCCAGAGCTGGAGACCTGTCAGTCACTGAAGCCAAGCTGTATTATTGTGGAGACCAATGTGCTCCACACACTGCCATCATATGCCAAGGATCATCACAAGTCCACGCATAGATAGAAGACACATGAAAAGTGACTTGTTGTTTTTTTAATGTACCTTTTTATGTTATTTTGTGATTAGATTGTAAAGGCTTCTGTTTTGTTTCTCATAACTACAGGGTATCCTCTCTTTCCTTTATAAGGCCCTTTTCACATCTGCGATTGTAATTCCTGGCAGATGTCGCTGCAACTGCCGGATCTGCCGCTTAACGGACCACTTGCAGCACTGATCCGACAAGCCCCATTCATTCTCTATGGGGCTTGCGGTCAGGTGCGGTATTGCCGAATCCAACACTTGCGGCACCGCAAAAAAAACGCTGCTAGCAAGTGCCAGATCTGCCGGATTTAGCAATACCGCACTTGCCGCACCTGACTACATGCCCCCATAGAAAATGAATGGGGCTTGCCGGATCGGTGCCGCAACGCGGCCGTTATGCGTCAGATGCGCTGACGTCTGCCGCGAATTACAATAATCGTAGATGTAAAAGGAGCCTAAGCCAGGTATTTTATGGCTGCAGAAGACTCTTGCATTATGAATACTGTGCATTTTGCATACTGTAGCAGCCAGAATAATATTAACATTTCTTATGGAATAGGTTTATTGCAGCACAAAATGAAGAAACTGTTAGTGCTTTTTAGGAAAATATTTGCTTAAGGGACCAAATAGTGGCCATTTCTGTCTCCAGGACTTGGGTCTTTGGGAGCCCCAGGCCCTGGCCAGAGGCATGCCAGCATCCGACAAAAGAAGTGTGCTAAACTACTGTGATAGTGAATCGTAGCTGTGTAGCAATCTTTGTATATTAGATATGTGTGAAATGAAGAAAGGTTAGCAGCCTGTGGAATGACCTTCTAAGGTAGACACCTTGCACTAATCTCTAAAAAAAAGCTGTGGATCTGAAATACTATTTATTGGAAATGGTATTGATGGGGGAGGGTTCGTAGGGGATTTTCGTAGGAATACCAAACCTGGTCCAAGCATTGTTGGCCCTCCTGATTCATAAACTTACATTTTCTGCCTAAACATAGTGTAATATCAGTGTGTTTTGTATGTGGTAGTAAAGGTTTTTTTTGAACATATTGAAAGTCTTAAAGTGAGTGTCAATCTCGCTGTATGATACTGAAGGGTATTCCCCTGCACAGTGCCGGCTCCAAACCCCATGTCTGTGCAGGGAACTGCAGCACATCTCCGGCCACGCAGCACATCTCCGACCACGTTAATGGGCTGACTGCAGGTTAGGTAGGACATATTGCCGGGCAGTGAAAAACATAGGCACAGGGATGAATTTGTGCTACAACTTTTTCATTCTCATGTTTTGGGGGTCCCAATGGTTTGTCTTCCACTTATCTTAAAGTCCGCCCATATTCCACTGACCTTCCTGTGTACATTACTGGACTGACTGGGACACACAGTTTTTATTCCACAGTTAACGGGATTTTCAGTGGTCAGCTCCAGAGCTAGCATCAACCACTGTAATTACCTGCACTGGATCCAAGGGGGCAAAAGAAAGAGTTTAAAGCGTAACCGCCATTTAAATTTTTATCTAATAATAATGTAGAGCATGTGATTATAATAAAGTTTCAAATATACTTCATAAATGGAATCTGGACGAAAAGCTTTCAAATATCTTCCAGAAGATGTCCCCACTAGGCTGTTTCTAAACCAGATATATGCTCATTGTAAGAGAAATCCATATTCAGTTCCACACGTTGTGTAGGCCCTGCCACTCACCCTTATATGGCCGTATTCAGTGTGTAGCTGAATATGGATTTCCCTAATAAAGAGCATAAGTCTGGTTTAGAAACAGCCTAGGGCGAACATCTTCTAGAAGATTATTGAAAGGTTTTCTTCCAGATTTCATTCATAAAGTATAGTTGAAAGTTTATTCTAATCACTTGTTCTACATTACTACATAAAAATGTAAACTTTTTTTTTTAATCGTCTCTGACCAGAAAAAAGCGTCGGACAACCCCTTGAAATCGGGTTGTGTCTAAAAAAATATCCTGTTTTGGTAGGCAGCTCCCTCCATAATCCATAATCCTGCTCTGTCCATAAACCCACTTTCTACACAGCATTTCCCTCCTGCTACAGGCCTTCATATACATTAGACGAACGTTGGAAGAACCCATCAATATTGTGGGGTTTAGCTAACTATAAAGTGTATGGGACCGATCATCGCAGGAGATGTACTGTACATTAGACATGTCAAGTTTCAAGCTGCTAATCCCTTTGTTCTCTTGGAGATAAGTCACTGGCAGGGATGTCTGTCGGTGGCTTTTTCTAGAGAACAGCTGAGCGAGTGCTCCTTTGTATGGGAAAAATGTCTGCCAACTGAAGGATCATCTGACAGCTATCTATATGTAGGTGTAATGTAGTCCTTGAATATAATGGAGACAAGCATAGATGGGATTTGCCAGAGACACTCATTGATGGTGATTACACTGGATAAATGTTGGTTTAGACTATAAATGGTCTCCAGCAGGGGTGGATTAAGGGTAGCCTGGGCCCGGGGCTGTTCAGACTCTGTGGGCCCCCCCCCGGGTCATGTGACTGGGGTCATGTGACGGGGTCATGTGACGGGGTCATGTGACGGGGTCATGTGACGGCGTCATGTGACGGGGTCAAGTGACGGGGTCGCGGGAGTCATGTGAAGGAGGTTATCATATACCTGAAATAGATTATTCCAGAAAAATAGTTGCTGAGTGAAACTCTAACCTGTCAAACATCCATTGATCTGGTCAATTTACCCTTCAGTTAGGAGGAAAAAAAAACCCCTTTAAGCCATAGTATTGAGCAGTCCATTAGAAGGAGGCCATTATGCCCTGACTGCTCCTGTACTCAGAATAAATAACTTATAAATATCTCGAACGGTGTGCACCCTGAATGATAATCACCTGTTACCAGTCTGATGGACTTGCTTGCAGATCGGTCCGTCCCGCCTCCTCGTGGTCCGACAGCGTCTTCTTCTGAATGATGTAGATAACGCCTCCTGTCACCTGCGTTATCCACGTGACCACGTCCAATTTTCCCATTGCCTATGCTATGCCCATACCTCTCCGGCTTGTGCAGGTGCAATGTGCTCCATCATGGGATTATCCTGCAAGTTTAAAATCTCAGTAATGTCACCATTCATTACACGCAGAAGACTGGGAGCCTGGAGCCATGTGCAGAGACCCCTGCGGCTCGTGCATGTGTAGAGGAGTTTACATTGTAGCTGCAGTAGGGCAGAGCACGGTGCGTTTGCGCAAGCTAGAGAGGCATCTGCACAGACGTGAGATGGGAAAGTGAGACGTGGATAACAAAGGCGTGATCCATATCATTCAGAAGAAGAGGCTGTCGGACGGTGAGGAGAGGCTGGGAGCCAATCTGCAAGCAAGAATTTCAGACCGGTAACAGGTTAGAATACAGGGTGCTAGATTTTTATAAGTTATTTATTCTGTGTACAGGGGCATTCAGGGCATAATAGCTTGTTTCTTATAATGCAGCATCAGCGTGTGCACGAGGCCTTACAGATACTGAGGTAACAACTCACCAAATACTCAGCGTGTGCATGAGGGCTTACAAATACTGAGGTAACAACTCACCAAATACTCAGCATGTGCACGAGGCCTTACAGATACTGAGGTAACAACACACCAAATACTCAGCGTGTGCACGAGGCCTTACAGATACTGAGGTAACAACTCACCAAATACTCAGCGTGTGCACGAGGCCTTACAGATACTGAGGTAACAACTCACCAAATACTCAGCGTGTGCACGAGGGCTTACAAATACTGAGGTAACAACTCACCAAATACTCAGCGTGTGCACGAGGCCTTACAGATACTGAGGTAACAACTCACCAAATACTCAGCGTGTGCACGAGGCCTTACATATACTGAGGTAACAACTCACCAAATACTCAGCGTGTGCACGAGGTCTTACATATACTGAGGTAACAACTCACCAAATACTCAGCGTGTGCACGTGGCCTTACAGATACTGAGGGAAAAACTCACGAAATACTCAGCATGTGCACGAGGCTTTACAGATACTGAGGTAAAACCCACCAAATACTCAGCGTGTGCACAAGGCCTTACAATTACTAGGTAAACACTCACCAAATACTCAGTGTGTGCACAAGGTCTTACAGATACTGAGGTAAAAACACACCAAATACTCAGTGTGTGCACGAGGTCTTACATATACTGAGGTAACAACTCACCAAATACTCAGCGTGTGCATGAGGCCTTACAGATACTGAGGTAACAACTCACCAAATACCAGCGTGTGCACGAGGCCTTACAGATAGCGAGGAAAAAACTGACCAAATACTCAGCGTGTGCACGAGGCCTTACAATTACTGAGGTAAAAACTCACAAAATACAAAATACACAATGTGCGCACCCTCCACCTTGGATAGACATGTGAAATACCTCTACATGTTGTATGTGCCCCTCTATGTGGATATTTTTCTTGAATCATGAATGCATGGACTCCATACGTACATGATCCAAGCAAGATAGCCACTTATTAGAGGGGAACATGATACACCATGTATAGCCATTTCACATGTTTCTGTATTATCCAAGATGGTGGGGCACACCACTCCAGTGATTAAGGGGCCTTTCACATCAGCGGTTTTGCTGATGTGCGGCCGATTCGGCAGGTGGCGCCGGATCAGCTGCCTAACGGCCGACTCGCGGTCCAGATGCGGCAAGCCCTATGCATTGTCTATGGGGCTTGCGGTCCGGTGCGGCAAGTGCCTGATCTGCCGCACTCAGCAGAACCGCACTTGTGATAGACAATGCATGGGGCTTGCCGCATCCAGGCCGCAAGTCGGCCGTTAGGCGGACGATCCGGCATATGTGGCGCCACCTGCTGGAACGGCCCAAACATCAGCTAAACACTGATGTGAAAGCAGCGTTCGTTAGGCCCCTTTCACATCACCGTGTCTTTCAAATTGCGTCAGATCCAGCAGATTTACCACATTTGCTGCCTAACAGCCGTTGCGACGATGGATGACAACGCGGTCAGCAGCGTTTTTTTTTTCCACCGCCGCAAATGCCGGACTTGCCGCACCCAGCAGAACCGCACTTGCCGCACCAAACCGCAAGCCCCATAAACAACGCATGGGGCTTGCCGCAAGTGTGCCGCAAATGCGGCCGTTAGTCAGCAGATGCGGTAAATCTGCCGGATCTGCCACAATCTGAAAAAAAGCAGATGTGAAAGGGGCCTTAGTACACAAATCATTTAATTACTGCTTACATTCTTTTTACACTGACTGAGTCCTCCCTGCCATGCAGCAGCCACCAGGTCTGGCTGGCAGTGCACACACAGAGCACAGCCACAGGCAGCAGCTGCAGCAGCAGGGCAGGAGTCATGAGTGGACATATCACTCACCTCTCTGTCACACAGGCACGTCCTCTCTCTGCTCTGTGTCGGCATTAGGTGACGGTCCCTCTCCTCAGACTCCCTCTCTTCATGCAGGCGGCGACCCAGGAGGTGGTGGACGGCGGTCGGCGGGTGAGACACAGACTCAGTCAGGAGGACGGAGGAGTCTGCTCAGCCTCAGTCGAGATCAGCTGCCTGCCTGGGTCTGGGTCCTCCTAGAGTAGGAGGATTCAGCAAAGCCCGGTCGGGCCCGGCAGAATCAGCATAGCAGGGCGGACAGCGGCAGCCGGGACTCGGGAGAACAATGCTGCCAGCAGAGGCCGCTGGGACTATAGGAGTGGGAGCAACATCCGCAGGCAGCTACCACCGGTACGCACACCTTGTAAGCACACAGCTCCACATGCTCCATACATACATGGCTCCGCTCCGTACACCTAGTACACACTCAACACTGCTCCATACACCTCGTACACATGGCTCAGCTCTGTACACCTCGTACACACTTGGCTTTGCTCTGTACACCTTGTACGCATGCGGCTCTGCTCCATACACCTTGTACACACTCGGCTCCGCTCCATACACTTCATACACACTCGGCTTTGCTCCGTACACCTCTTACGCACTCGGCTCTGCTCCGAACACCTCGTACACGCTCGGCTCCATACACATGCGGCTCCGCTCCATACACCTAGTACATACGCGGCTCTGCTCCATACACCTCGTACACACGCGGCTCCGCTCCATACACCTCGTACACACGCGGCTCGGCTCCGTACACCTCGTACACATGCAACTCCACTCCGTATACCTTGTACACACACGGCTCTGCTCCGTACACACGCGGCTCTGCTCCGTACACCTCATACACATCTGGCTCCACTCCGTACACCTCATACACACACGGCTCTGCTCCGAACACACTCGGCTCCGCTCCGTACACCTCATACACATGTGGCTCCACTCCGTACACCTTGTACACATGCGGCTCTGCTCCATACACCCTGTACACACTCGGCTCAGCTCCATACACCTCGTACACACGCGGCTCTGCTCGGTGCACCTCGTACACACACGACTCCGCTCCACACACCTTGTACATACATGGCTCCGCTCCATACACCGTGTACACACATAGCTCTGCTCCATACACTTCCTACACATGCGGCTTGGCTCTGTACACCCTGTACACACTTGGCTCCGCTCTGCGCTCCGTACACCTTGTACACACTCGGCTCTGCTCCGCACACCTCGTACACGTGGCTCTGCTCCGTACACACTCAGCTCTGCTCCATACACCTCATACACATGTGGCTCCGCTCCGTACACCTCGTTTACATGCGGCTCCGCTCCGTACACCTCGTACACACGCGGCTCTGCTCTGTACACCTCGTTTACATGCGGCTCCGCTCCGTACACCTCGTACACACGCGGCTCTGCTCTGTACACCTCGTACACACACAGCTCTGCTCTGTACACCTCGTACACATGCAGCTCTGCTCCGTACACCTCGCACACACTCGGCTCTGTACACCTCGTACACACACGGCTCCGCTCCGTACACCTCGCACACACTCAGCTCTGTACACCTCGTACACACGCGGCTCTGCTCTGTACACCTCGTACACACACGGCTCCGCTCCGTACACCTCGCACACACTCAGCTCTGTACACCTCGTACACACTCGGCTCCACTCTATTCACCTCGTACAAACATGGCTCCGCTCTGTACACCTAGTACACACTCAGCTCTGCTACATCCACACTGTAAATCCCTCCTGAGTCCTGACCCCACACATAACTTTCATCTCATCTTCTTCACCTCTCCAGCACCATGACAACCATCACAGAATGGAGGCCTGCATAACGAGGAGCTGATCATGTGATCCCTGACTCCTCCCCTCCATCACATCATCACAGGTCCTGTAAGCACAGGTCCTCCTGTGCCCTGTGCGGCTCTGCAGGTGGGCTCACACTGCGGGGGGGGGGGGAAGAGTGTAACACAGCGGCAGCGGCGGCCGGGACTGTAGGAGAGAGAGCGGCATCAGCATGGGGCCGCGCCACCATCAGGCCCCTGCGGTTGCCGCTCCCTGTCAACTAGCGGGGCTCATTACCTCATGGAAGCTGTGCCTGCGTGCAGAGTGCTGTGTGGTGGCGCCGTGGCGGATTATAATGGGGCAATTTACCCCCTGGACTGCGGGCCCCTAGACACCATTGGGCCCGGGGCAAAAGCCCATATTGACCTCATTATAATCCGCCACTGGTCTCCAGTATTGTGCTCCTCTCTGAGTATAGGCTTCGAGGACATTCCCAGATCCAGATTTACTGTACAACCCACATGCATACAGTATAGCTGTACCTTCTCTAGCATCTTTTTACTATGCAATTGGAATTGTGAGCCTTAGCGATGGTTTAAAGCTGACACATGTATGATCACTTATTTTTGGATATTTTTTTTCTTTAGCAAAGGACAGCTATTTTATCAGTGGAATGATACAAATATATTCTATTGTTTGTACATTACTGTACTGGCTTGTATGGTCTTACCATTCGTTATTTGGTGAGATCTAGCAGACGCTGTCACTACGTCCTTTTCCTGGACGATGTTTCTCCTATAATTTAATTAATATTTTCTTCATATTGTTAAGAAACGTGGACACTAAATGGAAGTAAATATATGTGAACAGGCACCGGTCGGTTCAGTGGACATCTCTGCAGCTATCACCTTCCACCTAGGAGAGCCATGGTGGATGTAGACCCCTGCTCTTCAGTAACCAACCCCTTGAACCTCCATACATGTGACTACAAAGGACTTACCCATGTCCATAAAGTGTTGACTATGGAAGGAGTACAGACATTAGATTCCAATATTTACAGATTTTTCTCAAATTGCACTATGTTCAGTCTTATAAATCTGCAATTCTAACATGTGATCCAGCATACGTTTTTTTGTAGTATGTAGCAAGATGTATTGTGTTTTCAGCACATTGTCCTCAACTATAACTAATATTAGTATACTCTATAGTACAAACTATATATAGACATTAAAGGGATTGTCCAGGGTTATGATATTGATGACTTGGGAAATATCACCAGTTGCAGATCTACCAGTGTCCGACACCCGGCACCCCCATTAATTAGCCGTTTTCTGCCGATTCATATATCCTCATAAAAACGGTGCTAAACAGTGCATACAATGATGCTATGATTGAAAATATCTGAATCTGCTAGTCTGATGCGGTCATCGTGAGCACTGAGCAGTATATTCTGTATTTAAAATATTGGCACTCTAATCTTTGCCTAGTTATTGGTATACTGTAGGTCTTAAAGTTGTGTCCACTTTATAAACTTCCCTTTTATAATTGAAGCAGTTCCCCTTGTAAGATAAGAATGACATATTCTCAACTCCCACACATGCACTGATCCAGCGTTGTTCAAACCAGGGGTTCAGGGATTTGTGACATTGTTTGCAGGGCTCACATGGTAAAACAATCAGTGGCCACTAGAGGGCTCCTGCACTCACTAGTTCAGGGTCAGAAGGAAGTAAGAGCGCAGCAACCCAATAGAGCTGCTGCAGGCAATCTTAACCTAGCTCCTATGGGGATTTTAAATATCTGTATTTGGGCGCATGCTCACTGGTGTATAGCCAACACATAATTCGTGCAAGGATCACATTGTAGTGTACGCACTGGACGGTGGCTCCCCTGATTCGAGAGTGACAGCTGCATAGAAATGCAGGAAGCTGTCAGAACTAAGACATCACTGCAGCACCTGTGATCCCAGGATCGGCAAATACCTCTGATCCCAGGATGGGAAGCACCTCCAATACCAGAAATTATGGCACCCAGAATCTGCAGCACTGCCAATCCCAGAATTGGCAAGCGCCTCTGATCCCAGAATTGACAGCGCTTCTGGGAGCAGAATCGGCAGCGCCTCCGATCCAGAATAGGCAGTGCCTCTGATCCCAGAATTGGCAAGTTCCTCCGATTCCAGGATCGGCAGGCTCCTCCGATCCAAGAATTCCCAAGCGCCTCTGATCCCAGATTTGACCTCTCCTCCCAGTCCAGAATCAGCAAGTGCCTCTGATCCCAGAGTTGACAGCCCTTCTGGGAGCAGAATAGGCAGCGCCTCCGACCCCGAATAGGCAGCACCTCTGATCCCAGAATTGGCAAGTTCCTCCGATTCCAGGATCCCCATTGCCTCTCATCCCTGAAGCACAGCACACAGTGGGCTGACCAAGATATTCCCCCATTTTAGTCCCTACATTACACTGACCGGACACATGACAAAACTGTCAACCAACTTCTAGACTCCCCCTTACACATGCACGCCTGTGCTGGTTGAGCATACATATTTAATTTACTAGGATAAGCCACAGCAGCCTCTTTGGCAGTTGCTGTAACCCCTGGGTATATGTGAAAATTGTTGCAGGGATTTTTTTATTTTTTTTTGGTGGGGGGGGGGGGAATGTTCTTTTAGGCATAAGCAGCTGGTTCCAATAACCGGTTTCTTGGCAAACTGTGGTTGTTTGTTTTCAGTATGTTTTATACCTTGTTATATTTTGGTTAATTTTTATGTATTTTATCTAGTTGATACTACTGAATTGCTGAGGTTCCTGCTCACACAATTTCATCACATTGTGCCCAACCGCATTAATTTTAATCTAATGGAGATCTGAAATTGTAGAAACCTGTGTGAACATAGAAGTGAATGTACCGGACAGTATTTATGTACATGATCCCGACCGGCGGAGAACACTGGAGAACCCTCTGTTCTGTTTGACATGAAGGAGGCTCTGATTTCTGAATGTCGGCCTGCCCTGTAATTAACTTTTGCTTTGTACTGTGACTGAAATGTGCATTTATTTCAATAAAGTTTTTGTTTTCTTCCTCGGTCTCTTCTTTTCTCTTAATGATCTAAGTGATTGGGATTTGTTGCGCCGGTTTAGCTGTTATCTAGTTCATCTTGATGTGTTGGGTATAATGGTGTGTAATGAAGCATGGCAGAGATTCGATTTGCTGAAGAGTTGTTGATTTGTTCCTCGAATCGTTTATCTATAAATGTCATCTAGTTTTATTGCTCAGAGTACTAAAAGGGGCCTGACTGAAGACATTGATGGGGATTTATTGAACCCTGTGCACATTAAAATATCTTCTCCCTCCTAGGACAGTGAGCCATCAACTTACATCTCTGTGTGTGGCTGGGTTAGCGATTTAGGAGATAGAAAAAAGAAAAGCGCATTCTGCCCATGGGTGTAAATACAACAGGTGCAAAGGTTACAATTGGACTTGGGCCTAAAGCCTGGGGGCCCCCTAAAAGACTATTGCTATTAAAGATTTGCAATAATTGTGGGCCCCGTAGGAGCTTTTGCATCTGAGCCTACAATCTTCAAGTTACACCACTGCTCCTGCCATTGTGCTCTGCGGGAAGATCACTAAGGCTGGTTTCACATCACGTTTTTTGTGATCCGGGCCGATCCGATGAGAACCGGATAGGCCCGAATCACATTTCTGTCCTACAGTGTGCCCATGGGCCCGGATGGAGCCCGATGGCAGCTATCTGCCATCCGGTTTCCATGTGTCCGGGTGAATCCGGGAGGACTCAGATTTTTCACCCGGACACAAAAATGCTGCATGCACGATTTTTGTGTCCGGAGAGAAAAATCTCCCCAAATCTGATTCTCCCGGATCCGGGGCAATCCAGCGCTCCCTTACATGGAAGCCTATGGGGCCGGATTGCCCCTGAGGATCTGGGAACTGGACACCTGCGGCTGCACGCCACTGTTGTTTCAGGACCGTGGCTAGCTCCCTGCGAGCCGCGGTCCTGAATCATTAGCTGCGTGCGGCTGCACACCAGACCGGAGGGCATATTAGCCCTCCAGTTCTGTGTGCTGATCCGATCCAGGGCTGTCCGGTCCACAACGGACAGCCCCAGATCGGATCAAAACGTGATGTGAAACCAGCCTAGTACAGTATCTTTGTAAAACCTCTTGCCCTATTTTATTATTATTATTAAGTATTTATATAGCGCTATTAGGATACATGGTGCTGTACAAGTTAGAGGGTAGACAAAAACAAGTGGTCAAAAAACGACGACAAATCGACTAATCAATCATACGGGTACACTAGGGGCGGGGATCCTGTCCGCGAGGGCTCACAGTCTAGAGTCTATTTGACATTAAGTTTCTGCCTTCTTTGCGTTCTATGTCGGGGAACCTTCGGCTGAAGCCCAGAAAAGCTGGAGTCATATGGTATGTTGAAAGCCATCGAGAATATAAAGGCCAACTAAAGCTAATGTTTGGAACTGTGGATGCCATCTAAGACTGTTTTCACATTGTGATTTTTTTGCAATCCGTGGCTGTCCGTTGTAAAATGGACAGTCACGCATCAGATTTGGCCCCCACGTATTCCTATGGGCAACAGATCTACACGGATTGGTGCTCCTATTGCCATCCGATTTGTGACAGATCCGGTTCTGTCTGATTTTTTTTGCTGTGCCCAAAATGAAAGACTGCCCCGATTTTGGGCACAGCGGACCAAATCGGACACAATCCAACCCAGCATGATCTGCAGCAATTAACATGAGGGGCCTATGGAGCACGGGTCCGAGAAAACACGATCGGTTTTCTGACCCGATTTTAGTGTATTGAGCATGCTCAGTACACTAAAACTGCTCTGTTCCTCTTTAATTCCAGTTCCGCAAAATTAACTACAGCAAGGGGTAAAAATAAAAAAAAAAGAAATCCTTACCTCTCCTGCATGTCCCACGATGCGCGCCATGTATCCAGAGCTTACGGACCTGGTGGCTCGGGGCTACCTGATCAGCTGATCAGTCACATGACCGCATCAGCTGAGCAGTTTAAAGCTCCCGCCTGCTAAAACTCATCTGTGGGTGGCAGATTCAAACAGCTCAGCTGATGTGGTCATGTGACCGATCAGCTGATCGGGTAGTCCCGTCAGGTCCTTAAGCTTTATGCACTGTGCTTTTCTGCTCTGTGCCACTGTGCTTTTCTGCTGCATTTTTGTTAATGCTGCATTCTTCAGGTCATCATTAGAATGGCGGCAGCTGGAAAAAGCAGCCCAAAAAAAGCGCAAGATAATTGACAGAGGCTTTGAAAAACGCATTTTTTTTTGGCACCACTGAAAAACGCACATAGTGGCCACAGCTTTTTGAAAATTACATTGACTTTCATTACAAAACTGTGAGTCATTGATTTTGGTGCAGAAAAGCACAGTGAGCACATAGCCTTAGGCTAAAATAGTGAAGATGGAGAAACTGGCCTGGGGCCTGGTTTACAGGTAAGCCAACCCAATTTTCTTTGTCAGCAACACCAATAATTCCTTTTGGATACGTGTTTATAGTGGCATATATATTAAAGGGCAACTGTCACAAGGTTTTTGCCATCCCATCTGACAGCAGCATAGTGTAGAGATAGAGACCCTGATTCCAGTGATGTGTCGCTTACTGAGCTGCTTGCTGTCATTTTGATAAAATCACTGTTTTCACTGCTTCAGATTTAGTAGTAAATGAATATACGCCTATAATGATGAATGATCTCCAGCTGATTAAACAGTGATTTTATCAAAACTACACTGAGCAGCACAGTAAGTGACACATCGCTGGAATCAGGGTCTCTGTCTCTACATTATACTGCTCTCAGATAAGATGGCAAAAACGTGGTGACAGTGTCCCTTTAAGGGGTTTTTAACCATGAGTAGCCACACCATGAGAGCTATATTCAAAAACAGAACAAACACTGAGTATATGGCTAAAAAACTTTTTTATATCATGTATTATCATTTAAAAACACATAATTTGCCAGCGTGAGAATTAATGGGACCCTGTCTGACCCGTTCCTTATTCGGAATGGGACAAGGCAAGGGTGTCTGTTATCCTCTTTACTCTGTCATTGTTATAGAACATTTGGCTAAAGCTATTAGAGACAATGACATAATGTCATAATGGGTCTTTCCTGACTTTTTTTTTTAAATATGGTCAGGCACAGGGCTGTGGAGTCAGTAAATCAAACCACCGACTCCAACTCCGACTCTGACTCCTGAATTTCCCTGCCTCCGACTCAAAGTCCAACTCCGACGCCTTCATTCATGGCTCGTTTTTAAGTGATAAAAGTATTGTAGGTCAATGGTAACATTAGGCTTTAATCATTATTATGACATAATAATCAAGATATTTAGATAGAACATAATAATAATAATTCATAATAATAATATTCAGCACATTCTGCATTGAACAACTGGACCCAATTAATTATATAGTTTAGGAACATTTTCTACCGACTCTGACTCCACGACTCCACAGCCCTGGTCAGGCAACTGTGTTGGTTAGACTCCTGGATTGGAAATTTAGGGGGACATCCAAACAGTGGGTGCAAATCGAACAGGAGGGACTGGGAACGCCCCTGCAGTACAGCCAGTGCACCCCCTTTCCTACTGCTAGTCACTGTGGGAATCTTGCTTTTCGCACTGTAGAGACGTTGGGGGCATGGAGAGCTACAATAGACCAGACGGGTGATGCACTGTGATGGCCACTTTACACTTCCCAACATCGTTCCGATATTGGATACAACTGCGTGGGAGCGTGCTTTTTCTGGGCAGAATTCCAAGATCGCATAGGAGATGTTACACAGCGCAATATTGGCAGGCAACGCCACTACGATGTGTACGCCCCCTTGTACGGCCGACCCAGGAACGACCATTTAACATGGGAGAGAATAGGGGAAGTTGTACTCCACATCGTCGTTGGGCTTTCACACAGAACGATCCTGCAACATCAACCATCCAATATCGGGCAGTTGGAGAGCAGGCTCATTTGATCCCCAATATCGTTTTGGCATCGTTCTTGCATCACATTGGACATTTAACCCATACAACGCACGAACGATATCGGGGCCAACGCATGAACCACGTGACTTTTTATCGGAGTTGGACGCCGATATCGGGACGTGTAAAGTGAGCTGTTTTACCCCTTTAACCTGCTTTTCCTCCAGGTTTACAGAGCAACACCTTCCTGGGATGGACGTTTAGTGATGATATCCATCTCAGCAACATTTTGAGAGGGGGTGAACCCCCCTCATATACTGTTTTAGAAAATAACTTACCAGGTACCAAATTGAAATGGTGGGAATATTTGCAATTACGGTCTTTCTTTCCTTCAATCAGTCACTTTGTCAGGGGGCCCTAGCCTCAGCCTGTCACCCATGGAAACAATCTTTGCAGGAGATGCTCCGCCATCCCGTGGGATATCCACCCTGTATCGCATTCTCTCAGTGGTTGGGAGTAGTGATAAACACACATCAGATTGCTTGGGAGAAGGATTTGGGAAGATCCCTGACTGAGGGGGAATGGCAGAGATGCTTCCAAATGACCCAAAAACTGTCTGGTTCGTGTGAAGCTAAAGAGAAGTGCTATAAGCTGCAATTTAGATAGTACCTTACCCCTGACAGAGGTTGCACAGATGTTTTCCAGATACATCCTCATACTGCTGGAGATGTGGGACTGATGAGGGTACGCTGCTTCATATATGGTGGGACTGCTCCCCAGTGGCGGATTATAATGAGGTCAATATGGGCTTTTGCCCCGGGCCCAATGGTGTCTAGGGGCCCGCAGTCCAGGGGGTAAATTGCCCCATTATAATCCGCCACGGCGCCACCACACAGCACTCTGCACGCAGGCACAGCATCCATGAGGTAATGAGCCCCGCTAGTTGACAGGGAGCGGCAACCGCAGGGGGCCTGATGGTGGCGCGGCCCCATGCTGATGCCGCTCTCTCTCCTACAGTCCCGGCCGCCGCTGCCGCTGTGTTACACTCTTCCCCCCCCCCCCCCGCAGTGTGAGCCCACCTGCAGAGCCGCACAGGGCACAGGAGGACCTGTGCTTACAGGACCTGTGATGATGTGATGGAGGGGAGGAGTCAGGGATCACATGATCAGCTCCTCGTTATGCAGGCCTCCATTCTGTGATGGTTGTCATGGTGCTGGAGAGGTGAAGAAGATGAGATGAAGGTTATGTGTGGGGTCAGGACTCAGGAGGGATTTACAGTGTGGATGTAGCAGAGCTGAGTGTGTACTAGGTGTACAGAGCGGAGCCATGTTTGTACGAGGTGAATAGAGTGGAGCCGAGTGTGTACGAGGTGTACAGAGCTGAGTGTGTGCGAGGTGTATGGAGCGGAGCCGTGTGTGTACGAGGTGTACAGAGCTGAGTGTGTGCGAGGTGTACGGAGCGGAGCCGTGTGTGTACGAGGTGTACAGAGCAGAGCCGCGTGTGTACGAGGTGTACAGAGCTGAGTGTGTGCGAGGTGTACGGAGCGGAGCCGTGTGTGTACGAGGTGTACAGAGCCGAGTGTGTGCGAGGTGTACGGAGCAGAGCTGTATGTGTACGAGGTGTACAGAGCAGAGCTGTGTGTGTACGAGGTGTACAGAGCAGAGCAGCGTGTGTACGAGGTGTACGGAGCGGAGCCGCATGTAAAAGAGGTGTACAGAGCAGAGCCGCTGTGTACGAGGTGTACGGAGCGGAGCCGCATGTAAACGAGGTGTACGGAGCGGAGCCACATGTGTATGAGGTGTATGGAGCAGAGCTGAGTGTGTACGGAGCAGAGCCACGTGTACGAGGTGTGCGGAGCAGAGCCGAGTGTGTACAAGGTGTACGGAGCGCAGAGCGGAGCCAAGTGTGTACAGGGTGTACAGAGCCAAGCCGCATGTGTAGGAAGTGTATGGAGCAGAGCTATGTTGTACACGGTGTATGGAGCGGAGCCATGTATGTACAAGGTGTGTGGAGCGGAGTCGTGTGTGTACGAGGTGCACCGAGCAGAGCCGCGTGTGTACGAGGTGTATGGAGCTGAGCCGAGTGTGTACAGGGTGTATGGAGCAGAGCCGCATGTGTACAAGGTGTACGGAGTGGAGCCACATGTGTATGAGGTGTACGGAGCGGAGCCGAGTGTGTTCGGAGCAGAGCCGTGTGTGTATGAGGTGTACGGAGTGGAGCCAGATGTGTATGAGGTGTACGGAGCAGAGCCGCGTGTGTACGGAGCAGAGCCGTGTGTGTACAAGGTATACGGAGTGGAGTTGCATGTGTACGAGGTGTACGGAGCCGAGCCGCGTGTGTACGAGGTGTATGGAGCGGAGCCGCGTGTGTACGAGGTGTATGGAGCAGAGCCGCGTATGTACTAGGTGTATGGAGCGGAGCCGCATGTGTATGGAGCCGAGCGTGTACGAGGTGTTCGGAGCAGAGCCGAGTGCGTAAGAGGTGTACGGAGCAAAGCCGAGTGTGTATGAAGTGTATGGAGCGGAGCCGAGTGTGTACAAGGTGTATGGAGCAGAGCCGCATGCGTACAAGGTGTACAGAGCAAAGCCAAGTGTGTACGAGGTGTACAGAGCTGAGCCATGTGTACGAGGTGTATGGAGCAGTGTTGAGTGTGTACTAGGTGTACGGAGCGGAGCCATGTATGTATGGAGCATGTGGAGCTGTGTGCTTACAAGGTGTGCGTACCGGTGGTAGCTGCCTGCGGATGTTGCTCCCACTCCTATAGTCCCAGCGGCCTCTGCTGGCAGCATTGTTCTCCCGAGTCCCGGCTGCCGCTGTCCGCCCTGCTATGCTGATTCTGCCGGGCCCGACCGGGCTTTGCTGAATCCTCCTACTCTAGGAGGACCCAGACCCAGGCAGGCAGCTGATCTCGACTGAGGCTGAGCAGACTCCTCCGTCCTCCTGACTGAGTCTGTGTCTCACCCGCCGACCGCCGTCCACCACCTCCTGGGTCGCCGCCTGCATGAAGAGAGGGAGTCTGAGAGGGACCGTCACCTAATGCCGACACAGAGCAGAGAGAGGACGTGCCTGTGTGACAGAGAGGTGAGTGATATGTCCACTCATGACTCCTGCCCTGCTGCTGCAGCTGCTGCCTGTGGCTGTGCTCTGTGTGTGCACTGCCAGCCAGACCTGGTGGCTGCTGCATGGCAGGGAGGACTCAGTCAGTGTAAAAAGAATGTAAGCAGTAATTAAATGATTTGTGTACTAAGGCCCCTTTCACATCTGCTTTTTTTCAGATTGTGGCAGATCCGGCAGATTTACCGCATCTGCTGACTAACGGCCGCATTTGCGGCACACTTGCGGCAAGCCCCATGCGTTGTTTATGGGGCTTGCGGTTTGGGTGCGGCAAGTCCGGCATTTGCGGCGGTGGAAAAAAAAAACGCTGCTGACCGCGTTGTCATCCATCGTCGCAACGGCTGTTAGGCAGCAAATGTGGTAAATCTGCTGGATCTGACGCAATTTGAAAGACACGGTGATGTGAAAGGGGCCTAACGAACGCTGCTTTCACATCAGTGTTTAGCTGATGTTTGGGCCGTTCCAGCAGGTGGCGCCACATATGCCGGATCGTCCGCCTAACGGCCGACTTGCGGCCTGGATGCGGCAAGCCCCATGCATTGTCTATCACAAGTGCGGTTCTGCTGAGTGCGGCAGATCAGGCACTTGCCGCACCGGACCGCAAGCCCCATAGACAATGCATAGGGCTTGCCGCATCTGGACCGCGAGTCGGCCGTTAGGCAGCTGATCCGGCGCCACCTGCCGAATCGGCCGCACATCAGCAAAACCGCTGATGTGAAAGGCCCCTTAATCACTGGAGTGGTGTGCCCCACCATCTTGGATAATACAGAAACATGTGAAATGGCTATACATGGTGTATCATGTTCCCCTCTAATAAGTGGCTATCTTGCTTGGATCATGTACGTATGGAGTCCATGCATTCATGATTCAAGAAAAATATCCACATAGAGGGGCACATACAACATGTAGAGGTATTTCACATGTCTATCCAAGGTGGAGGGTGCGCACATTGTGTATTTTGTGAGTTTTTACCTCAGTAATTGTAAGGCCTCGTGCACACGCTGAGTATTTGGTCAGTTTTTTCCTCGCTATCTGTAAGGCCTCGTGCACACGCTGGGTATTTGGTGAGTTGTTACCTCAGTATCTGTAAGGCCTCATGCACACGCTGAGTATTTGGTGAGTTGTTACCTCAGTATATGTAAGACCTCGTGCACACACTGAGTATTTGGTGTGTTTTTACCTCAGTATCTGTAAGACCTTGTGCACACACTGAGTATTTGGTGAGTGTTTACCTAGTAATTGTAAGGCCTTGTGCACACGCTGAGTATTTGGTGGGTTTTACCTCAGTATCTGTAAAGCCTCGTGCACATGCTGAGTATTTCGTGAGTTTTTCCCTCAGTATCTGTAAGGCCACGTGCACACGCTGAGTATTGGTGAGTTGTTACCTCAGTATATGTAAGACCTCGTGCACACGCTGAGTATTTGGTGAGTTGTTACCTCAGTATATGTAAGGCCTCGTGCACACGCTGAGTATTTGGTGAGTTGTTACCTCAGTATCTGTAAGGCCTCGTGCACAGCTGAGTATTTGGTGTGTTGTTACCTCAGTATCTGTAAGGCCTCGTGCACACGCTGAGTATTTGGTGAGTTGTTACCTCAGTATTTGTAAGCCCTCGTGCACACGCTGAGTATTTGGTGAGTTGTTACCTCAGTATCTGTAAGGCCTCGTGCACACGCTGAGTATTTGGTGAGTTGTTACCTCAGTATCTGTAAGGCCTCGTGCACACGCTGAGTATTTGGTGTGTTGTTACCTCAGTATCTGTAAGGCCTCGTGCACATGCTGAGTATTTGGTGAGTTGTTACCTCATATTGTAAGCCTCTGCACACGCTGAGTATTTGGTGGTTGTTACCTCAGTATCTGTAAGGCCTCGTGCACACGCTGATGCTGCATTATAAGAAACAAGCTATTATGCCCTGAATGCCCCTGTACACAGAATAAATAACTTATAAAAATCTAGCACCCTGTATTCTAACCTGTTACCGGTCTGAAATTCTTGCTTGCAGATTGGCTCCCAGCCTCTCCTCACCGTCCGACAGCCTCTTCTTCTGAATGATATGGATCACGCCTTTGTTATCCACGTCTCACTTTCCCATCTCACGTCTGTGCAGATGCCTCTCTAGCTTGCGCAAACGCACCGTGCTCTGCCCTACTGCAGCTACAATGTAAACTCCTCTACACATGCACGAGCCGCAGGGGTCTCTGCACATGGCTCCAGGCTCCCAGTCTTCTGCGTGTAATGAATGGTGACATTACTGAGATTTTAAACTTGTAGGATAATCCCATGATGGAGCACATTGCACCTGCACAAGCCGGAGAGGTATGGGCATAGCATAGGCAATGGGAAAATTGGACGTGGTCACGTGGATAACGCAGGTGACAGGAGGCGTTATCTACATCATTCAGAAGAAGACGCTGTCGGACCACGAGGAGGCGGGACGGACCAATCTGCAAGCAAGTCCATCAGACTGGTAACAGGTGATTATCATTCAGGGCGCACACCGTTCGAGATATTTATAAGTTATTTATTCTGAGTACAGGAGCAGTCAGGGCATAATGGCCTCCTTCTAATGGACTGCTCAATACTATGGCTTAAAGGGTTTTTTTTTCCTCCTAACTGAAGGGTAAATTGACCAGATCAATGGATGTTTGACAGGTTAGAGTTTCACTCAGCAACTATTTTTCTGGAATAATCTATTTCAGGTATATGATAACCTCCTTCACATGACTCCCGCGACCCCGTCACTGACCCCGTCACATGACCCCGTCACATGACCCCAGTCACATGACCCGGGGGGGGGCCCACAGAGTCTGAACAGCCCCGGGCCCAGGCTACCCTTAATCCACCCCTGCTGCTCCCTGATCAGGGCTTTCTGGGAGAAGGTATTCTGAAACTATGGTATGGTGACTGGTAAGCACATTGCAGGCAGCCCCGAGATGGCTTTGCTTTCTCTGCTCCCTGGTTCGGTGAAGGTCCAAAAGAAAGATATTCTGAGAATCTGCCTTTCTGCTGCTAGAGCTGTGATTCCTCGTCACTGGAAGGATCAGAACCCACCCACAATAATAGAGTGGTATTCTGAAATGGAGTCAATATGAAGAATGGGGTAGATCTCGGCTGGGTTATTGCAAACGCTGAACGCCTTCACCAATACGTGGTCTGAATGGATCCTGTGTAAAGATGCTACTAACTTTAAGGATCTGTTTTCCTGAGTCAGAATGAAGCCTTCCATATAAATGTCCCTATCGTGTTACCCCAATGATTGGATGTAAATCGTTTGAGCTACACAACCTAGCATTTATAACTACCTTTATTTCTTGCTTCTTCTTTCCTTCTTATCCAGTTTTACCCCTTTTCCCTGGACGGCCTATGGTTTAAATAGTGGTAAGACTTTACCTCCTGTGGGTATAACGGGCTGTAGCTGGTATTGCACTAAGATCTTCCTTGACTGGAGGAGATCTGTACTAACTGGTACGTAAACTATTTTTTTTGTTTTGTTCCATAATAATTGAGCAGCTCTATAGAAGGTGATTAAGCGTAATGTGTTATACTTTTTTGGAATTGGATGTGTAAGATGTAAAATTACGCTGTATTTAATGTGAAACCAATATACCTTTTATTGTTTAAAATCGTTAAATTTGTCATTATTCATAGTAAATAGTAATATTTTCGCGAAAACTTAAAAGGGTTATCCACTACTTTGACATCCTCATGTCATTAACTATGTTTGCACCCATAAAATTAAAGAAAAGTCCAATGCCAGCACAGTTTTAGCGATGTCAGAAGTTGCGTTCCCGGGACCCACGTGACATTATTATGACATGCGAGCCCTGAGACCAATCGGCATTGGCTTCCTTCTTCCCACCTTCGGACACAGGAGAAATTAGCAGGGAGTGAGCAATGTGGCTGCCTCTCACTGCCTGTTGATGACTCCTGTGTGCGAAGGTGGGAGAGAAGGAAGACGGTTGGTCTCGGGGCTTGCATGTCGTAATAATGTCACATGGGCCCCTGGAAGCGTGATTTCTGAGATAGCTAGAACCTCACTGGCACTGGAGGAGTGTATACACTTTTTGGTCGCAGGGTTTGCATGTCATAGTAATGTCACATGGGCATTGGGAACGCAACTACTGACCACTAGAACTGCGCCGACACCGCAGGTGAGTATAAGCTTTTTTATGGTTGCGAATAAGGGGAATGAAAAAGGGTTGCCCAAGGGGATTTTTCACTACTCTGATAACTTCTTATTTGCTATATTCCCCTAGTTTAAAGAGAACCTGTCATCCCCTGGTGCCTTCCAAAGTGAAAGCACCACTGAATGCAGTGTGTATGCTGCATTCAGGGAAGGTGTTTACCATGTCTCTATCCCTCACACCCTATATCCCAAAAAAACACTTTGTAAAGTTTAGAGTTAAGAGGTCCAAGGGGCTTATCTGATTATGATGTGCTGCTACCAGCCTGGTCCTCCTCGCCTCCTGGCTGTGTATGTGTTCTGCCTCCTCTTGTGTGGGTCTGCCCTCCTCTTTGACAGGCAGGAGGCGGGGGAGGACTGGGCTGGCAGCAAGCACAGCATATTCAGATGAGCCCCTTGGACCTCTTAACTCTAAACTTTCTAAAGTGTTTTTTTGGGGTTACAGGGGGAAGGGGGGGGTGTAGAGACATGGTACACACCTTCCCTGAATGCAGCAGACACGCTGCATTCAGTGGTGCTTTCACTTTGGAAAGCACCAGGAGGGTGACAGGTTCTCTTTAAAATAGCAGCCTATGTACTCTCCTCCAGTGCATGTGACATCATTCTTGTAATCAATGGGTGTCTGCTTTACTCACCTCATTTGGACATAACTAACATTTGGAGGACGTTGGAGCACTTCTGGGTGTCTGTTTCGTCCAGAGTAAGTTTGAATGAAGTGGGCACTGATTGGCTGCAGAGCTCGTGTGGCGCAACAACATTCACGGGAGACCCACGTTATGACGTCGCTGTAACGCCACCAGCATCAGACAAAAGGTATAGGCTGTTATTTTACATCTGTGAAAGAAAGCTATTGAGATGGGGTTGTCTAAGTAGTAAGACAACCCCTTTAAATAAATGCCTTACAATCAGGGCTGTGGAGTCTGTAAGCATAAACTCCAATTCCTCAATTTCCCTAAATTCGACTCCAACTCCACCAAAACGGACACGAACCCCGACTCCACAGCCCTGTTTACAATGTATAATATATTTATTCTTTATATTGGACAACAGCCCAATCAAAGGCCAAAACTAATCTCTTGGCCTCCTTCCGGAGAGTAGGACACGCTGGATACTTGCCCTGGGACCTTAGATGAGGTATTCACCTTGTGTAGTGTGAATTCAGCCTCATCTGCTTTCTCAACTTCATGTCTAAGGCCATTGGTGTAGAAGGTAGAACCTGGTAACAATTGACTGTGTAATTATTCTACATCTGAACTTTACATTGGTCTTTGTAGATTATTAGATTAGCCGGTGAGGACACCTCTTCCCCACAGCACGACTTGTCCTTAACTTTGTGTATTTGTATTTACATACAGTCGCTATATATAGTTCCTAATTGCTCACAGACCCCATCTACAGACTCCAATTGTCATATTTTAGGACTTAGTTTATTTGTTTAAAAGCCGTAAACATGACATCAATCTGGAATGTAAGAAGAATATTTTAATTAAGAATTGCTTTCCTTATCTTAAACCATTTGTTTATGCCTCATGTATTTCTTTCCCATGGTCATGAAAAACTAGAATACTTTTGTTGTTTCCATTTACATGTAATCTTGTCTTAAGAAAACAACTGAAACGATGCTTGATTTAACTCTTTAAAGTTTCCTAATTCAATGGGGCGGAGTCTCCAACATCAATATACGTCCAGGTAAATGAATATTTCCCAAATCAAATAGTTTCTTCCAATGCGCTGAAAAAACAATGATCCACCTTTTTGGAATAGATTTTATTATTGTTAATGATACAGCTCCCATATAGACCTATGTGTCCCATACTTGTAAGAAACTTCAGGATTGGCGTTATATAAACCACCATCGCCCAAAAAGAAAAACATCAAAGCCATAGAGACTTTGGTTTGTGATGAGAATTACAAGCTGCGATGAAGACCAATTAGAGAGCAATGGATACACAATATGAGTTTTTGGCCATCTAGTAGAAGCTTATGCTCGAGTTGTGCCACCAGGGGGCACTGTGTGATGGGTTTGGTCTATGTATTTTTTTTCTAAGTCTGTATGGAATTCATAGTGTATAAGAATAGCGGAGGGCCAAATGAATTAATGCGTTAAGGCGTCGCCACCACTGGCACAATTCTCAGGGATCATCTATACGGCCCACTTTATGGAGAGCTGCAATAAGTGCATGTAGTCTAAACTATTTGCTTTGAAGCAAAGTCAAAAGAAAGGAATAGTAATCAAAGATATGTGTCAATCATTTTAATGCTTGGTGCAGATCAACATATTGTGACCCATGATCGTAGATCAGAGCCTAGAACCGGACACAATAGACACTAGTCTATTCCCCTTAATATTTTCTTGCATCTCCTCAACAATGGAGAATTAGCCCAGTTTACATAATAATGTTAATCTTTATTTCTACAGCGCCAACATATTCCGCAGTGCTTTACAATTCAGAGGGCACATGTACAAATAGTCATAAGTAACAATTATAAAAATACAATAATGCAATAATTAAAAGCAAAACAAGAAGACAGCCCTGCT
Source organism: Allobates femoralis (assembly GCA_033576535.1). NCBI lineage: Eukaryota > Metazoa > Chordata > Amphibia > Anura > Aromobatidae > Allobates > Allobates femoralis. Next base: position 171,835,706 of record JARQOC010000007.1, read on the forward strand.
CATAAGAGTTTACAATGTACAATGAGGTGGGGGTGACACCGAGTACAGGTGTTTATTTACAATGATGGTCCAGCAATCTTGAAGAAGTGGTAAGTTGGGTAAGGCTGCATGAGTGATCACCAATCTGTGTAGAGCTTTTGGGTTTGGTGGAGTTTGACGGAAAGTTATGTTCAGAGAAATAGTGAATGAGCTATTTATAAAGGGCCTTCGATTAGGGGATGTTTTAGGCCGCCTTAAAAAGATGTGTTTTTCGGAAGCGCCTAAAATTGTGTAAGATGGGGATGGTCCTGATTTCTTGGGGTAGAGCAATCCAGAGAATTGGTGCAGTTCGTAAGAAGTCTTGGAGCCGGGAGGCGGAGGTTCGGATTAGTGGGCATGTTAATTGAAGGTCATTTGTAGAATGTAGAGCACGGGTTGGGTGATAGACAGAGATGAGAGTAGAGAGGTAGAAAGGTGCTGCACTGTGAAGAGCTTTGTGGGTTTGAACAAGCAATTTAAATTGACTGCTATAATGTACGGGCAGCCAGTGCAATGACTGGCACAGAGCAGACGTGTCCATGTCATGATTAGCCAGGTGACCCTGGCTGCAGCTTTAAGGATGAACTAGAAAGGGGAAAGTCTAGTGAGGGGGAGGCAAATTAATAGAGAATTGCAATAATCGATGCGGGAATTAATCTGGGCCAAAGTGAGGGATTTTGTTTTGTTTCCATGGTGAGAAAGGGGCAGATTTTAAAGATGTTCTTTAAGTGCAAGTGACAAGAGCGGGCATAGCTTGTATATAAGAGATGAAGGATAGATTAGTGTCAAAGATAACATCCAGACAGCGAGCCTGCTGCCTAGGTGTTATCGTGGTGTCGCACACTGAGAGAGAGATGTCATATTTGGAGAGGTTAGTGGAGGGCGGGAGCAGAAGAAGTTCAGTTTTGGAAAGTTTGAGTTTCAGGTATAGAGTGGACATGATGTTGGAAAGTGCGGTTAGACAGTCAGTGGTCACCATTACGTTTTGCCGTCAGAAGGTCATTGGCCACTTTGATGAGGGCAGTTTCTGTAGATTGTAGGGGGCAAAAACCAGACTGTAATGGATTTAGAAGAGAGTGAGTGGAGAGGTAACGGGTGAGGCGGGAATAGACCAGGCACTCCAGGAGACTGGTCTGTAGTTAGTTATTTGTGCAGGATGGGTCTAGAGACGTTTTCTTTAACAATGGAGTTACAATAGAATGTTTGAAGGAAGAAGGGAAGATACCAGAAAAGAGGGAGATATTGAAGATTTTTGTTAGGTGAGTAGAGACGACCGGAGAGACTGGAGTAGGTGTGAGGGAATGGGGTCAGTGGTGCATGTAGTAGGACAAAAGGAGGACAGGAGACTTCTTCTGTGACTGGGTCAAATGTGGAGAATAAGCCAGAGGAGATGTGGGGAGGGATTAAAGTAACAGCACTTGCAGGTAGGGACCTGATTTACTGGTGGATGTTTTCTATTTTTTCTGTAAATTAAGAAGCCAGATTATCAGCACAGAGGTCAATGGTGGGGGCCTGCACTTTAAAACTGAGGAGAGAGTGAAAGGTGTCAGAATGTTTTTGTATTGTTGGATAGTGAGGAGATCAGGGTGGTGCAGTAGGTTATTTGACAAGGTGTAGGTTCTTAACATAAATTTATAAAGTTTTCTGGTGACTGATTTTTTCCTCCTTTGGCATTCAGCACTCCTAGAGCATTGCTGGAGAAATCGAGTTTGTGAAGTGAGCCAATGCTGTTTTACTCTGTGTTTGGATGTTCCAGTGTTGGTCTTTGGCACCACTATTGCGGGTGGAGTGTGGATCCTGTGGCAGCGATACTATACCTTTACACCGGTTGTGGGTCACACAACCATTCCAGGTGAGCAGTGACATAAAATTGCACAACTGTTATAAGGATAAGACACTATTGTACTTTCTTTCCTCTCTCATAGTTTGCATTGAACTAGCTGCGACACTTAGCAATGATGACACTTTGCATAGGATGACACGTACTGCACCCAACACATGCACATGACAATATATGTCTATCTGTCCATCATTTTGTGGGCGTTAGATTAGAGTACCTTTTACTTGTCGGCGTCCGCAGTTCGTATTCGATTGATTATCCAGTCTATATCAGGCTTCACTGACGACGGGCAAATATTCCAAAACACCGTGTCTGCAAATTGATAGTGTGGTTTGGCTTTTATCCTAAGTCATATGGCAAGGCTCTCGTTAAAGTGTCAATACTGACTTTTAGTATTGCTGCTTTGAATAGATGAAACTAATGGTCGCTTTACACGTCGCGTTATTGCAACGCAACATCGTTCATGCGTTGTGTCGTGTAAATGGGCAATGCGACGCGAAAACAACCGAACTACGATATTGCAAGAAGATTGTGCAAGCCCTTCAACTGTACGATATTGTATATGCGATGTGGCATGATCGTGCTGTGTGACAGCGCAACTATGATTTGGAGCGCAACTTCCCCTATTCACTCCAATGTTAAATGGTCGTTCCCTGGGTTGCTCATACAGAGCGTGGAAAAGGGGTGTACCACATCGTAGTTGCGTTGCCTGCCTATATCTCCCTGTGTGACATCTACTATGCGATCTTGGACAAGTGCCAAAAACGTGCGCGCTCCCGTGAAATCGTATGCAATATCTGGACGATATTGCAACGTGTAAAGTGGCCCTAAGACTCAAGACAACCACAATAGAGTCTAAACTTTTTACTACAGAGGTAAGGACGAGAGCATTATGTCATCATGTAAATTGGCTGTGTGTGACGCAACCCCCGATACGTATGTAACAGGTTGCTGCAGACCTGCAAGTGATGCACAATAAAATAGAAGAGAAGGTAAAGATGTGATTCCTCTGCGCTGCCTCAGATGAATGAAAAGAACTCCAAATGACTAGAGTTGTAGTATGGTTTATTAGTCTACACAAGGTCAAGAGTTCATGTCCTCCTCCTTTCTGAAGAGACATTTTTTATATTATGAAGGCAGCGCACCAAACCATCTAAATAAAAGAAGAGCTGTGAATGCCGCCAGATAACAGGACTGCTCTGAGGAAGTGGTGTGAACACCACGAAACGTGTCAAAATAAAGTCTATTTCTCTATTCCAGCTACTTGGACTCCTCTGGTACATCATTCTGCCAGGCGAGCAGCGCAGTCTGATGCCCCATTCTCTTCACCTAACAAAGGGCCAAATAACAGTTGGAATTTCCCCTCCCAGCCATTGGCCACAGACTATAATCATGGCTGATGGGACGTGCAAATAAGTTATCTTCAACTCTTAATATTTACAACTAGTGATTAGGGATGAGCGAATGTCTGGATGTTTGGGTTCTGCCTGTTCGGGACCCACGCGTGACCCATACATCCTTGGAAGTCACTGATTGGCTGTTCGTCTCTCCACCCACATACAGCCAGCCATAAGCAACTTACTTCCGGGGGCGAGAGGGCAGGGCTTTTTACTTTTTTATTTTCCAACCACACTACAGATGATAATGCAGGATTTAACCCCAGTGCGAGCTGATCACACACTACCAGCGTTCGCAATGGCTCGACCACCCAGCGTACGAGAGCACACAGATCCCGACTCCAGCACTTAGAGGATGGAATTTCCCCAAACTCCAGCCCCGAACAAGTCCACTTATCACTACTAGTGATATACAGGTCATGTATCACACAGGATCCCTGTCTCCCTCACCCATAACTCTAACATCATTGTGGTTGATTTGAAATCCTACAAGGTATAATTAGCTTTGACAGCCATATCATGTATTATTATAGAAAATAACTGGAAAGATTATATAAGGAGCATTAAGAAAATTACTTGCACCATGCCATGTATCAGCATCTCTGTGTGCAAAGCATTTCCCACAATCAGACTGGAAAATGCACCCGGGGCAATATGCGTCACGTCCTTGTCACCCAGCACAGACCGTCTGCAGCTCTGACAGAGAACTCCATTGTTTCTTACATGGCATCCACTTAAACTAGTGGGTAATACATTATATTCTGTGATGTTCAGTAACGTTAAGGATGTTATAATATGCTCAGTAATCACACACTGTGTCAAGGATATTATACAAAAGTTAAGCCATCACCAAACTGGAGCCACAGTTACTACATAAGCAGATTCCAAATTAAAATATATTAAGTCAGTTCATATATAAATCTGTCTGGTTCTGATAATCCTGTCCTCATAAGAGAATAAGCAGGTGCCCAACTGGCAAAATCTTCACCAATGTAATATTAACCTATCCTCAGGCAGAGGCAGATGGCCATAGAGTCCATCATCAAGAGCATCTGGTCGATTATGCGATCAAACACTAATCATAGTGTCGGCACAGTGTGAACCTATTCTTTCATATACGAGAATCAGAGCACACTATGAGAAGATGGAAAACAAAATTTCTCCATCTTCTCCATTGGATGTGTCTGCTGAGAGCAGACTGCACTCAGTTGTCATCCGAGTGCAGTCTGATGATTTCCACGCACCCATAGACTTGAACAACCGAGGGCGATCCGAACATCAGATCGCACTTGGACATGCGATTTTTTTTTTACCCTGTTGAACAGACACATCAAAGAAAAATCTGACGTGAGCAGCCCCATAGTCTAATATTAATCCAATCGCGATCTGATATTTTGTTGGATCGCACTTTGGTCGAAAATCTGCCCCTGCCCTTAAATAAGACATGTAATCTATTTTCATTGATAGGCTTATTGTGACTACACATTCTCTCTATGGTTGACCATTAATTTTGGTCAGCATACAGCCCAGCGAGCGATCCGCAGCAACACTGCGGTATAGGCTGGATCACCGCCAACATTGCTCTGGCGATGTCACTCGGCGCAATCCAGCCTTATCTCAGGTCGCCGGTTGACAGGTTTACGGTTCTTCCCGTAAACCTGACAACCTGCGACCAGCGGTAAAACGCGGTCGCGTCACTCGTTTACACAGCGCGACGTCGCTAGCGACATCGCTGGTACGTCACTTTTTCGGCGATGTCGCTAGCGACGTCGCCAGGTGTGACAGCACCATCAGTGTTTTCAGCAGGCTCCTTATCAGCAGAGGAAGGATTACAAGCAACAATGTTGATAACTAAGGATTACCAGATAACAATAGGTGATGTCACACCTGATTGTGCCCTCCCCCCCTCCGTTCACAATAACCTTTGCACACACTTTATAGATGCTTCAATACAAAACATAATGCCGGGATCTGGCCATTGTGACAATGTACATGTGTTGCCTCCAAAAAAAAAAGGTAAAAAAAAGGGCCTGTGTGAGAACTTTTAAACATAGATTTTAACATGGAAACATTCCCCCCCTCCCAAAAAAAAAATGAAAGAAGATTTTTCCACTATTGGGACAACCCTTTCTCAAACTGAATGTTTACTGCCATTAGCATAAAACACATATCTATGATGCCGATACCATTTCAGTGGTGTCATCATTCTATCTCCATAAACAATACTGGCTTCACTTTCACTGCCTTCTGATGAATCGGACATCAAAAGGAAGTCAAAGTTGTGTCACACTTAGGGGGTGAAAGAATCAGGAAACCGAATGGTGAGGTGGGTGAAGGGATTCAGGGGGAGCTAATCTGACCCTTATACTTGGAGGTATCTCTGAAGGTGAGGAGGTCCGAGTTGCCACACTTCTACTAAGCTCCTGAAAAGCCCTTGGCAAAGAGCCCCTACCTCCACGCACAGATCATGAATCACAGCTACTCCCAAAGTAAGGAGACTCCTGGAAAGACTGCAGCACAACAGCACATGCGTCTTCACAGCATGGGTCTTAGGTCAGAATGAACTAAATCTGCGACATCTGGTGGAGGGAAGCAAAACTACTTAAGGCTGAGGGGGTGGAGAGCAGAAAGCTCAGACACACCCATTCACCTTTACTTCTGCTTGCAGAGCCACAGAGCAGGCTAAGGAAGAAAAACTCAATTAAATAGCACAGCAGCAATACTCCAGAACTGCAAAGGCAGTCAATATGTGACTAGTTGCATCTGCTGCTCACTTGCTATTGATGTTTGTGTTCCACCCAAGCCAGGGGGTACTCAAACCTCAGGCACGGTGTTGGGAAGTCACGGGCAGCGATGCCTGAGACAGTGGGCCCCAGGGGACAGCAATGGACGGTTGATAGAAAAATAATAGAAATGTCAAGTCATGACGCCACCTGTAGAGTCCGGTGATGGCACCGGTGCTGCTTGGGCCTCCAGGGTGATGGGTGGCAGCAAGATGGAGTAGCTCCCTACAGGAGGAGAGGGATCCCTGGGGCTGAGAGTTGTAATGGGGGAATAGGGTAGCACAGTCGTTTCTGTGCAAGGTGGGAGTAGGGGAGCGCAGTCAGTGTGGTGCAGGTAGAAGGAGGGACACGCACACATAAAAAGAGAATTTTGTTTACGTACCGTAAATTCTTTTTTCTTTAATCATCAATGGGAGACCCAGACAATGGGGTTTAGGGCTCCGCCCTCCGGAGGTCACACTAGGTACTACAAGTTTGTAGACACCGCCTCCTCCGCTTATAAACCCCCACCGTAGGGAACATCCTCAGTTTAGTCCATAAGCTGCGAGGAGAAAAATGAACCACACCCGAAACATCGGGAAGAATGCCGTGCACAGACGGTTTGAACAACCCGGAAAAACACTGTCTCAACAGAGAACAGACCAAATGCAAACATGCAACGGAACAACTGGGTGGGTGCTGGGTCTCCCATTGATGATTAAAGAAAAAAGAATTTACGGTACGTAAACAAAATTCTCTTTTTTCTGGTCATCATAATGGGAGACCCAGACAATGGGGATGTCCTAAAGCAATACCCCAGGGCGGGAAGAGTTCCTCAACAAGACGGATAAAACACGGTCCCCCTTAAAGGTGGGCAACCGCCGCCTGGAGGACCCGCCTGCCCAAACTTGCGTCCGCAGAGGCATGGGCATGCACCATATAGTGCTTTGAGAAAGTGTGCAGGCTGGACCAGGTGGCCGCCTGACACACCTGTAGAGCAGATGCTCGATGTCGCAAGGCCCATGAGGCACCTACAGCTCTAGTAGAGTGTGCCTTCAAACCCACCGGGAGAGGCAAACCAGAAGACCGGTATGCCTCCTGAATGGGAGCCTTGATCCATCTGGCCAAGGTCGACTTAGAAGCCGCGGACCCCTTACAGCGACCCATCGTGAGGACAAATAAGGAATCCGAACTCCTAAAGGAGGCGGTCCTGGACACATAAATGCGTACAGCTCTCACGAGATCCAGAGTATGGAGGTCGCGCTCAACCTGATGAACGGGAGCGGGGCAAAATGATGGGAGAACAATCTCCTGGTTTAGGTGGAAAGTTGAAACCACCTTCGGCAAGAATTCAGGCCGCGGGCGCAACACCACCTTGTCTTGGTGAACCACCAGAAAGGGTGACTTGCACGAAAGTGCAGCCAATTCTGAGACCCTTCTCAGAGACGTAATTGCCACCAGAAAAACCACCTTCTGGGACAGACGAGAGAGAGAGATGTCTCTCAGTGGCTCAAACGGCGGTTTCTGCAGGGCCGCCAGGACCATGTTGAGGTCCCAAGGGTCCAGAGGTCGCCTGTAAGGCGGAACCACCCGAGACACCCCCTGCAGAAATTGACGGACCTTCGGGAGGAGCGCCAAGCGCCTGTCAAACAGCACTGAAAGTGCTGATACTTGACCTTTCAGAGAGCCAAGGGATAATCCCAACTCCAAACCCGACTGTAGGAAGGCCAACAATGTCGGGATGGACAAGGGCCACGGTGAGCGTCCACCAGAGGCACACCAGGAGAAAAAGATTTTCCACGTTCTGTGGTATATCTTCCTGGAGACAGGTTTCCTTGCCCGATTCATCGTGGCAACTACCGTAGGAGAGAAGCCCCTGGACGTCAGCAGCCAGGCCTCAAGAGCCATGCAGTCAATCTGAGGGCCCTGGAATTGAGGTGGAAGAATGGGCCTTGCGCGAGTAGATCTGCGCGTTCTGGAAGAGCCCACCGGTGTCCGCCTGACAGTTGCCACAGGTCCGGGTACCAGGACCTCCTGGGCCAATCCGGAGCCACTAGAATGGCTACCCTGCATTCTGTCCTGATTTTCCACAGAACCCTGGGAATCAGAGCCAGAGGCGGGAATACATATGGCAGCTGGAAGCTGGACCAACTCAGGATCAGGGCATCCGCCCCCAGAGACTGAGGATCCCACGATCGTGCCATGTATTGGGGCACCTGATGATTCAGCCGTGAGGCCATCAGATCCACGTCCGGAGTGCCCCATTCGCTGCAGATGTCCCGGAAGACGTCTGGATGTAGGGACCACTCTCCGGCGTCCATCCCCTGTCGGCTCAGATAGTCGGCCTCCCAGTTCTCGACCCCTGGGATGTGAACTGCGGAGATCAGGCAGCCGTTTTCCTCCACCCAGGCTAGAATGCGGTGGACTTCGGCGAGGGCCTGAGCACTTCTGGTCCCTCCCTGATGATTTATGTAGGCGACGGCCGTCGCATTGTCGGACTGAACCCGAATGGGTCGTCCTGACAGGAATTTCTGAAACGCCAGGAGCGCCAGATAGACCGCCTTGATCTCCAGCACGTTGATCTGTAACGCCGACTCCGACTGAGTCCAGAGGCCTTGAGCCCTGTGGTGCAGGAACACCGCACCCCAGCCCTTCAGACTGGCGTCGGTGGTCACCACTAACCATGACGGTTTTAGAAAGGACCGGCCCCGAGACAGATGATGTGGCTGGAGCCACCACTGTAGGGAGTCCCTGGTCGATTGTGACAGCGTCACCAGCCGATTCAGAGAAATCGCCCTTTTGTCCCATCGGCGAAGAATCTCCAGCTGGAGAGGTCGGAGGCGAAACTGTGAGAAAGGCACCGCCTCTATCGCCGCCACCATGCGTCCCACCAGTCTCATCAACCCCCGTAGGGAAGATTGTGGTGACAGGAGAACATTCTGTACTCCTGATTGGATCGCAAGCTGTTTGGCTTGAGGTAGGGACACCAGGGCTGAGTCCGTGTGGAAGTCCATGCCCAGATATGTCAAAGACTGGGTCGGAACCAGGGTTGACTTTGGAATGTTGAGAAGCCACCCGAACTGTTCCAGAGACTTCATGGTCACCTCCAGGCTCACCCGACAAAGGTCTTCCGATGGCGCCCTGACCAGTAGGTCGTCCAAATAGGGAATGACGGCGTGTCCCTGCACATGCAGGAGAGCCATCATGGAGGCCATCACCTTTGTGAACACTCGCGGTGCCGAGGCTAGCCCGAATGGCAGTGCCACAAATTGGAAGTGTTCTTCCCCCACTGCGAATCTCAACCAGCGCTGATGAGCTGGTGCAATGGGTACGTGAAGGTAAGCGTCCCTGATATCGATGGACGCTAGGAAATCCCCCTGCGACACAGCCGCGATCACGGAGCGCAGGGATTCCATACGGAACTTCCGAACCAACACGTGACGGTTGAACAACTTTAGGTCCAGAACCGGACGGAAAGAGCCGTCCTTCTTTGGGACAATAAAGAGGTTGGAGTAAAAACCCCTGAACCTCTCTCCCGTGGGCACTGGGACCACCACTCCGTCTCTGCGGAGTCCCTCCAAAACCAGATGAAAAGCCTGAGCCTTGTCTGGGGATGGGACAGACCGATGGAATCGGTGTGCTGGCTGTGACGTCAGCTCTATCCTGTAGCCTTTTGAGACTACGTCTCGGACCCACTGGTCTTGGACGTGGAGAAGCCATCTGTTCTGAAAAAGAGACAGGCGGCCCCCCACTTGTGGGGAGACAGGATGAAGGCGCGAGTCATGCCGAAGCGGGTTTAGGGGTGGCAGCTGCTGCCCCTGCCGGCTTCTTTTGGCGACCTTTGTTGCGCCACTGAGTAGAGGGCTTGCCCCCACGGTCCGCGCGAGCGGACGTTGCTGATGACTGCGAGCTGGGGCGAAAGGACCACTGTTTTGGGTTCCTTTTCACGGTATACCGTGGCTTAGGCTTATTCTGCGGTATCTTAGACTCAGCAGAATCCTTTATCAGCTTGTCCAGCTCGGTGCCAAAGAGCCTGTCACCAGAAAACGGAAGATTTTGCAAAATCTTCTTTGACGTGGCATCTGAGTCCCAGAGACGCAGCCACAACAACCTGCGGATCGCTATAGCATTGGCAGAAGCCACAGCCGAGCGAGTGGCAGTTTCCAAAGTTGCCGTCCTGGCGTAATCCGCATAAGCCCTCGCTCTGTCGGTGAGCGCCAGGACCTCTGGGCTGGACCTAGCGAGATCAGAGATACCATCCAAGCAGGAGGTAATCGCTTGTAGGGTCCAGACCGCGGCAAAATTAGGGGCAAATGAAGACCCCACAGCCTCATAGGAAGACTTGGCGAGTTGCTCGACCTGTCTATCAGTAGCATCCTTCAATGAGGAGCTATCAGAGGCAGAAAACAAGGAACGTGCAGCAATCCTGGTCATGGAAGCATCCACCTTCGGGGACTGCGACCACTCCTGAAGCACGTCTGGAGGAAAGGGAAAGCGAAGGTCCTTAGGTTTACGGACGTATCGCCGCCCAGGATGTAACCTGGGTGCTCTAATCACCCTTCCAAAATTAGTGTGGTCCATAAAGGATCCACTTGGTCTAGCCTCCGGCCGCAGCCATTGATAGACCTCCTTGGGGTGCACCGTCACCTCCTCAGGAGGAGTGACCAGACGTAATGTCTCATTGATGGAGGACACCAGATCCTCCACCCCATCTGGAGGTTCAGAGACAGACCCGAGAATAGAACCCCCATCATCCTCCTCACCATCAGAGGAACGCTCCTCATCAGAGGGAGCTTGGAGCTCTGGAGAGGCCTCACGAGCTCGCTTAGGGGGTCTCACAGTAGCAGCAAGAGACACCCGGGGGTAACTAGGAGGAGTAGCTGGGTTTTCCAGTCTCCTATGAAGTGCCTCCAGGGATTGCGACATGGAGGACATCTGGGCCAGCAGAGATTCATTTATCTTACTCTGCGTTTCCCATGTCCCTGGGATCAGCCGAACCTCAGGGTACAGACCCGCAGATTCTGACTCAGCAGCAACTGTCCGGGTCTCTGGGCGCCCGCAATTATTGCAGGACCCCTCCACCAGTGAACCGTTGCATGTAGCGCAGGTAATGGTGTCATCTGCTGCCTTAGCAGCATGCTTCCTTACTGAGGACATCGCCACAGAAGGGGTAAATAAGCCAAGTTGTAATAAACAAACCGGAGATCCCGGTGGCTTACCGACCGCAGGAAGCGGTAGGAGGAAGCGGTGCGATTGTGTGACCTCCGCGAGTTCCGGTCTCCCCTGAGAGTGCAGACACACGCTGCAGCCAGCCGGAAGAGAGAGAAGATGGCCGCCGACTGTAAAGACGTAGGCGTGGCCAGGAACACGCGGGAGAACACAAAACACGCCCATCGGTGATGTCACCACCAGAGCTGCTTCCTCCTCCTCCAGACTGCCTCAGCAATGGAGGTGCCAGAGCCCGCAGCGCGGGAAAAGAGTGTGGCATAGTACACATACACACACAGACTGCATGCACCAAATAAACAGCAGCAGCCTACAGCCTCAGCCCCTGTGTCACACAGGGCGGTCAGCCAGAGTGACCCCAGCACAGGGTACACCATCAGAGCCGCGGACCCGAGGGTAACCGCGCGGCCTGAGTGTCTGACACACAAGGTGACAGACACTACCCCCAGGCACACAGGAGACACACAAGGTGCCTCAGTGCCGGTCCGGTCTGTAAGCACCTTTAGGGAGGCCTCGGACGGGGGTACAGCACCAGTCCGGAATGTAAGCACCATTTAGGGAGGCCTCGGACTGGGCTGGCTCCGTCCGGTCTGTAAGCACCATTTAGGGAGGCCTCGGACGGAGCGGAGCTGTGCAAGGCTCCGGGCTCCCCCTCTCCAGAGCCTCTACGGAGGGATGGAAAGGAAGGAGCTCGACAGCGTACCGGGAAACAACTAAGTGTCCAGGCTAAAAGCCCTCCGGTACCTCCACCAGCGTGTTCCACAAAGGGTGAGCGGGGAGACTGTCGAGGGTCCCGACCGGGACCAATTACCTTGTCTTCATACGCCATCACGTAAGCTGTGAGAATGCAGTGAAGTGCAAGCAAAGCGTGATCCTCCGAGCACACTAAGTTTAAAACTGAGGATGTTCCCTACGGTGGGGGTTTATAAGCGGAGGAGGCGGTGTCTACAAACTTGTAGTACCTAGTGTGACCTCCGGAGGGCGGAGCCCTAAACCCCATTGTCTGGGTCTCCCATTATGATGACCAGAAAAAGTCTTTTAGTACCTTTACTGTTGTTCGGTTGCAGGTACACTCGTCCGGAATAAGGGAAACACTTTGGGATCTCCACAGCGAGTAGGGTTGTAGGCCTCCTTACTTTAGCTTTCCTGTTTGTAGTCTGGCAGGCATGGAACCTGACCGGACCGTTACTTATCTCTCTTTCTCTCTCCACACCCGGGTTGCTGCACTGAGGGCTCTTTCTTGAGGTCCCGCTGACGTCTTTCACGGTCCCCTGGCTCTCAACTGTTGGTGCTGCGGGTGTCCGGGAAGCTAAGCCTCCTCGTGGTGCTGGATTCTCTGCGGGGCCTATTCTTTCTGTCCCTGCAGACTCGGACCCAGTGACCGGAACTCTGGTGGGGTGAGTCGGTATGACCCCTCTGCCCCCTTTGTAACACGTTTCTCTCCTCTTGCCTTCTACTTCTACTCTGCGGGTCTACCACTGCCTCTGGTGTGTACTGGTATTGGCCTAGCATGGCTCCAGTACCAGCTCAGCTCACTAGACTCTGAGCTCATCACAGTTCTGTAGTGACTGCACACTCTGTCTGTCTCCGCCCCCAGCACCTGTATTTATAAGGTGAACTGGCTTAAAGGCAGCCAGTGGAGCTCCCCTACAGGCCTGGAGTGGAAGGTGTTGTGTGTAGGTGGTTTACTCGCTGTGGGAAATCCTTCAGTGTCCCAGGGAAGTCTGTGGTTACCTGGTACAGGGTGCCACATTTGCAACATCCAAATGCAGTGAAAGGGAAACCAGTGATGATTGGGCTCGTGTGACATAACAACCTCATGTAAGCCCCAAAAGAGCCACTGGAACGGCGCCAACACAGGAATTGATTATAAGTGCTTTTATTTAAATTAAGGCAAACATGGTGATTGCAGAGCTCAGCCGGCAGAGGGCGGCGCACAGGGAGCAGAGCTCAGCCGGCAGAGGGCGGCGCACAGGGAGCAGAGCTCAGCCGGCAGAGGGCGGCGCACAGGGAGCAGAGCTCAGCCGGCAGAGGGCGGCGCACAGGGAGCAGAGCTCAGCCGGCAGAGGGCGGCGCACAGGGAGCAGAGCTCAGCCGGCAGAGGGCGGCGCACAGGGAGCAGAGCTCAGCCGGCAGAGGGCGGCACACAGGGAGCAGAGCTCAGCCGGCAGAGGGCGGCACACAGGGAGCAGAGCTCAGCCGGCAGAGGGCGGCACACAGGGAGCAGAGCTCAGCCGGCAGAGGGCGGCACACAGGGAGCAGAGCTCAGCCGGCAGAGGGCGGCACACAGGGAGCAGAGCTCAGCCGGCAGAGGGCGGCACACAGGGAGCAGAGCTCAGCCGGCAGAGGGCGGCACACAGGGAGCAGAGCTCAGCCGGCAGAGGGCGGCACACAGGGAGCAGAGCTCAGCCGGCAGAGGGCGGCACACAGGGAGCAGAGCTCAGCCGGCAGAGGGCGGCACATAGGGAGCAGAGCTCAGCCGGCAGAGGGCGGCACACAGGGAGCAGAGCTCAGCCGCAGAGGGCGGCACACAGGGAGCAAAGCTCAGCCGCAGAGGGCGGTGCAGGGGTAGCACAGCCGAGGATCACTGATCGTACCGGACACTGACCCTTCTGATGCCGATTACCTATGCTAAGGACTGGTCACTATAGTGATTGGACAATTCCTTACAATCAGCTGATCAGAGGCAGGGCCAGGATGTCTGATCTCCGCACCTAGCTGATATCAATGCTCTTTTCATATGTCCATCGTGCACACGCTGAAAAAACCGCTGGGAAACCGCTGGTGACTTCTGAGCTCAGGAGTCTAGGCTCCTTGAATTTTCCAGCGGTTTACTGACGATTTGAACATCACTAAACCACTATGTGGGCACACACCCTTAATGTTTACTCCTTCGGTAAAAGGAAACGTCGGGTTACTCCCACAAACCTCCGGCCATCGAATCTACATGAATGCCAGAAGTTCTGTTGGAAAATGGGGAAAAAAAATCTGGATATGGTGGTAGAGTTATGGTGGGTTTACACGTCCCGATATCGGGACGATATCGCTATACAACGGCGCGGGAGCGCGCATTTTTAGTGCGCTTTTCCCAATATCGCATCAGCGGTTTACACGTTGCGATATCGGGAAACAACGTCCCTCCGATGTCTACGCCCACCAACCCAGTAATGATCATTTAACATGGGAGTTAATGGGTAGCGTCGGCGTACACACCGGAGTTGGGCTGTCACACGGGACGATGCGGCTACAACGGCCATACGATATCGGGCGGTTGAAGAGCACGCTCATTCAACCCCGATATCGTTTTGGCATCGTTCCAGCATCGCATTGTACGTTCAAACCGTACAACGCGCGAACGATATCGGGTCCAACTCCCGAACCACGTGACTTTTTGTCGGAGTTGGATCGGAGAAGGACTCCGATATCGCGGCGTGTAAACCCACCATCAAGGGGAATTTGTGCCAAAATCTGAATCAAAGTAAATTACACACTGCTGTAGGGAACAATGACCTGAAAGGTGCAGTTATAATAAATTATATATATATATTCCTTATGGAGGTATGCAGATTTGGTGCCCTTTCAGACTACCGAACCTGTGGGTCACAGGTGCAACCACATCACATCAATTCAGGGCACAGAGAAGGGGCATAGGGCCTCTCTGCAGGGGCAGACAGATCATTGGTGTGATGTGTGGCCCATCAAAACATCCAAAGCATATGATATTGTGAATTTTGATGAGCTCTTCAGCTGCAAAGAGCCCATATATGCTTCCTGCATCGGGCGCCCATATGTTGTTTCTTGCCCGCAGGGTCCGTCTGTCTGTGTCCTCCAGAGCCCCGCTGTAATGTTGTGTGGGGGTCACAGTAGCCCCGCTGTAGTGTTGTGCAGAGTCTCAGAGGCACTAGGGCCCCGCCGTAGCAAGTGTGGGGGTCTCAGAGGCACTAGGGCCCCGCCAAAGTGTTGTGCAGGGTAGCGCAGTGTGGGGGTCTCAGAGGCACTAGGGCCCCACTGTAACAGTGTGGGGGTCTCAGTGGCACAAGGGCCTTGCTGTAACACAGTGTGGAGGTCTTAGAGGCACTAGGGCCCCCGCTGTAACAGTGTGGGGGGTCTCAGAGGCACCATGGCCCTGCTGTAACAGTGTGGGGGTCTCAGTGGCACAAGGACCTTGCTGTAACACAGTGTGGGGGTCTCAGAGGCACTAGGGCCCCGCTGTAGCGCAGTGTGGGAGTCTCAGAGGCACCAGGGCCCTTCTGTAGCACAGTGTGAGGGTCTCAGACACCAGGGCCCCACTGTAGAGCAGTGGGGGGGGGGGTCTCAGAGGCACCAGGGCCTTCCTGTAGCACAGTGTGAGGGTCTCAGACACCAGGGCCCCACGGTAGCAGTGTGGGGGTCTCAGACACCAGGGCCCCACTGTAGAGCAGGAGGGGGGGTCTCAGAGACACCAGGGCCCTGCTGTAGCACCTCAGTAGTGTCCTGGATCCACCATATATCATCTATATACGCACTGACAAAACAGTGAAGAGTCAGGAGAGATAACGGTCGTCCTATGGCAGCGTCCACCAGTTACCTCACAGCTCCTCTATCTAGGCCGCAGTGTGCCTGACTTGTCCCTGCGCCATCACCTGAGCCCCTCTGCTTACACCCACAGACATGGCACCTGCTCATATACCACAATAGACGTCACTTCCAGTCACCGCCGCTTCAGAGTCCGCCATCTTACCTGCGCCCTGATGGCACAGTCCACAGGTAACCTCCTCGTCCGCCATTTTGCACGCTCGGCCCCTTCTTCTCGCTCCGCGCAGAGAGAACACCACGTGATTGGGGGCGTGGCCTTCCTACAGTCCCTGTCACGCGAAGGCCGTTGGTGCGCTCTGTGTACTGTGCCGTTATTCTGTCACGTGACCTCCCATCAGGCCAGGAAATGCAGTGAGGCGCGAGCCTTAGGTGTTTCCCGCCAAAATCATTACTGTGCCCCTCACAGAACCACCATCACCTAATGCCCTCATCTGACTACTGTGCCCCTCACAGTACCACCATCGCCTAATGCCCTCACCTGACTACTGTGCCCCTCACAGAACCACCATCGCCTAATGCCCCTCACCTGACTACTGTGCCCCTCACAGAACCACCATCGCCTAATGCCCTCACCTGACTACTGTGCCCCTCACAGAACCACCATCCCTAATGCCCTCACCTGACTACTGTGCCCCTCACAGAACCACCATCACCTAATGCCCTCACTGACTACTGTGCCCCTCACAGAACCACCATCCCTAATGCCCTCACCTGACTACTGTGCCCTCACAGAACCACCATCCCTAATGCCCTCACCTGACTACTGTGCCCCTCACAGAACCACCATCAGCCTAATGCCCTCACCTGACTACCGTGCCCCTCACAGAACCACCATCACCCAATGCCCTCACCTGACTACTGTGCCCCTCACAGAACCACCATCACCTAATGCCCTCTTCTGACTACTGTGACCCTCACAGAACCACCATCGCCTAATGCCCTCACCTGACTACTGTGCCCTTCACAGAACCACCATCACCTAATGCCCTCATCTGACTACTGTGCCCCTCACAGAACCACCATCGCCTAATGCCCTCACCTGACTACTGTGCCCCTCACAGAACCACCATCATCTAATGCCCTCACCTGACTGCTGTGCCCCTCACAGAACCACCATCACCTAATGCCCTCATCTGACTACTGTGCCCCTCACAGAACCACCATCACCTAATGCTCTCATCTGACTACTGTGCCCCTCACAGAACTACTATCACCTAATGCCCTCACCTGACTACTGTGCCCCTCACAGAACCACCATCACCTAATGCCCTCACCTGACTACTGTGCCCCTCACAGAACCCCATCACCTAATGCCCTCACCTGACTACTGTGCCCCTCACAGAACCACCATCACCTAATGCCCTCACCTGACTACTGTGCCCTCACAGAACCACCATCGCCTAATGCCCTCACCTGACTACCGTGCCCCTCACAGAACCACAATCGCCTAATGCCCTCATCTGACTACTGTGTCTCTCACAGAACCACCATCACCCAATGCCCTCATCTGACTACTGTGCCCCTCACAGAACCACCATCACCTAATGCCCTCACCTGACTACTGTGCCCCTCACAAAACCACCATCGCCTAATGCCCTCACAGAACCACCATCACCTAATGCCCTCACCTAACTACTGTGCCCCTCACAGAACCACCATCACCTAATGCCCTCACCTGACTACTGTGCCCCTCACAGAACCACCATCGCCTAATGACTTCACAGAACCACCATCACCTAATGCCCTCACCTGACTACTGTGCCCTCACAGAACCACCATCACCTAATGCCCTCACCTGACTACTGTGCCCCTCACAGAATTACCATCACCTAATGCCCTCACCTGACTACTGTGCCCCTCACAGAATTACCATCGCCTAAAGCCCTCACCTGACTACTGTGTCCCTCACAGAACCACCATCACCTAATGCCCTCACCTGACTACTGTGCCCCTCACAGAACCACCATCGCCTAATGCCCTCACCTGACTACTGTGCCCTCACAGAACCACCATCGCCTAATGCCCTCACCTGACTACTGTGCCCCTCACAGAACCACCATCGCCTAATGCCCTCACCTGACTACCGTGCCCCTCACAGAACCACCATCACCCAATGCCCTCACCTGACTACTGTGCCCCTCACAGAACCACCATCACCTAATGCCCTCTTCTGACTACTGTGACCCTCACAGAACCACCATCGCCTAATGCCCTCACCTGACTACTGTGCCCTTCACAGAACCACCATCACCTAATGCCCTCATCTGACTACTGTGCCCCTCACAGAACCACCATCGCCTAATGCCCTCACCTGACTACTGTGCCCTCACAGAACCACCATCATCTAATGCCCTCACCTGACTGCTGTGCCCTTCACAGAACCACCATCACCTAATGCCCTCATCTGACTACTGTGCCCCTCACAGTACCACCATCGCCTAATGCCCTCACCTGACTACTGTGCCCCTCACAGTACCACCATCGCCTAATGCCCTCACCTGACTACTGTGCCCCTCACAGAACCACCATCGCCTAATGCCCTCACCTGACTACTGTGCCCCTCACAGAACCACCATCGCCTAATGCCCTCACCTGACTACTGTGCCCCTCACAGAACCACCATCGCCTAATGCCCTCACCTGACTACTGTGCCCCTCACAGAACCACCATCACCTAATACCCTCATCTGACTACTGTGCCCTCACAGAACCACCATCGCCTAATGCTCTCATCTGACTACTGTGCCCCTCACAGATCTACTATCACCTAATGCCCTCACCTGACTACTGTGCCCCTCACAGAACCACCATCACCTAATGCCCTTGTCGAGCCCCAGGCCTGGGGGGTAATCGGGTATCAGGCTCAGAGGGGTTCACAGGGATGTCACTGGTGGCGGTGCCTGAGCCCGTGGCCTGGGTGACACTTCAAAGAGGGGTTATGAACAAGGGAAAAGAGTTGTTGTCTCGTGACGCCAAATGTAGTACCTGGTGATGGGTCACCAGCGCCACCACAGTCCTCTGTACGGCGATGGTGTTGCAGCAAGGATGGCAAAGCTCCCTACAGTTGGAGATGGTCCTCCGGCGCTGTGTTGCTGTAAGCAAAAAGGTAGCACAAAGACACGGAGGCAAAGTCACTTTCTTCGGGGTACATACTGTAAACAGTCAGCAGCAGAATACAATGTCCACCATTCAGCAAGATGTTAAACAAACAGGTAGCCCTTCGGGTGGCTGCAAGTGGATGCCAGGCGGTATGGAGGTACCTGTGGTATGCCTTAATTGACGAACCCGTGTCCTTTCTTCCCGCCTGGGATTAGTCCGTACCCAATTATTCCTTGAAGGTAATTTTGGGGCTCCCCTCCCTCACAATGGGGAAGCAGGTGGACCACTCCGTGTGGCAGAGTGCTGCAGCCGGGGAACAGACCGCAGCAGATGGTTGACGACCTTAGAGCTGGACTCTGGCCGGGTCCTCGGTTCCGGCGTTCCCGTGGTGGACTGGGGAAGCTCCCTGGAGTATGATCGCTCCACGCTAGGGTTCCCCCTTTCTCTCTCGAGCCCAGACTCACGTGTCAGGCACCCTCTCTCAGGATCCCCTCAAGATCCCCTTTCATGTTTCCTCAGGATCAGCCTGGAGCTGTCCTGTTAGACCCCCCCCCCATCACCTAATGCCCTCACCTGACTACTGTGCCCCTCACAGAGCCGCCATCGCCTAATGCCCTCACCTGACTACTGTGCCTCTCACAGAACCACCATCACCTAATGCCCTCACCTGACTACTGTGCCCCTCACAGAACCACCATCACCTAATGCCCTCACCTGACTACTGTGCCCCTCACAGAACCACCATCACCTAATGCCCTCACCTGTTTACTGTGCCACTCACAGAACCACCATCACCTAATGCCCTCACCTGACTACTGTGCCCCTCACAGAACCACCATCACCTAATGCCCTCACCTAACTACTGTGCCCCTCATAGAACTGTCATCACCTAATGCCCTCACCTGACTACTGTGCCCCTCACAGAACCGCCATCACCTAATGCCCTCACCTGACTACTGTTCCCCCCATCACCCAATACCCTCACCTGACTACTGTGCCCCTCACAGACCTGATATTGCCTAATGCCCTCACCTGACTATGTGGCGCCCCGCAACGAGTGCGTCACAGGAGTGTATTGCAGCCCAAATAGCAGCAGCAGTATTCTCTGACTAAGCAATGACATGGTTAAAACTCAGAGCTCCATACCCTACATGCACATCAGAATAGAGGGCCAATAAGGTCCTGGTTGGCGGAGTGTAGAGGTAGTGTGTAGTGGAGAAGTTAGTGCTGAAGTCAGTGGAGTAAGAACGAGATCTGCAATGTAGGAGAAGGAGGAAGCAGAACGTGGCCAGGAGGAACGTAGGACAGGGGGCCTTGCACAGTTCTGTGCAGCTCCTAGGCCACCACCACCCCCGGTTGGGCGCCATTACCCCGGTGCCTCAACAACCGGACTCTGGGCGAATGCATACGGGTCAAAATACACCCGTGCCCATCTACAGCCGGATTACTGGTTCCGAAGCTGGGAGTCGTTTATCACTGCCATGCAAACCAGGAGTGGAGGGACCGCTCTATAGAAGTACCCCACCACCGCCGCAAACATAGCCGTCTTGCCAGCGGAGTACCCACCAAAAGGACCTAGACTACCCCTCACACCGGAACGTAGATACCGACAGGGCAATATAAGTAGTCCCTTGTACCCGACCTTGGCACTCAAAGGCGACATCGGGCAATTCACTTAGACAAGCTTAGAATGGAGGAACACCGCGGAGCTCTGAGAAACACCAGTCATTGCTAAAGTCCACCCGGTCCGTTACCCGTTAACTGTATATCATGTATCACCTGCTGGTTACAGTAAAGTACCCGTTACAGAGACTATCAGTGTCCGTGCCTTCTTCAGAACTGTCCTTCTCTGCATACTAAAAGGTAACCGCAGCTGCCTCACAACATCTTGTGCAGCTCCTGGCCCCGGGGACTCCCGCTCATCCTGTGGGGAGCGTTCCATCTTGCTGCATCCCATCCCCCGGAGGCCCAAGCAGCGCCGGTGGACATCACCAGAACTCTCACAGGTGGCGTCACGAAACAATTAACCCCTTAACTGTTCAGCCAACTCTTGTGAATCTGGACCACCGGGCCCCACTACCGGCAGGCGCGGTTCCGTGACAGAGGAGAAGAAACGCCTACCCCGTGAAGCCCCGGCTACGGTGAGTCAGATAAATGGCGTCACGAACAGGATACGAGCAGGCCCGTTCCTTAACGGGTATAGTGTGCTTTAAAAGAACTTAATTTCATCAAAAAGGACTTTGTTCATCCTAAACTGAACTTTTCCCCCCTTTTCACCGTTGGGCCAAGATGGCGACCAAGATGGCGGACCCCGCCATGTGAACCACCACGTGAAGGCCCAGAGGTGAGCCTCCGCCCCTCTTCGTGGGAGGGCCAAAGCAGAGGCGCCAAAATCATTGTCCGCCCCGATTGCTGGAAACAACCATGGGCAGGCCAAAGACTTTATCCCACCTATGGACTACAAAAACCCCCAGAAAGTGGGAGTGTCAGAGGCTTTTCCACCAGCTCTTCACAAGGACGGTTACCGGTTTGGACGGGTGCGGTTCTCCTAACCAAGAAGATGACCAGCATGAAGCTCCACCAGTTGATGCAGGAGGTCGAGGCGGAGGCCAGAGCAGCCGTAGGCCATACGGGTCCGGGTCCCATCCTCACTATAGACGGCAACCCCGACTTCTGGCAGGAGGCGCTGCAAGACCTCCGGGTGAGGCTTATGGAAACGACAGAGTGGACGATCCGCAGCTGGAGTGTGGGACTGGCCAGCTGACTTCACTGAGCTATCCAGCAAGGACGTACAAGTGGTCCTACTCCAGAACCGGACAGCAGCTCCCGTTCCGCCACCTAACCAGAGCCAACCACCTGTCCTGCCTCATCACCAGAGCCCGTGAACTGCGTTATCCCACCGGAGACCACGACCTACCCCGTTCCGAGGTCTGAGACCACAACCGAACCCGTTCCAGAGCCGGAGCTTGAAAATTGCTCCACTACTGAAGCCGACACCTGTTTGGTTCCCGCAGAGGAACCCACTACTGGTCTCACCACCAACCCAGAGACTGTTACCTGTTTCTCCCCAGAACCGGAGGCCTCCTCTGCAACCACAGAGGCCTACCTGGTCACCGGGATAGAAACACCGCTACCATCTGAAAGCACTGAAGCCACAGACGAGGAGGCAGGCAGCCTGGAAGCCCTGCAGGACGACCCCGAGAAGGACTCCGCAGCACCATCGCCCATCTGCCCGGAAGAATCCAATCCAGCATCTCTACCCGAAGCGTAGCCCAATGTGATCCTCGAAGGAGTGGAGGAAGAGGACGACGAGGCCCACAGTATTTCTGAGGACCTCTATTGCACCGGTTTTGCATTGGGAGATACCGAGGAACCTCTGGCCGAGCAACCAGCTCGGGTACACTGGTCGGGTGCAGCCGCGGCGCTTTCCCCGGTGCCGTTTGCTCGGGTGCCCATCCAGACTTCCCACCAAGCTCAAGCTTCTCAGCAGCCCCTGCATTGCAGCGACTACATCCATAACCCGGTTCGTACAGACGACGATGTACGTCGGCTCCGCTAGGGGCGAAGTGGTGAGCCCGTGAGCGAGCTAACATGGAAGCCCGTGCCGAGGCCCGTTGTCAACCCCAGTTACCTGATGAACTTCGCAAGGAAGGTAGAGTGACCTCGTTCAATCTGTCTACCGGGTGGGGTTTCGCCAGGGAGAAGGGTGTGTACGAGGAGATATTCGTGGGGCGTCGCGATGTAGAGTCACACTTATCGAGAGGACATCCAGACCGCGATCTGTATAGAGGGGACATTATCACATATGAGCGACATGCTTGTTATGATGGTTGGTTCGCCATACGGGTGCGCAATAGTTCTCTCCACAAGTAACTTTGCTTGAACTTTGTCAATGACTTTCTTTTCCCGTTTAACCGCCAGAAGCGCGGCCCGTAATCCAAAGCCCTGGACTTGTATTAAGGACAGTCGACCGCCCGCCGACTCCACAAAGGTTAAGCCGTTTCATACCGGTTTCGTGCATTTGCAACAGTCTGAGTTAAATGCATACCTGTTATTAATAAAAGCGTTTATTACCTGTTATAAAAATGAAAAAATACTCTGTAATGTTGGGTAGCGTGACACTTGGGGACAAGCGTAATTCACCAAGGGAGAGTGTGGCGCCCCGCAACGAATGCGTCACAGGAGTGTATTGCAGCCCAAATAGCAGCAGCAGTATTCTCTGACTAAGCAATGACATGGTTAAAACTCAGAGCTCCATACCCTACATGCACATCAGAATAGAGGGCCAATAAGGTCCTGGTGGGCGGAGTGTAGAGGTAGTGTGTAGTGGAGAAGTTAGTGCTGAAGTCAGTGGAGTAAGAACGAGATCTGCAATGTAGGAGAAGGAGGAAGCAGAACGTGGCCAGGAGGAACGTAGGACAGGGGGCCTTGCACAGTTCTGTGCAGCCCCTAAGCCACCACCACCCCCGGTTGGGTGCCATTACCCCTGTGCCTCAACAACCGGACTCTGGGCGAATGCATACGGGTCAAAATACACCCGTGCCCATCTACAGCAGGATTACTGGTTCCGAAGCTGGGAGTCGTTTATCACTGCCATGCAAACCAGGAGTGGAGGGACCGCTCTATAGGAGTACCCCACCACCGCCGCAAACAGAGCCGTCTTGCCAGCGGAGTACCCACGAAAAGGACCCAGACTACCCCTCACACCAGAACGTAGACACCGGCAGGGCAATATAAGTAGTCCCTTGTACCCAACCTTGGCACTCAAAGGCGACATCGGCAACTCACTTAGACAAGCTTAGAATGGAGGAACACCGCGGAGCTCTGAGAAACACCAGTCATTGCTAAAGTCCACCCGGTCCGTTACCCGTTAACCGTATACCATGTATCACCTGCTGGTTACAGTAAAGTACCCATTACATAGACTATCAGTGTCCGTGCCTTCTTCAGAACTGTCCATCTCCGCATACTAAAAGGTAACCGCAGCTGCCTCACAACATCTTGTGGGAAGCGTTCCATCTTGCTGCATCCCATCCCCCGGAGGCCCAAGCAGCGCCGGTGGACATCACCGGAACTCTCACAGGTGGCGTCACGAAACAATTAACCCCTTAACTGTTCAGCCAACTCTTTTGAATCTGGACCACCGGGCCCCACTACTGGCAGGCGCGGTTCTGTGACAGGAGGAGAAGAAATGAAGAAAACCTGTGATGTAACAGCGATCTAACTCAGTGTGACGGGGTCTTTAAACGCACCCTCACACACGTGGGTTTTTTGTAGAGACGTGTGAAAGGGGCCTTTCAAACAAGCTAGTAGCAACCCATGCTCATGTTTAAAAACTCTTGTTTTTAGTGGAACAAACAGGATGTATATCCTACCTCGTTAATCGATCATGGATGGATGATCATGGGTCCTGTCTCAGTCAGCGGCTGCGCCAATCATGGGGTGACACAGCCTTGATGCCCGTGGCCGCCCGACGCCCGCAGTCATTGGGGTACGCTGACGACACAACAATGTGGACTGACCACTGGCTTCAAGCAGCTGCAGCTTAGATCGATGATGTTAAATAACTGTAAAGAAGTGATCAGAGACAGAGAGATCATCATTCATTGTCATAGTTACTATAAACTCAGTTTGAGCTGAATGAATCAAGTTCAGACTGCAAACTGTAGGCGGTGCTGAGTGCGTTCCACTGTGCACTATTGCACCGTTCCATTAGTGTAGCATTTCTTATGGATCCGCTAATTGCAGTGGAATGCTGTGACGTTTGCTGCGTCAGTCAACTCAATGTATTTCACAATTTAGCATTCACATGCTGCACTCCCCGCGTTCCCCTGACGACCACCAGTGATGTCCCCCCATACTGAGCCCACAGGACCTGTGGAGGATCTGGCACTGCACCATGTGACCAAGTAACATCAATCGTAATCTGTAACATGTGCAGGCGGTAGGGTCCTCGAGACAGCGATGCTGCAGACTCCACAGATGTGAGGACACCACTGGAGATCACCGGAGGACTGCGGGAAGGTGAATTAGGCTAAGTTCACACATTATTGCTGTGTTCTGTCAGGATACGTTTTTGGTGCATAAACTGCATTAAGAACGGAACCTCACAGAACGCAGCAATAACGCTGTGTGTGAACAGCCAGAGCTTTCTTCCTGCGCATTACTCACCTCGCGGCGAGGTGAGTAAAAACTGCAAGAGGTGAGTTGAGTACAAGCATTCTTTTTGTGCATGCGCTTTGCAGTGCAAAGCGCATTTGCTAAATTATGGACAATGGGAACGCGTTTCAGCAAAAATGTTATGGCGTTGCATTTCAATGCATTTCCGCAGCACTAAATAGCTCTGCAAAAATGCCAAGATACGATACGTCTGAACGTAGTGTAAAAAATGAAGCAGCATTCACACAAACATTGCAACGCTTTGTGAGGATCCTGCAGTTTCTGCACCAAAAACACATCCTTATAAAAAGGCATCAAAAATTTTGTGTATGAATAGAAAAAACAGTGACTCACCGCTGTGAGTGCACTTTGGCTGGGGTCAGATTAGGGATAGGACCCACATTTCCAGGCAGCGCTTAAACCGGAAACCGTGAACGGCAATGGAAATGGAGCCCATAGAGACCCGGTGTTTACTTTGGTAACAGCCGCCAACAGAGATTTTCAGCAGTGCATAGGAAAACACTGCATGTGGGTGTAACTAAGTACACAGCGGGTCTCTATGGGGCTCCGTTTCAGGCAGCGATTGCCGTTAATGGTGTACGGTTTCAGTGCTGCCTGGAAATGTGAGTCCTATCCCTAATCTGACCCTAGCCTTTCACTTCTTTTGTCTTAGGCTGCATAATTACTGACGGTCTTTAGTCACAGCGTTTTGGACACAGCGTCTAGCTACTGCGTCCAAAACGCTGCGTTGTACAGTATTAGCATAGTGGATGAGATTTCTAGAAACCCCATCCTCACTAGGCTTAAGTTGACACACATGCAGCATTCTTTTACCTGCAGTGCGGGTTGCTGCCGGCATTCCGATCCTCCGCAGCATGTTCATTTCATGCTGCGGAGTCGGAAGACAGTGGCTCCCATCAGGTGTGCGGAGGAAAAAGCCGCTCTGCACCCACCGCACATGGCGAGTACAGGGCGGCTGCGGTCTCCCTGCGGCCTGGTTCACTTAGTTCTAGATGAGCTGCGTCCAACATGCAGCTCCTCCAGACTGTGAACACATACCGTATAACGTATGTAGTACCGTGTCCGTATAGTACTACAGAGGCGACGGGCAGGGGTAGGCTGTGTGGGCACACAATACTGCTAAACAAGCATAATGGTGTGAAGACAGTCTAGGGCAGGGTGGGCACTGGGCAGGGACAGGGAGGGTGGAAGAGGATAACTTTAATTATTCTGGTATTTACAACCCACCGTGACCGGGTGTGTGTGTGTTCACTGTGCTGTCTCCAGCTCCTGTCAGTGGATTCACACATCGAGCTGTGCTCCGTCCAGCTCGCTCTGCCTGGCTGGTGGCTGCAGCCTGTAATGTGGGGCTGGCCTGGGCAGAAGGAGCAGCCTGGTAGGCGACCGTTATGGAGTCTCAGGCCAGGGCAGGGCTCAGGCTACTTCTGTGTACGTGGCACAGGAAGGGGTTGGGTTGGAGCTGAGGCTGATCGACGGGGGAGGCGCCTCTTCAATTTGCACTGTGGAACGCTAAGTGAGGAAGTGAAGAGGCGCCTCTTCTATGCGTTCCACCGGCCGGAAGTGACGACCCGGCCGGGCCGGATATGACGCGACGCCACCGGATATGACGGCCCGATGCGGGGACTGGCGCCGGCCGGCTTTTGATTTAAAGTCCGCCGGTTAGAAACAATAATACCGCTGGTGGGCGGCGGTGGGCCCCCCGTCACGCGTGGGCCCCGGCACTTGCCCGGGTACGCCTGGTGCTGACGCCGGCCCTGATAACTACTATACTAAAACACAAAGAGAAAGGTGCAATTGCCACCTCTGCACCACCCCAGTGTATGGCAACAAGCAGGAGTCAAGGAGGGCCTGGGGCCGAAGCAATTTTTGCCGCCGTGCTGTGGAGTTCATAATGCAATATAAATGCAAAAAACCTTTATTCTTAATATTATGTCACAATACCGGGATCTGAGGATCTTCTATTTCGAGGTCAGGGGCTCTCTGATGCCATGTTGCTGTCTGCCTCGCTGTCGTCCTCTTTTGACACTGCAGTGCGGTGGACAAGAGAGCATTAACTAATTAATAACAAGAAGTATGGAGTGTACTAACTGAGCCATAAATCCTCCCCACACCAGTAGGATTACTATATGGATTTTAGTATTAGGGTACGGACACACTGGCATGAAACTCTGATGAGTTTAATGTGTGATTTTCTCACATTGCAATCAATCTCTGAGAGCACACTGGTGAGTGTCGGACGCTTTTTTCTCATACAGATTCAGGATGACAAAAAAGTTGCAACATGCTGCGACAGTATGTGATTCCTGCGCGAGACTTGCCAATGCAAGTCTATGGGTCCGACAAAATCACAGACAGCACACAGACCATCCGAGAGGCATCTGTTTTTTTCATGGATACATTATCATTCTGTAGCTGAGAACACTGCAAAATGTTCATGTAAATGATTATACAGTAATAGCTGCTGAGGAAAGAACAGATTGATTGCACACGGATGTGATCTGAGAATCTGAGAAAAATGTTGGCCACTCGCACAGCAGTTGCCAAACGAACCAAAAAACGGATGTCACTCATCCGACTCTCCTGGATGAGAAACAGACCGATTTTAAGGCGGCGGGAGACAGTGTACCACCAAGTCCCCAGCTCCGTGCTGTGCACAGACAGTGTATGGTACACTGTCTGTGCACAGCACGAAGATGAAGACATGGTGGTACACTGTGCAGAGCACGGAGCTGGGGACATGTTGGTACACTGTCTGTGCACAGCACGGAGCTGAGGACATCCCAGAAGAGGCACAATAACCACAGACAGGCAGCGGGAGAACATTGAGCCCGCCCAGGAGAACTACAACTCCCAGCACCCAACACACTGCCCAGAAACCATACAATAACGCCCGAACAGGCAGGAGAACTACAATTCCCAGCATGCCACACCCTGCCAACACAGGAAGGTGGAGGCTGCCGCATGGAGGCAGAGACACCTGGTACAGCCGCCACTATCACCACATACTGCCCCACTCCTCCTCCCCCCCCTGTCCTCTTCTCCTGTCCCCCTGTCCTGTCCTTCTGTCCCCCTGTCCTCTTTTCCTGTCCCCCTGTTCCTGTTCTTCTGCCCCCCTGTCCTCTTCTTCTGTCCCCCTGTTCCTGTCCTTCTGCCCCCCTGTCCTCTTCTCCTGTCCCCCTGTTCCTGTCTTTCTGCCCCCCTGTCCTCTTCTCCTCTGTATGCTGTATATAGCATATGGCCCATATCCCATATGCTATATACAGCATTCATCTCCATGGAGCCACTTAGTGTACCTGTTAGGGACAGGGAGTCAGGACTCTCACTGGTTAAATTCAATGAATATCAGCCTCCCTGCAGGATCCAGAACGGCTAGAAGTGAAGTGCGGGCCGCACTGTGCGGCTGTGCGGAAAGTGACGTCACCGCACAGGTCCTATCATGAAGTGATCACCGCGGTCGCTCTGACAGGTCCTGCAGTGGCGCATCTCCCAAGGAGGGAGAGGAATTGCTGCTGCCGCGTGCCACCCCCACACAAGTACCGCCTGTGGGCCCCCCCCCGCTACGACACTGAGCACAGCTGACACCTGACAGCACCAAGGGACTCAATGACAGAATAGTGCCGCGGGTGTGCAGCCATGGGCGTACCCAGGATCAAAACTGTGGGGGGGGGGGGAAGCCATGGTTGTTACCGCCTCCTATGGTACTCTGTCACACCAGCCCGAATGTCATATCCGGCCCTGTGCATTGTGGAGGCTGATCACATGTTAGTCCGAGCTCCGGCGCATGCCCAGTGCACATATTGAAGCTGCCCGTACATGTCATAAACCCCCACAATGCACAGGACTGGATATGACGTTCTGGCCGGTGCGTCAGAGTACTACAGGAGACGGGAGTTTCAAAAAGAGGTGGAAATAACAGAAGGAACGCTGATGCCCTTTAAAGGGAACCTATACTGGACAACATGTGCTCATTACATACACATCATACATCTTTTTTACACAGAGACACAAGCCACACACATATACACAGACAAAAGCCAAACACACACAGAGACACAAGCCACATATACACACAGACAGACAAAATCCACACACAGGCAAGCCACAAGCTACACACATAGACACAAGCCACACACACACACGACACACACAGACACAAACCCACACACAGACACAAGCCTCACACACGCCACACACAGACACAAGCCCACACACAGATGTGGCACCCTGGCACCTGTTGGGCACCACAGAACCCTTGGGGCACAAATGGAGTAAGTAACAGCAAAGCAAAACTCACAAACACCAAACAACACAACAACACCTTAGAACACCTGGTTTCGCCCCGAGCCTCTAGGGGGAGCTCCACTGGTCACTTTGAGCCAGTTCCCCCTATAAATAGAGTCTTGGAGGGAGAAACTTCAGAGTGTGGCAGACACTACAAGAGCTGCCAGGCAGAGAGTGTGTGCAGTCGCTACAAGAGCTGCCAGCCTGTGTGAAACCTCCACCCTATGAGGAACACACTAGGCCCAACCAGCCTGCTAGCAAGTGAGGAAATCCCTGCAATTGGGATAAGAGGAAGAAGGAGAACACCTCTCAGGAACACAGAGTTATTCTGACTCTTTCCTTAATAACCGGTTACTGGAACCGAAGCTGTGAGAGCTACCCAGCCACCACAGAGAACCAGCACCATCAACAGGAGGTTTAGCCACCTGTTCCACCTGATGCACCTACCCACGAGAGCCCAGGGAAGAGTACTGATCCTGCTCAGACCCTTTTACAGTGCCCTCAGTGCTGTTAACCAGGTGAAGCAAGTTCCAATGAACACACTGCCCGGTCCGGCTGGATTCCACATCCACCCGACCTTAGCACCAGAACTAGAGAAAGGAAGCCTAACACTGCTTGCTGTGAACCTCCAGAAGTGCCAACTCCACTATCCCGGTCCGAGTGTACCTGATTACCACCCAGTAAAGGTACCTAAAAGAGACTTTGTGTGGTTGTACGTTACTCCTGGATTCAGCGCGCAGCACCCCGCAGCTGCCTCACAACATCTTGCGCAGCTCCCGGCTCCGGGGACTCCCGCTTATCCTGTGGGGAGCGTCCCATCTAGCTGCTTAACATCCCCCGGAGAACCCGCAGCGCTGGTAAAGTTACCAGAACACCCGCAGGTGGCGTCACGAAGACAAATCACCCCTACTGTTCCGCCATTTCCCCTATTGATCTGGACCACCGGGCCTACACCACCGCAGGCGCGGTTCCGTGACTGGAGGAGAAACAACGCCCGCGACGTGTACCCCCGGCTACGGTGAGTCAGAATTTGGCGTCACGAACAGGATACGAGCAGGCCCGTTATCACAGGTATCGTGTGCTATTTATTGACTGTAAATATCGAACTGTACATTTGGTCCGCCATTGCTGCGCGAAAAGGCGGGAAAAGAAGGGGCGTGACTGTGCAGAGGGCGCGAATATTGGCCCCGCCCCCACGCTCTGACGACTTCCTCCGTACGCAGCAGGAACCGGAAACTCCCGTGGTGTCTCACTCCTCACCGCGAGGCCGACACTTCCGTTTGAAACCGAGGGAAAGGCTACGCTTAACTAAGGGGAGCGACCATGAGTAACTCGGCTCCCGATCACGCGGTTCCCCCGCTAAACCAAGCGGCACCTCAAAACATACCTCTTGATGGACAGCAACAAGTCGGCGGTATGCCACCGCAACCCGCTCCGATTATGCCGATGTCTCTACCCTACGTTCCTAATGCAACCTGGTTACCCAAGTACAGCAGTGTACCCAGCACCTTGGAGAACTTCCAGAGAAAGATATGCCAGACGCTGGACATGTACCCGATGACCGGTAAGCAAAGAGCTTCAGTTATTATGGGACAGTTAACCGGTGCAGCTGAACTGCAGAGCCGCAGCTGGCCTGTAGAAACTCAGGAATCTGTGGAGCAGATATTCGCCAAATTAACCCGGGTCTTTGAGCGCCATACTGAAGCCGAATTAAGACTGTCATTCTATCGTTGCAACCAAGGGGCACAAGAAAGTGTCCTTGATTATTCACTGCGCTTGCAAGAAGCATTCAGACTGTTAAAACAAGTTGATCCTGATGGTGTCCGAGATGAGAAGAAAGCGTTAATTGGACAATTTATTGTGGGCCTTAAACTGTCTGAGGATAGAAAGCAAGCAAGCTGGATGTCCATACAAAATCCAGGCGCAGAGTTTGACACCTTGAGAGACTTAACAGTTTGGGGACAACGACTCGCTGAAGTACCTGATCCCGCTTCACAGCAGCAGCAGTATGCTGACACCCCTTCCGTGCCGGCAGCAGCCTCTCCAATCCCTGCGATTCAGTCCAGTGCACAGACTGTAACACCTGACCGGTTTGATCAACTGTGTGCTAATGTCGAGCAGCTGATGAAAGATGTGGCCAAGCTACAAGCTGGGAGAAGACCCAAGACAGATGCAAGGCCATCGGACAAGATTCAACTCGCCGACAGCCCTGACGACGTCCCGTGGATGAGGAGAAAGACACAGCCGTCGCGAGGAAAACCTGCAGACCGCCGCAGTCCTGACAGACGCCGCATCAGTCAGCAGAACGACTTAGGAGGACGCAACCTGCAATCCCGTCCTTTAAACGAGCGACCCCTGGGCGAGAAGGGCCAACCCCAGGAGTAGACTGTCCAGGCCCTACGTCCAGCTGGGAACACAAGTATGTGGGAGACTGTCCATACTTACCAATCGTCATCGATGGCATCGCTATGTCCGCCTTGATAGACACTGGATCCCAGGTGACATCCATCCCCAGTACCCTTTACAAGCAGTTCTGGCCAGATGTTAAGCTAGAACCCCCTAACCTCGAGATGAACCTTGAAGCCACTAATGGTATACCGGTTACCATAGAGGGACAGTGGGAAGCTACAGTAAAGGTGGGGAGGGTGCAGTTGAAAAACCAGGGTATCTTAGTGGTCCAGGATAAGCCTAACCACAAGGATCCATATGTCATATTGGGTACCAATGTCATGATCAAATGCCTCAATGAAGTGTTGTTTTTACTCCAACAGAGTGCTGAAGCCGGTAAACCCAGAGAAAAGAGGGCTATCCAAAAGCAGATCAGAGCTCTGGTGTATCAACAACAGGTAACATTGTCAAATGGTGAAATTGGCAGAGTAAGGGTCACAGATCCCATTCCAATTGTGGTACCACCCAGAAGTGAAATGATGATCTGGTGTCGAGCAGCCATAGGCCTCAGAGGGCAGGACTACCAAGCTGTAGTAGAACCTGTAATATCCGATAGTAGTCCTACGCTCTTGACAGCCAGAGGGTTAGTCGACGTAAGAAAGGGAGAGTCCCCGTACGCATATTAAATTATGGTGATGACGAAGTCAGACTGCCAAGATATGCAACTGTCGCAAAATTGTACGAAGTAAAAGATGATGCTGTGATTGATGTAAAATCCTCAAACCAAACAGTCACTGATGAACCCCCTCACTCCAAAGATCAGTTAGAGAAATGGTGTCAAGACCTCGGTGTAGGAACTGACAATACACCCTCTCACCAGAAAAATGGAGTATACCGTGTAGTTCGGGAGTATGAGCAAGTGTTCAGCAAACACCCACTTGACTTTGGGAGGATTAAAGGGGTACAACACCACATCCCCACAAACAACCATGCACCTATCAAAGAAAGGTACAGGCCTATACCACCCACTCACTACCAGAAAGCAAAAGAGATGCTTCAGGACATGAAAAATGCAGGAGTCATTAGGGATAGCTGTAGTCCCTGGGCAGCACCACTAGTCCTGGTCAAAAAGAAGGATGGTAGTATGAGGATGTGCGTAGACTATAGGCAAATCAACAAAGTCACACACAAGGATGCATACCCGTTACCCCGCATAGAAGAGTCACTAGCTGCACTCAAATATGGCAACTACTTCTCCACATTAGATCTTAGTAGTGGGTACTGGCAGGTTGCCGTTGCAGAGGAGGATCGTGAGAAGACAGCCTTCACTACTCCTATGGGCTTATGCGAATTCAACAGTATGCCATTCGGTTTGTGCAATGCCCCAGGAACATTTCAGAGACTTATGGAGTGTTGTTTGGGCCACAAAAACTTTGAAACTGTCTTGTTATACCTTGATGATGTCATTGTCTACTCTCAGACCTATGAAGATCACCTCCAACACCTGAGTGAAGTGTTCGAGTCACTGTCCAAGTATGGGATGAAACTGAAACCGTCCAAGTGCCACCTGCTGAAACCCAAGGTCCAATACCTAGGACATGTGGTAAGCGCCGAAGGCGTAGCACCGGATCCGGATAAGGTCACCGTCATCAAGGACTGGCCAGCACCAACCAACCACAAAGAGGTACGTCAATTTCTAGGACTGGTCGGGTACTACCGACGCTTCATCAAAGGCTATACCAAGATAGCAGCACCCATGCAAGATCTCTTAGTAGGTCAATCCAAAAACGGCAAGATCAGGGGACCCCCGTTCCACTGGGGCCCAGAACAGGACCAATCCTTCCAAACGCTGAAAGATGCTTTAACTGGAGAAGAAATCCTGGCCTACCCTGACTACAATCTCCCGTTTTTATTGTACACCGATGCAAGCAATGAAGGTTTAGGAGCAGTCCTATCTCAACGTCAGCAGGGCAAGGAGAAGGTGATAGCCTACGCCAGCAGAAAGCTCCGTCCCACCGAGAGGAACCCGGAGAATTACAGCTCCTTCAAGCTGGAGTTCCTGGCCCTGGTCCGGGCGATCACAGAGCGTTTCAAGCATTACCTGGCCTCCGCCCCGTTCACAGCTTTCACAGATAACAACCCTCTAACACATTTAGAGACTGCAAAGCTGGGAGCCCTAGAACAGCGTTGGGTAGCAAGACTCTCTAACTACGACTTCACTGTGAAGTACCGGGCAGGTCACAAGAACGGCAATGCTGATGCCCTGTCCCGAATGCCCCACCTTCCTGAAGAGGGAGAAGACATAGATGACCTGGAAGAGATTGAACTACCTGCTTTCCACCGTTCGGGTACAGCAACATGTCATCAGAGAAACCAGACCCGTGTAGAGAGGACCATGAACCCGTTACCTCACCATGACTGGAAGGAGGCTCAAGCCAATGACCCAGATGTCAGCCTGGTAAGGGATCTGATCACTCAAGAACACGCCAACATGGACTCTGATGCCTCATCAACTGCTAAACGCCTGTGGAAGGAAAAAGGAAGGTTGTTCGTCTACCAAGGTAAACTATGCAGAAGATACCTCAATCCAAGAACCCATGAACTCATCTGGCAGATTGTAGTTCCCAAGACTGAAGTCCAAATGATCCTTGAAGCATACCATGACGATGCCGGACACTTTGGATGGAAGAAGCTGGAGAGACTCCTGAAGGATCGGTTCTACTGGGTCGGTATGCGAGGCTCCATTGACAAATGGTGTAAGAACTGTGGACCATGTCACCTTCGAAGGAAAGACCATCTAACTCAGAAAGCTCAGTTGCAGCCAATTGTTACCACCAAACCTCTTGAAATAGTTGCTCTCGATCACGTGAAGCTTACCCCAAGTTGAACCGGGTACACTTACGCTCT
The DNA here is from genome assembly GCA_033576535.1 of Allobates femoralis. Lineage (NCBI taxonomy): Eukaryota > Metazoa > Chordata > Amphibia > Anura > Aromobatidae > Allobates > Allobates femoralis. The sequence continues at coordinate 171,870,378 of JARQOC010000007.1, forward strand.
CACCATCGTCGATCACTACTCAAGATTCCTGGTAGTAGTTCCAGTTAAGGATTTAACTGCAGAAGTCGCAGCCAAAGCGTTCCAGAGTTACTTCTGTCGCCCCCATGGGTATCCAGACCAAGTCTTAACTGACCAAGGGCCAGCCTTCGAATCAGCTCTGTTCCAAAAATTCTTAGGGCTATATGGGTGTAAGAAAATCCGCACAACACCTTATCATCCCCAGACGAACGGTTTATGTGAGAAGATGAACCACATAGTCATTGACATGCTCAAGACCTTACCAGTTGAAGAGAGAAATCAATGGCCAGAGAAACTTCCAGATCTCGTGGACATCTACAACCACATACCTGTCAGTTCGACAAACTACACACCTGCTTACTTGATGAGAGCAAGACCAGGTAAATTGCCTATTGATTTGCAGATGGGAATCATCGAACCCACCGAAGATTCTTCTGATGAAGACTGGGTCAGCCAACGCCAAGAAAAGTACAGAAAAGTACAAGAAAGTGTTGAAAGAAACCTAGAAATCAGCAGAACCAAACAAGAAAAAGACTTCAACAAGCACGCCTCAGCTGAACCGCTAGCTATAGGTGATGTAGTGCTAAAAAGAAAGCGAAAAACCAACAAATTGGATAACAGTTGGGAATCTATACCCTACACCGTTATGCCTTCACACTATGACAATTCAAAAACTTGCGTTATCAGTAAAGACAATGGGAATACTATTGCAACTGTTTCAAGGGATCATTTGAAGAAATGTCCGCCACAGTTAATCCCACAAGCAACTAGTTACCCTACTGTAACTAAAGACGAAGAAACCAAAGAAAACCTAGTCCTTACAGACATTGGATACTTACCAGCTGATTGGCCACAATTAGGTGAAGCATTCCTCATACCAGTTATGCATTTCTACCAGCCTGTAGAAGATCAGCAACCAAATCCAATTCCACAAGTCCAACAAGAACAAGTCCAAGTGCAAGAATTGCAGCCTGTTATATTGGAACCTGAGATTCCTGTAATCGGTCAACCTGCTAGTCCCACAGTAAGAGAAGCCATTCCTACTCAACTACCTACAGAGGTTAGTCCAGTTGATAGACTCCGCACTTACTATGGTCTACCACAAAGCAGACATAGAGAATTAAGAACCACTTCGTACACTACACCAACAGCTTTGGAAACACCCACACTACGCAGATCCACACGTAGTACATTAGGACAACCCCCACACAAACTTGGAGAATGGGTTTAAAATGTAGTGGAAAATGTAACCTGTAAGTGTTTGTAAATAGTTACCCTGTTTTCAAAACCTGTAAAAAAGTAGTGTACAGAAGGGTGTCCCAAGTATACTAAGTTGGGGACAGAAAGCACCTGGTAAGGTATAGAAGGTTAGTACCGACCTCCCAAGCAGAGACACCCGTAGGGAATGTATAAAGTTTGCCGTGTATCCCTGGACTTTACCTTTTTCCCCTTTTCATAAACTCTGGACAATTGTCACAGGACTTGTGTGACCACTAACTTTACCTTTTCCAGCCTGCGGCAGATGGACTAGTGCCGTACGGACTGCTTTTCACCTTTTTCACATTTTTTACTCCTTTTCAGTGATTTTTGTGTTTTTCTTTAAGACTTTGTAATTGAATGTTATAGAATGCTTAGTGGTAAGTTGTAAAAAGAACTTTTTGCTCAGCCGGGAGAACTGAGGTTAACTAAGGGGGAATGTGGCACCCTGGCACCTGTTGGGCACCACAGAACCCTTGGGGCACAATGGAGTAAGTAACAGCAAAGCAAAACTCACAAACACCAAACAACACAACAACACCTTAGAACACCTGGTTTCGCCCCGAGCCTCTAGGGGGAGCTCCACTGGTCACTTTGAGCCAGTTCCCCCTATAAATAGAGTCTTGGAGGGAGAAACTTCAGAGTGTGGCAGACACTACAAGAGCTGCCAGGCAGAGAGTGTGTGCAGTCGCTACAAGAGCTGCCAGCCTGTGTGAAACCTCCACCCTATGAGGAACACACTAGGCCCAACCAGCCTGCTAGCAAGTGAGGAAATCCCTGCAATTGGGATAAGAGGAAGAAGGAGAACACCTCTCAGGAACACAGAGTTATTCTGACTCTTTCCTTAATAACCGGTTACTGGAACCGAAGCTGTGAGAGCTACCCAGCCACCACAGAGAACCAGCACCATCAACAGGAGGTTTAGCCACCTGTTCCACCTGATGCACCTACCCACGAGAGCCCAGGGAAGAGTACTGATCCTGCTCAGACCCTTTTACAGTGCCCTCAGTGCTGTTAACCAGGTGAAGCAAGTTCCATTGAACACACTGCCCGGTCCGGCTGGATTCCACATCCACCCGACCTTAGCACCAGAACTGGAGAAAGGAAGCCTAACACTGCTTGCTGTGAACCTCCAGAAGTGCCAACTCCACTATCCCGGTCCGAGTGTACCTGATTACCACCCAGTAAAGGTACCTAAAAGAGACTTTGTGTGGTTGTACGTTACTCCTGGATTCAGCGCACAGCACCCCGCAGCTGCCTCACAACATCTTGCGCAGCTCCCGGCTCCGGGGACTCCCGCTCATCCTGTGGGGAGCGTCCCATCTAGCTGCTTAACATCCCCCGGAGAACCCGCAGCGCTGGTAAAGTTACCAGAACACCCGCAGGTGGCGTCACGAAGACAAATCACCCCTACTGTTCCGCCATTTCCCCTATTGATCTGGACCACCGGGCCTACACCACCGCAGGCGCGGTTCCGTGACTGGAGGAGAAACAACGCCTGCGACGTGTACCCCCGGCTATGGTGAGTCACAGACACAAGCCAACACACAGAGACACAAGGCACAAACACACAATCCACAGACACAAGCCACACACACAAGCCACACACACAATCCACACATAAGCCACGCACACACACTAACACACAGACAAATGCCACACACAGACACATACACAGGCCACAGACACAAGCCACAGACACAGAGACACAAGCCACACACAGAGACGGAAGCCACACATACAGAGACACAAGCCACACACACAGAGACACAAGCCACACACACAGAGACACAAGCGACACAGACACAAGCCACACACAGCCACAAGCTACACATACAGACACAAGCCACACACACAATCAAAACACACAAGCCAAGCACACACAGACACAAAAGCAACACACAGACAATTGCCACACACAGACACATACACAGGCCACACACACACAGACACAAGCCACACACGCAGACACAAGTCACAGACACACAATCCATGCACACACACAACACACAAATAAATGCCAAACACATGCACAGGCCACACACACAGACACAGAGACACATGTCACAGACACAGAGACACATGCCACAGACACAGATACACATGCCACAGACACATGCCACAGACACACATGCCACACACACAGACACAAGCCACACACAGAGACACAAGCAACACACACAGACACAAGCCACAGACATACAATCCACGCACACACACAACACACAGATAAATGCCAAACACATGCACAGGCCACACACACAGACACATATACACACATATATACACACACATACACCCACACATGTATACACAGACACACATATTTATATACACATATACACACTGTACACACACACCTGCACACACATATATACACAGACACACACACATATATATACACACTGTACACACACACACACATATATACACACACACACACACACACATTTATATAAACATATACATACTGTACACACCCACACATATATATACACACAAATACACACTGTACACACACCCACACACATATATACATATATACACAGACACACATTTATATACACGTATACATACTGTACACACCTATATATACACACATATATACACAGAGACACACATTTATATACACACTGTACACCCCCACACATATATAAATACACACATATACACACTGTACACATATATATACACACATACACAATGTACACACACACATATAAACAGACAGACACACACACTTATATATATACACATATACACACTTCACACACACACACATATATACACACATAGACATATAAGCACAGACTTACACATATGCACACATACACACATATTAGCAGTGTTCTTTGCTTACCAGTGATGATTCTCTCTGAGTCTGGAGGGAAGGAAAGTGCAGGGCGGCTGTGTGAGCTCACAGGAGACCCCGGGATTGTCTCCGGTGTGATATGGCTGTGGCTAGGCAATGTCAGATTTGTGAGGGGCACAGTAGACAGGTGAGGGCATTAGGTGATGGGGAGAACAGTAGTCAGGTGAAGGCATTAAGCAATGGCAGGTCTGTGAGGGGCACAGTAGTCAGGTGAGGGCATTAGGCGATGGCGGCTCTGTGAGGGGCACAGTAGTCAGGTGAGGGCATTAGGTGATGGGGGAACAGTAGTCAGGTGAGGGCATTAGGCAATGGAAGGTCTGTGAGGGGCACAGTAGTTGACTCACCGTAGCCGGGGCTTCACGGGGCAGGCGTTTCTTCTCCTCCTGTCACAGAACCGCGCCTGCCAGTAGTGGGGCCCGGTGGTCCAGATTCAAAAGAGTTGGCTGAACAGTTAAGGGGTTAATTGTTTCGTGACGCCACCTGTGAGAGTTCCGGTGATGTCCACCG